>MU225325.1:5526241-5563806 GCA_018584345.1 Thuja plicata | reverse complement strand
CATAAGTTTAGTAAAGGATAACTCACATGGATGCATGTTAAAATATTAGGATTGATGGTAAGATTATACATGTAACTTAATGTTAAGAGTAAAGGAATGAATTGCAAACTTATATTAATCAATCAATACCTTAATGGGTAAATGAATAGGTTAGATTATGTTTCTTTAATAGAGGTGTTAGGGAACTTGAGAGGACTTAGATTAGTTGTAATATTTCAAAAGAAAAAAAATTCTCATTTCTTAGTAGTTAGTTGGCTTGTCCTCCTGGGTTCCCTGGCGGGACGTGACATAATACCCAAATGTTTGGAAGAGAAATCATCTAGAAAATGTCTAACATCCAGATCATGGATAATATTTTGGAGATTATGAAAATAATAATTTTGAGAATCATTAGGAGATAAAAATTGGGTATGGGAATAAGATTAGGAAGGTTAACACTATCATTAACAAAGACCCTTATGTAATCTATATATCCCATGCATTTGGTTAAGATTTGAAGAAGAAATAGACATGAAATATTGATAATGGTCTGAAATATACCTTGTAAGGAAGGATTATATTAGTCAACCTCATTATGCCATATGCGAGAATACAATGAAGGAAGATAAACATAATGACATGTAAGAATTTATTTTTCATTTCATGTGTTTGATAAAAAGAAGTAAGAATAAAGGTAACAACATAAGTAATTGCATGTCATTCCAATTTAGAGAGTTCCATGTTGACAAAAGCACAACTAAATCTCAAAATTAAGAATGTAAAAAAGACCCACAATGATGTACAAAAAGGATGAAACTATGAAAGATATGAAACATCAAGATAAAAAGAGGAGATGTAAATGCAATGCTAACTAGACAAAGAATATCTAACTACCAAATAAAAAGGTATGAAGCATGAAAGCAGCGGGTTCACCAAAATGTATAAGGTGAAATGGTGATCAGTGGTAGAAGACTAAGTCACACATATACATTGGAAGGAACCCAAATTTGGTCCTCAAGGCAAATATTATTTGTACCAAACAAAGGATGCAAGGGCAGAAATGCAAGATCTAAGCTAGGGGGTTAATTTGGGGTATCCTTTGTAATGCATGGAAGAAAGTAGAAAGAAATCTTATCTTTATGCTTAAAAGAATGTGTACAATAACATATCTGATACAATGTCTAAAGTAGGTGCAAGATATAAGGAAAATGAGGTATGCACACTTGGAAATAGAAGAGGAATAAAGTGCTTAAATGATTATATTTTTTTCTAACAGAGTCTCGGAATGTCCCACAACCTGAATCAAGTAGTCTGTGATCTGCAAATTTTTGTTTTGTCTTAGTAACAGGTTGAAAGTGGTTCAAATTGTACCCAGGTATAGGTTGAAGGTTCTAACTATACCCAATCTACTCAAAATAAGAAATAGAAAGTGGATCTAGGCAGCTCTCTAGACTATATTTCCATCTTTGTAAGTAGAATCTGCACAATGAATGTTAGGGTATATGTTGAAGATTCAACCTATACCCAATACTATCATAATCTAGAATAGAAAATGGATCTGTAAATTTCTCTCAAATGGGTTCTTAGATTTGCAACTAAATCTCCATTCCAAACTTGCACCTGCACACAAAAGAAAAGGGGAAATTGTTGGGGGGGCTTGCCTTGGTCAAGCCCCGATTTAGGAATTAACCTTAAATTGAAATAAAGGAAATGCTATCATGTAGAAGATATTTAATATAATAATGGAAATGTATCATATCATATAGATACAATTGTACTTATTATGAGATCAGATATGTTAAATGCAATAGCATTGACTCAACACAAAACCCAAAAGGAAATAATTTAAGACAAAACCTCATGTAATAGATGCTTATAATTCACCTCAATATTGGATTAAAGAAGAAGAAGGCTTGAATGAATGTATATCTCCTCCCTTGATGACCAACTACTTTGTCTCCTATGAAGAAAGAAGCTAGATCTATATAAGGAAATGTATAGGTCAAACCAAGTTTGACCTATACCCAAAGGGTGTTAATTTTGAGGAAAAGTTGTGGGATCAAAGGGGTGTTAGGTGGTTTGGGGAGAATCAGAAAGATAAGCATGAAAATTTGATCATAAATGCATGAAATGGAGCCCAAGAGGGAAATGAATTAAGTGAATTAAGGGTTAAATTGGAAAATGTGCATAGGAATGAGAGCCAACATAGATTTTTGAGAAAGATTAAAGGAGGGGAAAGGACCTTGATTTAAATCATGTATGTAATTAAGTGCAATATGAGGTCCTATTATAAGGAGCAAACTAAAGAGGGCTAAAATAGTCCCATAATGAACATAGAAGAAAGTTCTTACTTTTTAGGACTATATAAAACCCAAGAAGAATGGAGAATGAAGAATGCATACTGATTCCAGAGCTATTAATAGGATCACAGTGAAGTATAAGTTTTCATTACCTAGGATGGATGACATAATGGATTTCTTGAGTGGAGTGAAGTATTTTACAAAGATAGATTTGAAGAGTGGATATTATCATATCAGAATCAAAGAAGGTGATGATTGGAAGATAATGTTCAAGAAATATAAAGGATTGTATGAATGGTTGGTGATGTCTTTTGGATTGTCTATTGTTCTAATTACTTTCATGAAGTTGATGAATGAAGTATTGAAGAAATTCTTGGGTAAGTTTGTGATTGTTTACCTATATGACATTATAACTTTTAGTAAGAGTGAGGAGGACCATTTGTTGCATCTGAGACAAGTATTGCAAAGATTGAGGGAAGAGAATTTGTTGATAAATATCAAGAAGTATTCTTTCATGAGAAAAGGATAGTATACTTGGGTTTTGTGATATATAGTGATGGTTTGAAAATGGATCCTAAAAAGGTTAGAGCAATTATTGATTTGCCTACACCTGATAGTTTTGGGGAAGTAATATCATTTCATGGATTGACTATATTTTATAGGAAGTTTATTAGGAATTCTAGTTTGGTTTATAATTCTATGATTGAGACAATGAGAAGTGATAGAAAATAATTTAAGTGGACACATGGAGCACAAAAGCATTTTGAATTATTGAAATAGAAGGTTTAGCTTTACTATATTTCAATAAGGTATTTCAAGTAGACTGTGATGCAAGTGGGAATGTAATTTGAGAAATGTTAACTCAAGAAGGTAGACCGATTTCTTATTTCAGTGAGAATTTGAATAATGCCAAGATGAAATATTCAGTTTATGATCAAGAGTTTTATGCCATAGTTCAAGATTTGAAGAAGTAGAGAAATTATTTGTTACCTAAGGAATTTGAATTGTATACTGATCATCAAGCATTGCAATACTTGAACATTAAAAGTAACTTGAACCAGAGACATATAAGATGGGTTGAATTATAGTAGAGTTATACATTTGTGTTGAAACATAGGAGTGGAAATTCAAACAAAGTTTTTGATGCTTTGAGTAGAAGAAGAAATTTTTTGACAGAGATGAGAGTTGAAGTATTAGGAATTAATGAATTGAAGACTATTGGATTGTATAAACCTTTGCAATGCCAACTAAACCTTGGGAAGATATTAGCATGGATTTTGTACTTGTAATACCGAGAAAAAAAAGAGGTAATGATTCTATATTTGTGGTAGTAGACATATTTTCGAAGATGGCTCATTTAATACCTTGTAAGAAGACGAATATGTAGTTCATGTAGCTAAATTTTTTTTCAGAGAAATTGTGAGACTATATAGTTTCAGACAGAGATAGTACATTTGTTGGTTATTTTTGGAGGACACTTTGGAAGAAGCTGAATAATGAGTTGAAGTTTAGTTCTACATTTCATCCATGGACTCATGGACAAATAAAGGTGGTGAACAGAAATTTGGGTAATTTACTAAGATGTTTGGTTGGAGAAAAGATAGGAAATTGGGATTTAGTTGTAGCACAAGAAAAGTTTGCATATAATAATTTAGTGAATAGGAGTACAGGAAAGACACCATTTGAGATAGTTATAGTTTTAATCCTAAAGGAGTATTATAGTTGAGGGATGTCAGTCATGAAGTCAAGAGGAGTGCAGAAGCAGAAGAATTTGTAGAACACGTGAATGAATTACACAATCAAGTCAAACAACATTTAGAAGATATGAATCAAAAGTATAAGGATATATTTGATGTGAAGAGGTGACATAGGGAATTTTTAGTAGGAGATGAAGTGATGGTTTATTTGAAAAATGGTGGATTTCTAGTTGGTACATATAAAAATCTAAAGATGGGGATGTTTAGACCATGTAAAATCTTAAGGAGATTTGATTCAGGAAATGCATATGAAGTGGAATTAGTAGAGGACATGGATATATCACCTTTATTCAATGTGGCATATCTTTATGAGTATCATGAGACATATTTTTGTGAAAAAGATGAATCATTTGTTGAAAAAAGTATCCTAAGAAGCAAATGAATGGGATAGAGAAGATTTAGGATAGTAGAATTAGCAGAAGTAGGTCAGAATCAAGCAGTACAGAGAGTATCTTGTCAAGAGGAGATATATACCAGTTGAGGATTCTTCATGGATTTCTTAAGATGAGGTTTACCATCTTGGTTTTCCTTTAGTCTAAGGAAAGTGAGAGACTCACTTTTCAAATAACCCTAGGTGTCTAATGCAGGAGCATCTTGGGATCTTGGCAATCTTGCATCAACCAAAAATAGTTTGTTTTCCAGTTTTTCTATTGCTTAATTTCTTTCAGCGTTCCTTCAGTTTGGGTATTTTGCAGTTGTAAACCTTATAGCATGTTCCTGGCTTCATGTTGATCCTTCTTCTAGGTTTTCATCTCATTTGGTTGCAGATTCTTGGTAGGACTTAATTGTTCTTCATGTTTCACGACCAGTCTGTGTTTTCTGATCTCGCAAAGGATTTTCCAATTGATAAAGCTTCACGACTCATTTATCAATGTTGTTATCTTTGTGGCCTAACTAATTGAGGGATCATGATTCATTTTTTTCATTTGAGGGAGACCCTTATGATTTGGGTCCTGTCCTATATTTTTTAATATGTTTTCTTCTCATTGGGAAGTGTAATCTCTCTAGGCCAACCTGATGCTTGTGAAGGCTTTATAAGCTTATAAAATTGTTTCTAAAGGGGCTACCCTCATAAGCTTATCTTTCTATGTTTTTAATCTAGCATATTTCCAAGTATTTCTATCTATAATCAAGCATGTATGTTTGGAATGTAACACTACATTTTGCAGATCCATTATACTTGATTTTTGGGTGATAATAATAAAGTTGATCTAGCATATCTATCTATAATTTGTGTTTTTTCCATTATCTGACTCTTTCTACAAGGATTGGACTGACTTATTTGAGGTTCCTCCTATCCTTTTCTACACCAGGTATGACTCTTGGGATGGATTCCCTTCCATTCTCTCTCAATGTATGCAATTATAGTATGTATGTGATATCTTTTTCGAAGCTGGATGGAGTAAAGTTGAGAATTTTAAATTCATCTAGAGCCTAAGGCAAGGGGAAGTTCCTAGATGGAAAGAGCTTCATAAATGGCCTCAGGGGGGATCAATGGGTTCTTAGGAGGAACTTGATAGGATTTTGGCAAGAATATTGTGCTACTCTTTGAAGAGACAAGATGTCCTTACTTGGGGCCTAGACCCAAAAGGAATATTTTTAATGCCTCGAGAAACATGGAGTTGGGCAGATTGACATATGGAAAGGTGGTTTATCCTTCGTAAAAGAAAGGTTGGAATCAATTTTTATGGCACTAGTAGTGCATAATAGATGTCTTACTTGGGAGAATCTTCATAAAAGAGTATTCCAAGGATGTTTAGAGTGTTTTTTGTAACAATGATGAGGAGAGTACTCCTCATCTCTTTTTCCAATGTGGTTTTCTAAGGAAATTTGGTATTTTTGGTAGGGAACTTAGAAGCACATTATGTACATGTCAATTCTTTTTTGGAGTTTTAGAATAGTCTAGGTAAACCTCCAGCTAAAATTTTTTTTTTGGAGGTTGCTTGGGATATATGCCCCTCCATTGTTATTTGGCAGTTGTGGATAGAAATAAATGACAATATTTTTTAGAATAAGAGGATTTTGGTGCAACAATTTTGGCAATGAATTTTTAATATGTTACAAAAACTTTGATGAAAAAATGTGATATCTCTATTAGTATGGATCTAGATGACCTACCTATCATGAAGAATTTAAACATTTTGGGAAAGAGATTAATAGGATCTCCTTTTAAGAGGTGTTGATAAGGAAAATGTTGAAATGCTAAAAAGAAAGCTACTCAGGTAAGTAAGTGGTCTCCTCTTCCCCTAGGAGTTCTTAAGATAAATATTGAGGATTGGTCTTGAGGAAATATAGGACTGTAAGACCATAAAAAGGCATAAGATGCATATCTAGAGTAACCAAAAAACCCTAAACAATATACAAACCCATCCAATCTAACATTAGAGCCATTGAAATGGGAATTCAAAACATATGCAAGTAAGCATAAAACCCCCTTCAAATGATGCTCAAATTTTCTCCTTTCTTCTCCATGATTTGATTTGATGTTGATTTAATGTTTCTCTTTTGCCTATAAAAAAAATGCACAAACATTGAAAGCCAAAGTGATGTCAAGAATACTAGGAGATCATGGTTCAAACTTGAATGAGAGAATTGAATCTCAATTTATAGGATGAGAGAGACAATTTGCAGAATTCAAAAGGAATGCACAAATTAGTATGCATAAATCAATGCATAATGGAGGGAAAAGGAAGAAGCAAATTAATAGGAAAATGGAAGCATAAATTAAGGGAAAATGTATAGGGAAAGGTGGAAGAGATCATCGAGCTGATTAATTGGAGATGGAGACTAGAAAATAGGAGGGAATTTTGAATTATAAAAACTCATATTTCCCACAAAAATGGAAATTAGTAAATAGGAATCAACCAATTAATTAATTGGAATTAATTAATTGTGGAGACATAGAAAAGAGGGAATAAATTAATTCAATTTATTTATTCAATTAGGACATAGGGATAAACTATATGTTATTCATCCGAAGAGCACAAATTAATGGATCATTGACCGAATTAATGGAAGTGATGTGAAATTGAATTGATTTTGAAAATATTGATAGGATTATGATAGCTCTGAGGCATTGATGAACTTTGACAATGTGCTCAAATAATGATGTTTGAAAATGATTAAATATCATCAATGAACTTTGATAATACCATAGGATTGATAATGAATAAGGAGACATTGATGAGATTAGACAATGTTCCCAAGATAATGATGATCTGCAATAGCATTGATGAACTTGGACAATACTATTGAGTTCAAAATGATAGGTTGATCATGATAACATCGATGAACTTGGACATTGCTATCTACTAGATGATGAAAAGAAACAAACCATTGATGAACTTGGACAATGCTCCTGGGGAGACATCGACATACTTGACAATACTCTGGGATTGATGATGATAAGGCATCAATAAACTTTGACAATACCTTGGACAAGATTGACGACGATAGCATCGATGAACTTTGACAACACTATCGAGGGAGGATTGAAAAGAGATGAGGCCTTGATGATCTTTGACAATGCCCTAGAATTATATAAATGAGTTTGGAATGATCTTGGATTGACTTAGGAAGATTAGGAATGATTACATGATCGATTAGGATTGGTTTAGGAAGATGATCAATTCAGCCAAAATGAGAGAAATGTTAGTAATTGATTACATGGAAGAAAGACACAATATTAGTGAATGATAAAGATCAAACACATAATATAAAAGACATGTTAAAAAGGGGGCACAAGTATTGAACCATTTTTGGGTGTACATTTTTCCCCTCTTTGACACAATGCGATTATGAGAATTGTGAAAAAGAAAAATTAAAAATCATGCCCCAATGGATCAAAAGAATGAAGGTAGGATGCCCACTTGAAAAATTGCGCAGAAATTGACAGGAGGAAAAAATTTTGAAAATAGAAGTGATTGCAAGGATTGATTGAAGAAATGTTATAAGAAAGTGAAAATTAGACGAATAAATGTTAGTAAAAAGGAAAGAGTTTTGGCTTTCATAAGTGCAATTAGGCCATAAGAGCTTATTTTGATATTGCAAAACCGGATGCTGCACATCGTGACATAAGGAGCTAGAGAGACAAGTCCATCCTTTTGCGTAAACAAACACGACGCAGACAAGGGATGATCTTCTCCATCTTGAAGCATATAGAAGACATGCCCTAGAATTTCATGAGATCATCAAACATGCAGAAGACAGAGAAAAAAATGATCATGAACCATCCTAGCTACTCTCATAAGTTTAGATAATATCATCGAGTAGCATAGGAACATGACCAAAAAAGAAAAAATCAATGAAAGATAAAACACTCACTGAAACAATGTCAGCCAATAGTCATTCTGATCTTTTTTTTACTTGCATTAAGTGTTCTTTGTTTGATAGCTTAGTTTTTAATTGACTTATTGGATGATTGGTTGATAGGTTGGATAGATTGACTGGTTGATAGTAAAGATCGAAAGATCGAACAAGTCTAAACAGATTGAGTGTTGAATCACAATATTTCAGCTCGTGCTTATGAGAACACGATTTTGTTAAGCACAAATTGATGAATCTTCCATGGATGTCTGCCAACATGATGATCGTTACGCAAAAGAAGACAAGTATGTACAAATTTATTACAGATTTTTGGAGAAGCTTTTGCACTTTTTAGGATTTTTGAGATATTTGAATTTTTTGTGATAATCTCTTTTCAGGACTTTTTTACGATTTTTTGGATTTTTTTCAGGTCTTTTTATAATTTTTAGGGATTTTTTTAATGACTTTTTATGCTTTTTTAGGGAATTTTTTCAGCAACATATGTGATTTTTAAGGTCTTTTTCAAGATCATATTTAATTTGTAGAATTTTTTTCACGACATTATTTGACTTTAGAATTTTTAGCCTCTTTATTGGATTGTTAGGATTTTTTTCAGGACATTAAGATATTTACAAGTTGTTATCTCCAATCCGATAGGCGAGGAATCTCATAAATAAACCACGTTCAAGGTCTTGGCCCCAGTTCAAATTCAAATTCAAAGTCACTCATTGCCAAGAATCTAGCCCTAGACATAATAAAAAGTATATACAGAGGCCAAAGATACATATAGACTAGGTGTGCGAAGGAAAGGACAAAGATAATCAACTAGTTCCAGGCTATAAAGGGGCACTAGGGTACATTCAAAGTGAAAGATGTGATTAAGAAAGGACAACAAAGCACCAAATGGAATCATGATAGAGGTTGGAGCAACAACTTACTATGCGTGGCACCTGTTTGCCAGGTTTTCAATTATGGATGATTTTTTTATTTTTGTTTCTTTTTTTGTTACCAAGACACCTGTTTGCTAGGTTTTTATCAAGGCAATTGTTTTCTTTTTTCATTTTTTTGACTTTTTTCTTTTTTTTTTTACTTTTTTTTTTGACTTTTTTACATGTTAGGAAGAAACTAGATGCATGACATGACATGGATGAAGGACTCAAGCATTTTTATTCCCTAGAATTTTCTTTTGAAAGATATACAATAATGGACCATGATACTATGTGCAAAGATGTTAGTAGGGTAGTGATAAAGGGATATGAAGTGGATGATTGAATAAGGATGGATAAGGTTTATGAAAAGGATTGGATAGGATGGATGAAAGGTTGGAAAATAGGTATTTGATAATGAAGGGAGTGGAAGAAGGATTGATTTTGAACGGATGGAAATGGATAAAAGAATAACATTGGCACACACCTTGAGGGGTGATGGAGTGATGAAGGAGAATGATATTTTGGATTTGGAAGGATTAATGGAGAAATGAATATGGATTTTGAGACACAAGAACCCAAAATTGATTTGGAAGGTGGGAGACATTTAGGAGGGATAGCCACTTTGGATTTTTATTTAGGACTTTGTGCTTGAAGAAGCTTCTTGGGAATCCACATGCATTTTTATTTTTCATTTTTTTGTGGGTCCTTAGATTGCATTTATTGCATAACAGATTAAGGAACCCATATTTTTTTTTTCTTTATTTTTTTCTCTGGGCCTTTTTGGCCTTTTATATATTTCTTTTTTTTCTTTTAGGATCATATCTTTATTCGTTCTTACATGTTGATTAGATTGGAAATGTTGATCCTTGATAGCATGTGGATTGCTTGACTTGTGGATTTTATGCTTGGCATCAAAATTTCTTGAAATGGAATTCTTGGATGGATAGGGATGATGTGGAGGATTTTTGGATGGATGGAAGGTTCTCCAAGATGTGTGTCTTTTCTGACTTACATATAGGAAAGGGTAACAGGATTGTGAGCTAGTGGATGGAGGAATATATGGACCTAGGATGGATGGAAGGGTTGAAGGGGGAGGTATACATTTGGATTTTGATTTTGAAGGGATACCAACTCCTTGAGATTGAGATTTTTTACTAAGCTCACGGTCATCAAAACTTTCTTTGACATGGAAGGGTTTTAATATACCTTTGCATGGAGGTCTAACACTTTGACTTGATAATGATTTATT
This sequence comes from Thuja plicata, assembly GCA_018584345.1. NCBI lineage: Eukaryota > Viridiplantae > Streptophyta > Pinopsida > Cupressales > Cupressaceae > Thuja > Thuja plicata. The sequence goes on along the minus strand of MU225325.1, from coordinate 5,553,287 downwards.
TGACTAGTAGGATACTTACTACAAGATGCAAGTCCATTATTTTGAGGTGGACATGATACATAAGGACTAATTTAATTATGAAACGAACTGAATTTGATGGAAGAAGAGGAATATGTTTGACATGTAAGGGGTTCATGAACAACTTGCATAGATGTTCTTGGATCACAAGGGGGATCAGGAGGAATAAAGGGATCCTATGATGGAATAGGAGTGATAAGATCATCAGGTGGGGTAGGATCTTGTGGGAGATATGGAGTATTAGAAAAAGAAAATGAAGGGATGGAGGGATCTTGAGGAGGATCTGGAGAGATGATGGGATCTTGTGGTGGACATGAAGGTGAAGGGACACCTTTATCTTGACTTGGCATGGGATCATGGGAAGAAATGGAAGGGAGGTCATGATCTTACTGAGGAAGTGAAAGGTCAATGGGACTTGGAAGGGAACTTTTCTCTTGGAATGGAAGGTCAAAAGTTGGAGGGATTCTTCATTGTTTGTATCTTGATCTTGATTTTATTTAGGGCATGTTTCTTCATGATTTATATCATCCACTTGACATGGGGTGTGAATTTGGATATGTATTGGGGGGTAGTAGAAAGGGGTCAATATCTTGACATGAAGGAGATTTAATTTGAATGGGACTCTCTTGAATGGGGGAATGTGGTGGAATTGGCTCTAGAATTTGTATAACATGAAAGGGACTTGGGTTATGAATGGGACTAGCTTGGATTTCTTCTATGAATAGCCCTTGGAAGGTTGCATTATTGGAAGTGTCACTTGATGGAGATGGAGGAAATTTCTCTTGTGAGGCTTGTGGAGATTATGGAATGGAGGGAATCATGGAAGATTCTTGGAGGTCAATGTCTTGATGGGAGGAAAATGTGTCATCCATGGGATTTATTTACAATGAAGCCTTGCTAGACATGGGTGAATTATTTTTTCTTTCTTTCTCTTCATCCATATGAAATAGTTTTTGAAATAAACTCCTTAAAGATTTGGGTCTTGATTGACTCGTTTGCATTGTTGGCACAAATGGTTGTGAAATAAAGATCGGTTCATAGTTTGGTGGTGGCCCCAGTTGAATTATGTCACACTCTGGTTGAAATATTTGATTTGATTGATTTTGGACTTGAGATCTTGTCAAAATCGGCATGATGTCTAAATGCACCTAAGTATGAAAGGATATATGCTAAATGCAATTTTTTTTGGATTTTGAAATGATGTGGAATCTAGGATATGAAAAGGCTTTATGAAAATGCAAATTTTGGATTTTTTATTTTGAAAAATCTTTGGAAAATGCAAACCTAAGAGTATAGCCTTGGGAAACTAAATAAGGACCTTGACTTAAAAAGGATCAAAGGGACAATTGGATATCAAGGGAATCAATCAAATTCACCATGACAAAGATGAAATTTGACCAAATGATAGAGGGACAAATGAGGATAAAGAGACAAAGGGACCAAGTTAAGATCTTATTTTCAATAACATAAGGAAAGCCTCTAAGATTTAGATATTCTTTGGGATTTTGCAATGTTTAAAAAGGTTCTAAGTGAAAAATGAGGGAAAGATATGCAATATGAAATGTCAATACAATATGCAATTATGAAGGCAATATGAAACTATGACAATGATTTTGACAACTAAACGGAAGATGATATGATATACAAAAGTCTAAATGCAAGCTAAATAAGGAAGGATAATGCAAATGCAAGCAACAAGATCTCAATGCAAGTTCATGTTTTAGAAAATTTTGTGATAAGGTTTTGAATACTTTGAAGGTGTCTAGGAACCATTTTGAATGTTTTGAAGAGGTCTTGAAATATTTTGAATGTTTGAATCTTTAGCACCCAAAAAAATCACATCAGATAGAATTGTTGTTGTAAAAAAGTAAACAATCACACCACAACTTAGGATGGCAAGGACAATACTTTCTGAATCCCCATTTGGATTAAATCTAGTTGCACTTATTCAAAGAAGATAGCTAGAAGTTTGGTAGCACTGGTTCCCCTCCATGGCACTCACTTCTTTGGCATACCAAACTTCAAATTCTAAGGGTCATCGCCTCCCAAGGAATTTTCTATCTCTACTAAGAACCGCAAGAGTGTGGGGCATCTTAGTTGGTCTTTGACCTTCCGTGCTAGCAAGTAGAATAATTTTTGGCCACTAGAACAAAGTTTTTAGTCAGGGCATCCGTTCAGGTGGCTATACATGCAGAACATTATCCCCATTAAGGAGGCTTCCCAGTCTGCAAAAGTTAAATTTTATAGGTTTTTACACACCACACGGGTACTGAGGAAGATCTTCTTTCAGTATAATGAAATCAACACCTATTCACTGTGACACTAATCACAATGAAATTTCTTATATACTGGTTTGGAAGGGCTTGGCTTTAGCCTATTACCGGTTGGGCAATCCCTCTCACCAGCTCTGTTAAAGCTATCAGGAGGTAGCCACACTAAAAGATTTGTATGTATGTCTCTTACACCCAAGATCTATGAAAGCAAGGGGAGAGGATATGTTCATACAATTAATTAGGATTACAATTCTAGAAGACACTACAAACACATAAGAAAATATTTTTCATTTGCTAATTAGAAAGGAAATGTGATCAAAATTATACAATTTGTTGTTCTTCCCTTCCTAATTAAAACTATGTGAATATTGTTGTTCATTAACCAATTAAGAAAGGAAATGTGATAAAAAAAATGAGACAATCTATTTTTCTTTCCCTTCCTAATTAATACTATGTGAAGATTGTAGGGTTAATTTGACCATCTATTTAGACTATGTGAAACATTTTGTTCATTTATCCCACTAATTAGGCTATGTGAAATTTGTTGTTCATTTAAAGACTAATTTAAAAATCTTATTTGTTGCATGTTTAAAACAATATTTCCTTCATGTATCACAATTTAGACTCCCAAGTGCATAGATCTTGTTTCTCTACCTGCAAAACACATCAAAAATAGCAAAGAAAAATCAGATTTACATGTTCACATCGGGTTCACCAAATGTGAGACCAGAAAAATGTTACATAACTGAGAGGGGGGTGAATCAGTTAGCCCCAATTATCCTATAGTATTGCATTCTCCCAGATGTATATAATAATAATTTCAAACATTTAAATAAACTTGGTGAAATATAAAATATGATCTCAAACTTATCAATCTCAACTAACAAGTTGTCTATCGAGTAGTCGCAAATCAATATTATGATTATCGATCAATGTAGATAAAGTAATGTGTAAATAAAAAAAATAATCCACAACAATCATACACATTAACACATATATTTTTAACATGGAAATCCTACTAATGGAAAAACCACCTGGGATCGGTAACCCAAAATAATTCACTCTTCTAAAGTGTGCTCGGTTAAGAGACAACCCAATTAAAGGTTACAATGCACACTGTTAAATGTGACCTGGTTAGAGGATTTATCACTAATAGTTCTCTCTTAACCAATAATTCACTATGGGTTCAACAAGAAAACACTCAACATTCATTAGAATGTCATAATAAATACTCTCACGTCCTACTCGGTTAAGAGATTTATCTATAACAATGGTTAAACTGATACATTAATGATCCAATTCAAATACAACTCTATTTTGTAGATTTTCAGATCTATTCTAAGTACATAATGCCTCTAATAAATTTGTTCACTTCATTTCCTCTGATTCTAGATACTCTGTTCTACTCAGTAAATGCTCTTTCCTCTATCGCTCGGTGTTGTCTGCAGAAATGCTCGGTTCTGTCTTCAACCATTTTGATCACTCATGTATGAATTTTGCATGTGTGCACATCATTTTTGTCTTAATGAATCTCTTGTCTCTTATATAAACATCATAGCTCATTTAATTTCCATCCTTTATATTTTTATGATTAATCTCCATCATTGGTTTTTCCACTTAAACCTTCCTTGGCAGTTGTGTCAAAAATATGTTTCAATCTTCTTCATTCGATCTTCCTTGAATTTTCATAGTAATTTGATCTTCATAATAGATCTTATCATTTACCTCAGAATCATCAATTTTCTATCTCATCATTTTAGTTGGCCTCGATTTGATTTAATTGCTCGGTCAATATCATGATGTGTCAGTGATCCCTAGCTTAGTTATCATTATGCTCGATATAAACTATATTTACTCAGTGTTCACTATTACTCAGTGTATACATAACTCTTTAATTACTGACCACATAAAATTTGTTTGTTCCAAATCTTTATCTCATAAAAGATTTTTTTTACCACAATGATAATCAAATAAGTTGACATCAATGACAATACATTAACATATTAATGTATATCATCACACCTATAACTCGGTTGATCATCAATAAAATGACTTCAAACATACAATCAGATGTAGTTCATCAATCTCTCCCTTTGGCATTGATGGAAATACAATATGAAATATGCAATATGAAAATTCTATAGAATACCAAACTTTTGTTCTACAACTATATGAAAAATGTTGTAGCTCTCCTTATCTTGTATTTATAATGTGTATTAGCATTAAAAACTCACCATGCAGGCTCTCCCTGCAGATTTAAATTTTTTGTTCTTGAATCAAATCTTCTCTCTTTCTATAGATAGATATTTTAGTTCTCTCCCTTTCTCTTTTCTCCTTTTCTCCTATAGTGGATAGATATTCCATTTATCATTCTCTCCCTTTGACAGTAATGCCAAAAATAAATACACAGCTCTTCATTAGCCAAAAAGTATCTTTGGTTTTCAGTTCAGTAGTCTAAGTACCTTGTAGTCTATTGATATGCCTTTTTTAATCCAGTTCAGCTTTGCATTAGCATGATTGATATTCTGATTACATGCAGGTTTATGCAACTTCCTAGTCATCTTAGTGATCGATAGACAAGGGATGAACCCCTAGTCTATTCCTCAAGTACTCAAATGTATCCTTTGGTAAGGATTTTGTGAATATATCATGTAGTTGTTCTTTTAATTGTATATATTCTAGTGTCACTTGTTTTTCTTGTACTTGTCCCCTCAAGTAGTGATATTTTATAGATATATGCTTTGTTTTTTCATGCATCACTAGATTCTTTGAAATATTTATTGCACTAGTGTTATCACAATAAATTATCACTGTGTCAGTGATCTCTTCAATCATACCTTTCAAAAGTTGTTTTATCCATGTAATGTTGGAACAATTTGCACTAGAAACAACATATTTTTCTTCTGCAGTTGACTAAGATGTGCATCCTTGCTTTTTACTTATCCAAGAAACTAATCTTTCTCCCAAAAATAATGCTCCACTAGTAGTTCTCTTTCTATTAGCAATGTTCCCAGCCCAATCAGCATTTGTGTAAAATTTCAGTTCGAATTTGCCTTCTCTTTTGTACCACAATCCATAATCTTCAGTGTTCTTCAAGTATCTAAAAATTCTCTTTACAGCAGTCATATGCGATTCCTTAGGATTATAAAAAAATATTACTATAATTCCAACTACGTGTGCTATGTCTAGTCTTATGTGTACAACATACATCAACTTTCCAATCATAGATTTGTACAATGTTTTATTTACCTTGGTTGTTTGATCTTCTTTTGTCAATTTGCATCTTGTAACCATAGGTGTTCTGACTAGTTTTGATTCTTCCATTTTGAATGTCTTCAGTACTTCCTTGATGTATTTGGATTATGTAGATGCCTTCATCCTGTTATAAAATTTGCAAACCAAAAAAAAAATTTATCTCTCCAAACATTGAAATTTTATATTCTTTCCTTATTTCATCAGCGAATGATTTCCATAAGTTATCATTACCTCCAAATATAATATCATCAACAAGAATTTCAGCAATAAGGTTCTTATCATTATTTCCTCCTTTCAAATACAAGTTGTTGTTATCACTTGTTCTAACAAATCCAATATTGATAACATAGGAATGTAGTCTTTCATACCATGCTCTCGGTGCTTGTTTTAGTCCATATAGTGCTTTGTGTAACTTACATACCATGCTTTCCTAAGTAGGATCAACAAAACCTTTAGGTTGTTCAATGTATACCTCTTCTTCCAGTATTCCATTCAGAAATGCAGATTTAACATCTATCTAATATACTTTTAATTCTTTGTATGCAGCATAAGAAAGTAATATTCTAACTCCTTCAAGTCTAGCAATAGGTGCAAAAGTTTCTCCATAGTCAATACCTTCTTCTTGTGCATACCCTTTGCATACTAGTCTCTTGCTTTATTTCTGGTTACATCTCCATTCTCATTCAATTTGTTTCTGAATATCCATTTGGTGCCAATTACATTATTATCACTCAGTCTCAGTACTAATGTCCATGTTTTGTTTTTTTGTATCTTCTCAATTTCTTCAATCATTGAATTGATTCATTCTTCATTTTTAAGTGCATCTTTAATATTTTTAGGTTCAAATTCTCAAATCAAACATGTATTGGTATTAAAATTACTTTGTGTCATCATGCCAGCTATTTTATCTCCAATAATATGATTTTTTGGATGATTTCTTCTTACATTATTTGCAAGTACAAGTTCATTTCTTTGGTCTTCATTATGTTCTCTAGTTGGTATTTCATCACGATCTTCAATTACAATATCTTCTTGATTCTTGGTTGTGCATCTTGATGCTCAATAACATTACCTTGTTTCTTGGTAACATTAGGTATTTGCTCAGGAAAAGTGTCAAGTTATTCAATGTAAACAAATCTATTGTAGTCTTTTGGTTCTCTTTTGATTTCCTCATCATCCTTCTTAGCATATTCATCAACTTTTACATTTGTACTTTCAATGATCTTGTTAGAAGACTTGTTCAAATATTTATAAGATTTTGTCTTAGTAGAATATCCTATAAATATTCCTTCATCACCTTTTGATTCAAATTTTCCATTTCTATCATCTTTCAAAATATAGCATTGACTTCCAGATATTCTAAAATAATTCACATTAGGTGTATAACCATACCATAATTCATAAGGTGTCTTGTTTGTATCTTTCTTCAATTGTACTTGGTTCAATGTGTATATAGTAGTACTAACAACTTCTCTCCAGCATGCTTGTACAACATTCTTTTCAATCATCAGTGTTCTGGCACAATCCAAAATTGATCTATTTATTCTTTCAGCAATCCCTTCTACTCTAGTGTTCTCGGTAAAGAGACCTATCTCTTAATTTCATACTCATTGAAAAAGTTAGTGAACTCATTATAAATAAATTTACCTCCTTTGTCAGGTCTCAAACATTTCTGTTCTTTACCACTTTAATTTTCCACTTTAGCTTTGTACCATATGAACATCTTAAATGCTTCAAATTTTTCTTTTAAGAACATAACAGTCATCATTCTAGAGTAACCATCAACAAATAAAATAAAGTATCTGTCACCATAATATTTGTGTTCTCATTGGTCCACATAGTTCTATACGAACTAACTCCAAAATATCATTAGAAGAGAATTTTTTTCTCTTAAAACTAGATTTCGACATCTTTCCAATTGGACAATTCTTGCACATAACATAGGCGGGTTTAGATGAGTTTGGTAAGCCTCTTAATTTTTTTTTCTTACTAATCTTAACCATGTTGTCAAAATTTACATGACATAGCCTCTTATTCCATAGCCATATATCTTCATTCTTAGCTATCAAATAAGTAGTTTCAATAGTGTCAAGATAGAATAGATTACCTTTTGATTGTTCTCTAGAGTCGATCAACTTTCTTGTTTCATCATATAATCTAGCTTTTATATTTTCAAATGCAACTTGGTGACCTATTTTATTTAACTAGAAAACACTCAATAGATTGTAATTAAGTCCTTTCACCCAATATGAATTCTCACATTTGATCTTGTTGTTCAAAAATATAGTACCTTTTCCTTTCACTTGACAAGGTGTATCATTTCCCATTCTAATAAATCCACCATTATAATGCTCAAGAAATTCAAATTTTATTTATCTCCAGTCATGTGATGTGTGTAGTCACTATAAATAATATAAATTTCATGCTTTCTAAATTTATAAATAAGTGTTGTTTCAACATACCTTTCATCTTCCTCTGAATCTTCTTTCCAGGCTACAAATATTGTCTCAATGTCTTCATCAGTGTCGGTGTCGGTGTCATTGTCTTCATCTTCAGTAATGTAACATGCCTTTTTACCTTTGTCTTTGTAATATTGGTTACTCCTTCTATCATACTATCGGTTGCTTCTATATTCTTGATCATATTTCCTGTCATTAGATCTTTCATTTCTTTCATCACTTTTTCTGTTTGGGCATCTGGCAGAAAAGTATCCAATTTCTTTACAATTAAAACATATCAAAGGTAGTTTACCTTTATACCTTCCTTTACCTTTGTGCAATCTTATAGCTATTAATGCTTCAAGTTCATCAAGTTCTTTATCATCATTATCACTGTCACTATCATTTCTTATCATGTATTTGTTACCAAATTTACTAATTTTCAAAGAGGACACAAATGCAGACTCAATAGTAGGAACAACACTGTTGTCAAAATTGTTTAGCTCAAATGAAATCAATCTACCGACAAGGATATAAATTATAATATTGTTTCCAGGTGCTGCTCTCATTTCATGTATTGTAGAGACTCTTATAGAATAAATATGCAACAAATTTCTAAGAATATTACTCACAATAGTTTCTTCATCAATAACTCCACCTAGTCCATGAATAGCATTCACAACCTCCTTCATTTGATTACTGTACTGTGTTATTGTTTCTCCTTCTTTCATTCTCATGTCATCAAATTTTCCTCAAAGACTTTCAGCTTTATCTCTTTGCACATTTGCATCACCTCCATAAACTTGTGTAATCTTGTCCCACATCTGCTTGGCTGATGTACATATCTTGATATCCTAAAATTCAGCATCATTTAGTGAAGAAGCAAGTTCTACCATCATAGTATTGTGTTCATGTTTCTCTCTCATCTTATTAACATTCAAAGGTCCGGTAGGTAAGATGAATTTAGTATCCAGGTATATAGGGTATAGTGTTATGTCATCTCCAATTCCTTGGTGCAGGTCACCTCCTGAAGACATGAAATGGGTCATGTGGATGGCTTATAAAGGATGAATGATTTATAAGATCAATATATTAATGTAATATGGCTTGAAGCCAATTTGATGTAATTTTATGTAATAAGCCTAAATGTATAAAGCCATGACAATGAGGAATTGAGGTAATAGGAAGTTGGATGCCTATATTGGAATAGTAAGACTAGAGGGATAAGAATAGGCCTTAGAATGAGCTTTGTAGACTTAACATTGTATTAAGGCCCTACAAGGACATATTTCAAATGTATAGAGTCTAGGGAGTTAATTAAATAAGTTTTAGAATTTAAATATTTGAATAACAACGGTCAAGTCTACTTTGGAGGGAAATTGTAAAAATAGGGATTAGTTGCATAGTTAACATATCCAACCACTTTGTATCGGTTAAGGGAGTTATTATGAGTCTATGTAAGCCTTGAGAGGCATGAGAGCATGTGAGAGTATGGTTCAGATTTCATTTGTATTGACTGTACTTGCTTGAAGCAATAAAAAGTTGAATTATTGCAATTTTGGAGTCTTACTTGGTGTGGTAGTGATCCATAATCTTTGGTATGGTTGCATAATGGTTTATAAAGTATTTTAGATCAAGTTTTTCAAACCTTTCTTAACTCTTCTTTACCATTTTGAGTGATTGTCTTGTAGACCTCCATTTTTGTTTTGATTTCAACTATGGATTTGTAAGATCCATCCACTTTTTGTACATAATGTTACTTGGGGATGAATCCACTTTTGTATTGTACCATTATAACATCAATAAGGAAGGAATAAAGGCTATTTGTAGAGATTAAGAGAAGATGGTAAAGTTGGACAGTGTGGAAATGTTAAGGAAATGGTGCATGGTTGTTGCAGCAGGAGATGTAGCCATTGGAGGGGGAAGTTTTATGATGGAATCCACTTTAGTATGGTCAGGGGATGGTGAATCATCCATCAATTGAATGGTATGGTGATTGGAGGCAAGACATTGGTCGAGCCCTATATTTTTAGGGTTTTGAAGACTAGATTAGGGATTTTACACTTAGGAAGGTCATAGCACCAAATTTATTATAGAATCCTTGGTTTGGGGTCATTTAAAAACTTTTTTGAAGGTCTCAAGGTCTAGTTTTAAGAACCAAGGGTAGTTTCTTTGTAAATGAGGTAGTATTAGCCCTCATAGTCTAGGAGCAGTGGAAAATTTGAGAAGGTTGGTCCAAAACACAAGGGTTTTGTTTTTGGATATGTTATCAAACTTGGAAAAGGGTATTTGAAGATGCAATGTTTTTTTAGGGTTATTTAGAATGATTTTGAGGAAGCAATTAAAAATACTCATTGTTGTACTAGTAGGATTGTCTCAGAATGAGTAGTTTGGGGAAAAGGGACAAAATGCCTAAAAGAAAGAGTTTAGGTGTTGGTGTGAGGAAAAATTAAGTTGTTTGGGATCCTTAGAGAATTAGGATCACCATTGTATTCAAAGTTCATGAGCTTGGTTGAAGAAACCTATTGGTTAAAGGGTGCACAAACATGGGGTATGAAGCATGATTGATTGATTTGATTTGAAGTGGTGGATGAAACTCGAGGTGTGGATTCTAGTGGAATCCAATGTGTTGGAGTTGGCCTTTAATAAGTCCATTGAGGGTGTTTGGGTCTTTTGATGGATCTTTATTGAAGTTTTAAGGTGTTGTTGTAAAGAAAAGAAGGAATGAAATATTGTCTTATGAAGAATTGTTCTTTACCACTATCCTATGCATCAAGTGGTATCAGAGCCTAGAAGATTCCTTTGGGAGAGGAGCTTGGAGGAGACAATATAAGATTTTTCAGACCTAGAGTGCTTTGTTGAACGCTTAGAGTTGAATTATCCTCTGAGAGCGTTCCAAGGTGGTGATTCTAAGTTGAATGAATCCTAGATTGAAGATGAAGTGTAGAAAAAAAAAATTCTGACATCAGAGGGATATAGAAAAGATGGTGATCATCAATGCATATTTGGATGAAAGGTACATTGGCGAGCCATGCATATTCAAAAAATATTGTAAGTGAAAAAATAAATTTTGTAAAGTTATAGTTTGAAATGGTATGTTTTCAAATTTTGTTTCCATTGAGATAGTCAAGAAGTTGAATTTGCCAAGGATAATACATAAGAGACCATATAGGGCACATGGGATAAATCTAGAAGACAAGGTTGAGGTGATAGAGAAATAACAAGTACATTTCAGCATTGGGCCATATGAGGATACCCTATGGTGTGACATCATTCAAATAATGGATTGTCATTTGATCCTTGGGAGAGCATGGCAAGTTGAGAAACATACCTACATGATGGGGAAAGGAAAACTTACACATTCTTGGATAGAGGAAGAAGATTTGAGTTGAAACCCATAAAGGAGGATGAAGCATTATGGAAGATGCCAACAATTTTCTTTTTTGAGAAGATTGGGTTCCTAAGAAAAATGGAACCAGAAGAGGATAATGAAGAAGCCAGGGTAGAAGTAAATGATTTGGAGCAACAGGCCTATGATGGTGGTACAAAGAGATGTTGATCAGATTAAGATCCTAAAGGGGTTATGAGTGGTTCATTTGAAGGACCAGAAGAACAAGAAGATATGAATGTGAGGATAAGCAAGGATGAGTCATAGTATGAGGATACTCATGAAGATGACAGGATTGAGAAGGAGATGATGATGTGTTGACCTAAGGAGGAAAGGGCTCATGAAGTTTTGATGACAGAAGTTGAGAAGGAAGTTGCAAAATTTGTTGATGGATTTGATGAGTGTACGGATGTAGGAATCCAAGTTGGGATATTTAGATGTCCATTAAAGGTTACTTTTGAGAAGAAAGAGGACAGGGCTATGAAAGAAGCCATAGATGAAGTTTTTGCATGCCAAGGAGGATGGTATTGGGATGATAAGTTGATAGAGGTCTCATGAAGGAAGGGGGCCTTGGAGAGTGAAGAGTTAAAGCTCTTGAGGATAAAATTATAGAAGGAAGCCACAAGTTGGCATAAGAAGGTGAAGAAGAAGGTTGGGTGGCCTGTCAAAAGGATTATTGCAGAGAAGAAACTACTATAGGGAGAAATCACTAAGAGGGTTCAAGGAGTTGGTTGTGGGAAACCAATACAAGTTGATGAAGGTACAAAGGAGATAAGTTTTCAAATATTTGAAGACAAGATGGATTTGTGGAGCCAATTAGATGCCATATTTGAGGAATGGAAAAGCAAGGGTGATGTAGTCAAAGAATGCCTAGGATAGGGGCATGAAGGTGTAGGAGAAGATGGTCATGAAGTGAGCTTGGTGTCAGAACTCTCTACAAGGGTGGAGATATCACAAGGAGTGTGTGAGAAAGAAGATGAAGTGTTGAAAATAATGGATGAGGAAGTGGTGCACCAAACATATGTTTTGGTGAATGTGAAAGATTTGGTTTTTTTTCTAACCCTTTTGTGATAGGTTTGTAGGGGTTTTATATTGTTAACCATGTAGATGATCTTGTTGCAGATATCAATGGGAACATAGCCATGAATGATGATAGCTTGAGTGCTTGGCATGGGTGCATGATGTTTAGTTGTGTGTGCATGAATCCAAAGGAAAAACGATACATTTTTGTTGCAGATCCTCAACAAGTAGTGCCTAAAGATTGGAGTAAAAGAAAGAAACTCACCAATCCAAGGGACTTGGATTGATTTGATCCTTGGGAGTATGGTGCAGGAACCTCCTAAAGACATGAAATGGGTCACATGGATGGATTATAAAGGATGAATGATCTCTAAGATCAATATATTAATGTAATATGGCTTGAAGCCAATTTGATGTAATTTGATGTAATAAGCCCAAATTTATAAAGGCATGACAATAAGGAATTGAGGTAATAGGAAGCTGGATGCCTAGATTGGCATAGTAAGATTAGAGGGATAAGAATAGGCCTTATAATAAAATTTGTGGACTTAACATTGTATTAAGGTCCTACAAGGACATATTTCAAAGTCACAGAGTCTAGGGAGTTAATTAAATAAGTTTTAAAATTTAAATATTTGAATAACAACGGTCAAGTCTACTTTGGAGGGAAATTGTAAAAATGGGGATTAGTTGGATATTTAGAGGATCCAACCACTTTGGATTGGTTAAGGGAGTTATTTTAAGTTTATGTAAGCCTTGAGAGGCATGAGAGCATGTGAGCATATGGTTCAGATTTCATTTGTACTGACTGTACTTTCTTGAAGCAATAAAAAGTTGAATTCTTGCAATGTTGGAATCTTACTTGATGTGGTAGTGATCCATAATATTTGGTATGGTTTCAAAATGGTTTCTAAATTATTTTAGATAAATTTTCAGACCTTTCTTAACTCTCCTTTACCATTTTGAGTGACTGTCTTGTAGAAACCTCCATTTGTGTTTTGATTTCAACTATGGATTTGTAAGATCCATCCCCTTTTTGTACATATTGTTACTTAGGGATGGATCATCATTTGTATTGTACAATTCTAACATCAATAAGGTAGGAGTAAAGGCTATTTGCATAGATTAAGAGAAGATGGTCAAGTTGGATAGTGTGGAAGGGTTAAGGAAATGGTGCATGGTTGTTGCAACAGAAGATGTAGCCATTGGAGGGGAAAATTTTATGATGGAATCCACTTTAGTAAGGTCAGTGGATGGTGAATCATCCATCAATTTAATGGTATGGTGATTGGAGGAAAGACATTGGTTGATCCCTAGATTTTAGGGGTTTTGAAAACTAAATTATAGATTTTGCACTTAGGAAGGTCATAGCACCAAATTGATTGCAGAATCCTTGGTTTGGAGTCATTTAATAACGTTTTTGAAGGTCTCAAGGTCTGGTGTTAAGAACCAAGGGTAGTTTCTTTGTAAATGAGGTAGTATTAGCCCTCCTAATCCAAGAATAGTGGTAAATTTGAGAAGGTTGGTCCAAAACACAAGGGGTTGGTTTTGGGATATGTTATCAAACTTGGAAAATGGTATTGAAGATGCAATTTTTTATGGTTGTTTGGAATGATTTTGAGGAAGCAATTAAAAACACTCACTGTTGTACTAGTAGGATTGTCTCAGAATGAGTAGTTTGGGGAAAAGGGACAGAATGTCTGCAAGAAAGAGTTTAGGTGTTGGTGTGAGGAAGAATTAAGTGTGTTGGGATCCTTAGAGAATTAGGATCACCGTTGTATTCAAGGTTCATGATTTTGGTTGAAGAAACCTATTGGTTGAAGGGTGCACAAATATGGGGTATGAAGCATGATTGAGTGATTTGATTTGAAGTGATGGATGAAAATCAAGGTGTGGAGTCTAGTGGAATCCAATACATTTGAATTGGCCTCTGATAGGTCCATTGAGTGGGTTTGGGTCTTTTGAGGGATCTTTGTTGGAGTTTGAAGGAGTTGTTGTAAAGCAAAGAAGGAATGATATATTGTCTTATGAAGAATTGTTCTTTACCACTAGCCTCTACATCATTCCTGATAGGTACAGTCTCATTCTTCTTTGCCATGTTGAGAAGGTCTCTTTATTCAGCTTTGGTGCGTGTCTCTTATACATCTTGTGATCTTTAGCTTAAGTCCTTTAAAACTTTCCTTCTAAGAACTCTATGCTCTGATACCAATTGTTAGATAATTGAGATGGGGGGTGAATGAGTTAGCTCCAGTTATCCTATAGTCCCAAATTGTCCCATATTTATATAACAATAATTTCAAACATTTAAATCAACTTGGTGAAATATAAACTATGATCTCAAACTTATCAATCTCAACTAACAAGTTATCTACCAAGTAGCAGTAAATCAATATAGTGATTACCGATCAATGAAGATAAAGTAATGTGTAAAGAAAAATAACAATAAACAATAATAATTCACATTAACATAGATTTTTAACATGGAAACCCTGCTAAGGGAAAAACCACCTAGGATTGGTAACCCAAAATAATTCACTCTTCTGAAGTGAGTTCGGTTAAGAGCCAACCCTGTTAAAGGTTACAATGCACACTGTTAAATGTAACCTGGGTAGAGGATTTATCACTACCAATTCTCTCTTGACCAATAATTCACTATGGGTTCAACAAGAAAATACTCAACATTCATTAGAATTTTATAATAAATACTTTCACGTCCTTCTCAATTAAGAGATCTATCTGTAACAATGGTTAAACTGATACAGTAATGATCTGATTCAAATACAACTTTATTTTGCAGATTTTTAGATCTAGATGCTAATTACATAATACATATGATCAATTTGTTCACTTTAGTTCCTATGATTCTTCATACTTTTTTTTGCTCGGTAAATGCTCTTTCCTCTGTCACTTGGTGTTGTCTGCAGAAATGCTCAGTTCTATCTTCAACCAGTTTGATTAGTCATGCATGAAGTTTGCATATGTGCACATAATTTTTTTCTTAATGAATCTCTTGTCTCTTATATAGACATCATATCTCATTTAATTTCCATCGTTTAGGTTTTCCACTTAATATCCAATATTGGTTTTTCCGCTTAAACCTTCCTTAACAGTTGAGTCAAAAACATGTTTCAATCTTCTTTGACCGATCTTCCTTGAATTTTAATAGAAATTTGATCTTCAAAATAAATCTTATCATTTACCTCAGAATCATCAATTTTCCAACTCATAATTTTAGTCAACCTCTATTTGATTTAATTGCTCAGTAAATACCGTGATGTATCAGTGATCCCTAGCTCGATTATCACTGTGCTCGATACACACTATATTTACTCAGTGTTCACTATTACTCAGTGTATACAAAAATCTTCAATTTCCTACCACATAAAATTTGTTTTTTCTAGATCTTTAGCTCATAAAATATGTTTTTTACCACAATGATAATCAAATAAGTTGACATAAATGACAATACATTAACTGATTAATGTCTATCACCATATTTGTAACTCGGTTGATCATCAACAAAATGAATTCAAACATAAAATTAGTTTTAGTTCATCAAAAAAGGTGTTAGATGCATATCTATAGTAACCACAAAATCCTAAAAAATATACAAACCCATTCAATCTAACATTAGAGCCATTGAAATGGGAATTCAAAACATATGCAAGTAAACATAAAACACCCTTCAAATGATGCTCAAATGTTCTCCTTTCTTCTCAATGATTTGATTTGATGTTGATTTAATGTTGTTCTTTTGTCTATGATAAAAATGCACAAACATTAAAATCCAAAGTGATTTCAAGAATACTAGGAGATCATGGTTCAAACTTGAATGAGAGAATTGAATGTTAATTTATAGGATGATGACAGGGAGGTTGGATGAATCACTCACTGATTCATGCTACTAGTCTTCTTGAAAGACTTTTAGGCTATCTAATCCACTCCACTTGGAACCAATAAGATATTTACTTGACTATTATCCCTTGGTCTCTCTAGCCAACCCAAATATCATGAAATTTTGCTCTATCAAGTCTAAACTTGAAGCATTCTTGCTTCACTAGCCATTAGCCCTTAAACCACCTTAAAGGCTCCTAACCTCCAAATTATTGAAATTGTATTCAAGAGGTGTGGAGGTGTCTTTAGAGACATAAATCCAACCAACTATGGGTGTTAGGAGTTCCACCTAGTTCCACTAACAAGTCGATTTCACCAAACTTCACAATTAGGCCCAAAAGGCTACTAGCCCAATTAGGTCTCCTTCTCTGAGAAATCAAGGATTTACTCCCAATCCTTCCAAAGAAAACCTAAATATTTTCTTTGGATTATTGGATCATATTCCTACCCCTCAATTATTTTTTGGGTCTTGGGGTCACCACCATTCGTACAGTGTCCTAACTCAAAATAAGTGAAATTAAGGTTTTTTAGGCTTCTCTTGCTCCTCTGCAACTTAGGATATTTCCACTTAGAAAATGGATTGGTGTGACCTTCCCTCTTTACCAAATATTTGCATGAGTCCTATATTCCAATTAAAAAATGAATTTTTCCTCCATCTATCCACCTCTGCAAGTTGTTCTCTCTGCAACTTGGTCTTCCCTAGCCAGGCTCACCACTGGCTTGCCTAGGGAAAGACATTAAAAATAGTTCCTCTGCTTTTGAGGGGCCCAAATCCTACTATATTTACACACATGGATTTTATTCACTATTTCCAAAGGGACATACAAAATTCATGATGGGAAAAAGAGCTATAACCCCATCTTTACAAATTGCCTAGATAAGACTAGTGACAGTGAAGAAACCAAAATATTTACAAAAAGAACTTTAAACTATACAAAACTCCTAATTAATGCCAGAAAAAATCAATTAGGAATCTACCCTACAAAATTCATGATGGGAAAAAGAGCTATAACCCCATCTTTACAAATTGCCTAGATAAGACTAGTGACAGTGAAGAAACCAAAATATTTACAAAAAGAACTTTAAACTATACAAAACTCCTAATTAATGCCAGAAAAAATCAATTAGGAATCTACCCTACAAAATTCATGGGTTACAATTCAAAATCTAATCCATTAAAGCACTATTGTAATCCAAAACTTGAAAATTACACACAAAATCACATGTTCTTCATTGCTTTCAAAAACTCAGTCTGTACAATGGGCATCCAACCTCTCTACAAGGTCAAGTAATGTCATAAATAGGGTGTTCAAGCAGTTATTTTCCCCTTAGAAATCTTCTTGGTCAATTTTTATGAACTTGACAATGTTGTCCGAGCAACATTTCAAAAGTTGCAAAGTTGCAAAATGCAACTTTTGCAACTTTTGACAATTTCTTGCAAAACTACTCAAATGAGTTTCAATGCTCATCAAATCTTCCCAAAAGCTATAATTATGAAAAAAACATGTTTCTAACCCAAATTTGACCCTACTGACCTCATAATGACACATCACCACACTTATGCCAATTAGAAGGCTTTACGACTTCTTAGCCCTAATTGCACTTTGCAAAAGTCCTAAGACTTAATTTAACTAAACCCTATTGCACCTACTTTGTGGTAAACATGACCTTAAGCTTAAAAAAAAAAAAAATCCCTAAGGAACACACACAACTTAAACAAAATATATTTCCCTAGACAACCTATGGGTGCTCTTGCACCATTCGCCACCTCTGCACAAACACTAAGGAATGTGAGGAGATATCAGAAACAAATCAATGCCATATTTCTTGAAATGAGCTTCTTCCACCCATGTAGCTTTAGATTCTGGCTTTTTCTTCCATTATATGAGATGTTCCATATACACCTTGTGTATAGTAGACTTCTTCACCTTGGATTCCAAGATCTTTTCTACTTGGATCTTTTCCTTAGGAGGTAAGACTTTAGTACTCACATTTTCTAGTATCTCATTACTATTCTCATTCACATATGTCAGTGGTCCCTTTTATTTGACCAGATCAACCACATTGGACACTATTGAAATTCATAAATCTTTAGGAAGATCTACCTTATAGGAGTTGTCCATACTTGGCTATTACCTTACATGGTCCTTCTCTCTTCATTTGCAACTTCATTGGCATTCCTTTCTGAAACCTAGACTTATTTAGGTGGACCATAACATAATCTCTCAATGCAAATTGTACATCTTTTCTAAACATATCCACCTTAGATTTCAACTTATGAGTAGCCTCTTTAATGGTCTTGTTCACTTTCTCTTGTATCTCCTTCATGGTTTGAGTAAAATACTCTACATGGCCACTCCTATGCTCCATAGCTCCTAGATCTCTGAGCTCACATACACCCCTTGGGTGCATTCCATACACTATCTCAAAGGACTTCTCCCTATTGTCCTATTCATAATGTCATTGTATGCATACTCAGCTTGTGGAAGGATCAAGTCCCAAGTCTGACCATACTCTTTGGTTAGGCATCTTAGAAGGTTACCTAACACTCTATTTATCACTTCAGTTTGACCATCCATTTGTGGATGATAAGATGATCCAAAAGACAAATTAGTTCCCAATCTGCTCCATAGAGTCTTCCAAAAATGACTCATGAACTTAACATATCTGTTAGATACTATACTTATGGGTATCCCATGTATCCTCACAATATCCTTGAAAAATAGATGAGAAATGTAACTAGCGTCATGGGTGGTCTTGCAAGGAATGAAATGGCTCATTTTACTAAATCTATCTACCACCACATAAATACTATCTAACCCTGTCTTGGTCTTAGGGAGACCCACAAAAAAATCCATGCTAATATACTCCCATGGTCTATTGTGAAAGGGTAAAGGTTGATACAAACCTTCATTACTAGCTCCCCCTTTGGCTTTCATACAAACCACACACTTCTCTACATACCTTCTGACATATCTTGGCAACTTGGGCTAATAATAGAACCTATGTACCAACTCCATTGTTTTTTTGATACCAAAATGTCCACTTAAACTACTATTGTGCTTCTCCTAAATGAGATTTTCTCTCATTGATCCTTTGGGAACACATAATTGATTCCCCTTGAACAAAAGTGGACTTTGTAAAGTAAATTCTGAGAATTGATTGTGGAAGTGATTCATAAAATTAGAACATACCTTATATGCTTCAGATAAGTCTTCATCATCTTCATAGAGGTCCTTGAAACTCTCTACACCAATGCTTTGTAATTTTACTTCTTGTACTATCAACATTCTTCTACTCAGTGTATTTTCCACCTTGTTCAATTGTCCCTTCTTGTACTTGATAGTAAATTTAAAGGCTTGGAGATATTCCATCCACTTTAAATTCCTATTACTCAACTTCTCTTGGGTGTTTATGTAGCTAAGTGTTTGGTTATCTATAAACACCATAAACTCCTTAGGTAGGAGATAATGTTTTCACTTTCTAAGAGACTGCACTAGAGCATATAACTCCAAATCATAAGCAGATTACTTTTTCTTTGTTTCATTGAGCTTCTCACTAAAGAAATTTATAGTTCTACCTTTTTGGATTAGTACTCCTACTAAAATTCAACTGGCATCACACTTCGATGTAAATATCTTATCAAAGCTAGGTAACAAAAGGATGGGTTGGGTAGCCACTTGTTGCTTCAATTTCTCAAAGGCATTCCCTGCTTCAAGAGTCCATCTGAACTTGGTTTTTAACTCCCCTTTAATAGTTTTTAGCACTGGTGCACAAATTCCACTAAATTTTCTTATAAAATTTCTATAAAACTAAGCTAACCCATGAAATCTACTTACCTTTGTCCCTATGGTTGGTGTAGTCCAATTTAGAATAGCTTACACCTTTCTTGCATCCATCTTCAATGACCCTTGGGATACTAAAAACCCTAAACACACAAGCTCTTGCTTGAATAGCTCAAATTTCTCTAGGTTAATGGATAACTTCCCCTCCTACAACCTCTTGAGTACCATCTTCACATGCTCCAAGTGTTCCTCTACTGTATGACTGAAGATGAGTATATCATCTAGATACACTACCACAAATCTTCCAATGTAATCCTTAAGCACTTCATTCATGAGCCTCATGAATGTGCTAGGGGCATTTGAGAGGCCAAATGACATAACTCTAAACTCATACAGCCCATCAATGGTTTTAAAAGTTGTCTTCCATTCATCCCCTTCTTTTATTCTAATCTGGTGGTACCCACTTTTGAGCTCTAACTTAGTGAAGTACTTTGCCCCTCCAAGACAGTCCATCAAATCCTCAATTATAAGAATATGGAATCTATATCTAATTGTAATCCTATTGATAGCCCTAGTGTTGGTGCAAAGTCTCCACTTACCACCTTTCTTGGAATCTAGGACCATAGGTATGACACATGGACTGATGCTCTTCTTTATTAGTCCTTGGTCTAATAGCTCCTACACTTGTTTATCCACCTCTTAGTTCTTCTTTGGTGTGAGCTTGTAGGTTGCCTTGTTAGGTAATGAATCCCCTGGTATGAAATCTATATGATGACTGATAGCCCTTTTAGGAGGTAGTTTTTCTAGTGTTCCATCACTGATAATGTCCTTGAACTTGCCAAGTAACCTTTGGACTTCTTCTGGCATAGGTGTTTTAGTAACCTTTTCTTCTTCCTTGGGTGTCACAACTATATCATACCCTTCACCTCCATCTTGGTGGAGTGTGTTAAGGAACTCCTTTCCACTACTAAACAAGACACTAGGGGTCTTTGATTGTGTCTCCTCCTCCTCCAATAGAGAATGTATCTTAAATGTCCTACCATCCTTCTTGAATGAGATGGTGTTCTCTTTCCCATCATAGATGGCTCCTCTATCATATTTCCATGGTCTTCCCAATAGGAGATGGCATGCATCCATAGGTAACACATCAAAAATCAACTTGTCTTTGTATCCTCTAATGGAGAATTCCACCCATGTCTTCTCATTCAAAAGGACACTTTGCCCTTTATTCAACCATGTCACCTTCTATGGATTAGTATGGGATAGATTCTCTAACTTAAGCTTATTTACTACTTCATCTAATATGATGTTATCAGTGGACCCTAAATCCACTATAACTTTACATACTTTTCCAATTATTTTGCATCTTACTCTAAATAAGGCTCTTCTTTGTTTTGGCTCCTCCTTGACTGGTTGTCTGATTAGAAGCCTTCTAACCATCAAGTTCTCCCCCATTTCTGACTCAATATGATTAATCTCTTGTGACTTGACACTCAATGTGTCTTCTTGAGCATATGTTATTCTCTTCTCTGTGTTAGAAGAAGATGCATTCTTAGGCCACCTATAAGTAGGATGACCCATATGTCCACAATTATAGCATTTCATACTAGAAAAGTAGGAATTACCTCTACCTATTCCTTTTCCTCTGTTAGAACCCCCTTGAGTTCCTCTACCTCTTTCATCGCCTCCTCTAGGAGTGGTTTCATTCCCATTTTCTGCAAGTTTATACACTCCTTGGCTTATTTGATTAGTTCCTTTGCCTTGGTATCCTCCACTATGTCCTCTTTGATCTCTTCCTCTTCCTTTATTCTTGGAAATTTAATCTTTCTTTCTTCTACTCTTTTCTTCAATCTTTATGGTCAATTGATAACATTGGTGCACTATTTTGGGACTAATAAGAGTCCTCTCTTCTTGTATACTCCATTTCACACCATTAAGGTATCTAGCCACCTTAAGGCTTTCATCCTTAGAGACATTTGATCTCATGCATAGCTTCTGAAATTCCTCTGTGTAGGAATTGACATCAAGATCATTTTGTCTTAAGCTCTGCCTCTTCTTGTGTAATTGGATTTCATAATCATCTGGCATGTATGCTTCCTTAACTTTGACATCCATTCCTTTCCAAGTTGAAATTGGTTTATTTCCTTCTTTTTCTCTCTCTACCTAAATGAACTTCCACCATGTAAATGTAGAGCCTCCAAGTCTTGACTTTGCATCCTTGACTTTCAAAGCTTTTGTGACTCCATCACATTAAAAGTAATTTTACATGCCCTCAATCTAGTCCATGACTAGATCTGCCTCCATCTTTCCACTGAATAGTGGTATTCCTTCCAGTTCCTTCCCACTCATAGCCTTCAATGCCTTCAAGAAAGGATATTCTTGCAATACACAGTCAAGGTCAGGGGTCTTTTCTTCCTCTACAACCTCTTTACCCTTAGGTTCTTCCTTCCAATTTGTCACTGACTTCCTCAGTCTTTGTATGCACCTCACT
Source organism: Thuja plicata (assembly GCA_018584345.1). Taxonomy (NCBI): domain Eukaryota; kingdom Viridiplantae; phylum Streptophyta; class Pinopsida; order Cupressales; family Cupressaceae; genus Thuja; species Thuja plicata. The sequence continues at coordinate 5,530,725 of MU225325.1, read as the reverse complement.
CGGTGCTTGTTCAAGTTAAGCTATTCTTTCCCTTAATAGCTTATTTCCTACTTCCTGATCATCGCCCTTCTTGGCCAATTCTTAATTAGTCACCATGATTGTGGACCCATTAGAATCACAATTTGATATGCACTAACAATCCTAAATCTTTTGGTGCTTTGATACCAATCTGATAGGGAGGTTGGATGAATCACTCACTGATTCATGCTACTAGTCTTCTTGAAATATTTTTAGGGTGTCTACACCACACCACTTGGCACCTATAGGATCTTTTCTTGTGTAGGATCCCCTGGTCTCTCTAGCCAACCCAACTATCATGAAAGTTTACTCTATCAAGTCTAAACTTGAAGCATTCTTGCTTCACTAGCCATTAGCCCTTAAACCACCTTAGAGGATCCTAGCCTCCAAATTATTGAAATGGTCTTGCATAGGTGTGGATGTGTCTTTAGAGACTTCAATCCAACCAACTAGGGGTGTTAGGAGTTCCACCTAGTTCCACTAAAAATTCAATTTCACCAAACTTCACAATTAGGCCTAAAAGGCTACTAGCCCAATTAGGTCTCCTTCTCTGAGAAATTAGAGATTTACTCCCAATCCTTCCAAAGAAAACTTGAATCTTTTCTTGGGATTCTTGGATAATATTCCTACCCCTCAAGGAATTTTTAGGTCTTGGGGTCACCACCAGTCGTACAATGCCCTAACTTAAAATGAGTGAAATTAAGGCTTTTTAGGATTTCTCTAGCTCCTCTACAACTTAGGATGTTTCCACTTAGAAAAAGGATTGGTGTGACCTCTCCCTCTTTACCAAATCTTGGAAAAAATCCCATCTTCCAATTCCAAAAGTAATTTTTCTTCCATCTATCCACCTCTGCAAGTTGTGCTCTCTGCAACTTGGTCTTCCCTAGTTGGGCTCACCACTGGCTCACCTAGGGAAAGACATTAAAAATAGTTCCTATGATTTTTAGGGCCCAAACTCCTACCATATTTACACACATGTATTCTATTCACTATTCACAAAGGGTCGTACAAAATGCACAGTGGGAAAATGAGCTAGAACCCCATCTTTACAAACTGCCTGGATAAGACCAATGACAGTGAAGGAACCAAAATATTTACAAAAAGAACTTCAAACTATAAAAAACTCCTAATTAATGCCACAAAAAATAAATTCAGCATCCACCCTACAACATTCATGGGTTACAGTGCAAAATCTAATCCATTAAAGCACTATTGTAATCCAAAACATGAAAATTACACACAGAATCACATGTTCTTCATTGCTATCAAAAACTCGGTCTGTACAATGGGAATCCAACCGTGCTAAAAATTAAAGGAATGTCATAAATAGGGTGTTCAAGAAGATATTTTCCCCTTATTGATCTTCTTGGTCAAGTTTTCCAAACTTGACAATGTTGTCCGAGCAACATTTCAAAAGTTGCAAAATGCAACTTTTACAACTTTTGACAATTTCTTGCAAAACTACTCAAATGAGTTTCACTCCTCATCAAATATTCCCAAAAGCTATAATCATGACCAAAAAAAATTTCAAACCCAAATTTGACCCTACTGACCTCATGATGACATCATCACCACACTTATACCAATTAGAAGGCTTTACAACTTCTTAGCCCTAATTGCACTTTGCAAAAGTCCTAAGACTTAATTTAACTAAACCCTATTGCACCTACTCTATCGTCAACATGACCTTAAGCTTAACAGAAAAAAATTCCATAAGGCGCACACACAACTTAAACAAAATATAATTCCCTAGACAACCTATTGGTGCTCCTGCACCAGATGAGAGAGACAATTTGCATAATTATAAAGGAATGCACAAATTAGTATGCATAAATAAATGCATAATGGAGGGAAAAGGAAGAAGTAAATTAATAGAAAAATGGAAGCATAAATTAGGGTAAAATGTTTAGGGAAATGTGGAATAGCTCATGGAGCTAATTAATAAGAGATGGACGCTAGAAAATAGGAGGGAATTTTGAATTATAAAAACTCATATTTCCCACAAAAATAGAAATTAGTAAAATAGGAATCAACCAATTAATTAATTGGAATTAATTAATTGTGGAGACACTTTAAAGAGGGAATAAATAAAGTCAATTTATTTATTCAATTAGGATATAGGGATAAACTAAAGGTTATTCATCCCAAGAGGACAAATTAATGCATCATTGACCGAATTAATGGAAGTGATGTGAAATTGAATTGATTTTGATAATATTGATAGGATTTTGATACCTCTGAGGTAATGATGAACTTTGACAATGCGCTCAAATAATGATGTTTGAAAATGACTAAATATCATCAATGAACTTTGATGATGTCATAGGATTGATAATGAATAAGGAGACATTGATGAGATTAGACAATGTTACCAAGATAATGATGATATGCAATAGCATTGATGAACTTGGACAATACTATTGAATTGATAATGAAAGGTTGATAATGATAACATCGATGAACTTGGAAAATGCTATCAACTAGATGATGAAAATGTTAGAATGAATTTAAAATAACCGAGAGGGGAGGGGTGAATCAGTTATCCTTAGGTCTAGATGTACCAAATAAAACTTTCTATATTTTAAACAATTCAGATCTACTCGGCAGTAGTAGCATATGTCAACAACTTAATCATGTAGTTTACTATTTAATGTAATTAGCTTGTAGAAACATAATATTAAAACAAATCATAAGCATTCACATAAGTTGACACAAGTATTTAACGTGGAAACCCAATATGGGAAAAACCACCAGTAACATGCTACCAAGTTTCACTCTTCTGAAGTGAGCTTTGTGAGGAGCCAACCCTGTTAAAGGTTACAATAACAAACTGTTAGGTGTGACCTTGTTAAAGGATTTAATCACCCTGTCAGGAGTGGCCTTATTAGAGGACTTAGATCATTCCACCTAAATTTCACCTTGCTTAGAGGATTTATACAAATGACTGTTAGGTCAACCTTGTTAAAGGATTTTAACTGATACAATGGTTAGAAAGTAATCATCAATTTTGATCTGATCCATACAACTTACTTTGCAAATTCAAATCCAATTACAGCTTTGATGCTAACTTACTGAGTGGCCTGCATTTTCATTTCAATCTTCTGATCTGCTTGGAAATCTATCAAGCAATCACACATGCAACTTTCAGCTTCTATGTTCAGCCTTCTCTGCTAGGTCATGCCAATTGGTAAATCAACTATGCAATCCTCTTGCATATACACATGTACATCAATCCGTACATCCACTCTTTAATGAATAACCCCTTGAAGTTATCATATACCTCTCTGTCTAGGTCAGATAAATCTTTGCCGCTTAATCAAGATCGTAGATCTTAGGTTAGGTTAGATCCAACGGATCATTCCATCATTACATTATATTTACTTCTCCAAAGTAGTCTCTAATTAAATCTTGAATCCATGCATTAATTACGATTAGCCATACATTAAATAACATGGATCAATCTTTAATTAAATTTATATATCCCAATAAAATTAACTAAGTCAGCCAGAGATCTCAAATCTCATCATTAATCCAAATACTGCAAGTCGGCCAACATCTGTGATCTTCTCGGCAATCATTTTTTCCACTCGGCAATTTTACTGGTGCTCGGCACAAGCCAGACTTGCTTGGCACAAAATAGCCATTAAAAATCTCTTTGAAAGATAAACAACTAATTACTTTTCCAGAGTGCAAACTAATCAAGTACCCTTTTATTTGCCTTAACTCAACCATTCACTTGGTCTTCTTGTTAAATCTTCTTCATCAATCAATAGATATGGTACTCAAACAGATAACAATAGTCTCACCAATTAAGGTTTGAAATCAATGAAAAAATAATGATTGCTTGCATTGTCACTTTCCAACAATCTCCCTCTTTGGCATTGATGGAAACACAAAATATTAAACCAATTATTTAACAAGCATAGTTACCATACAATCCAAAAAATTCACCTATGTTCCTCAATATGAACAAATCTTGATTAATGTCCTTAGCTTCATTCTGATTCTTATCTGTAAAACATTTCTCCCTTTGTGTCTGTAATCACACTGTAATCATCTGTGTCTGATCATCTGTAGACTCCCTCTGAGTAGATAATCACTTCATTGTTTTCAATAGTAACTTCTTCCTCTATATAGGTAATCTCTCCCTCTTTGACAACAATGCCAAAGACTTTGATATATTTATCATGTAGATCTTCAGTATCATGTTGATCTTGTCATCTTGATTATGATTGATCTTCTTTTCTGTCCTTGTCCAACTTCACAACTTTAGTCAGCATCCTAAAGTGTGACTTACTATGCATCAATGTGTCAAGTATTATGAATGTAATATTTGATGCAACAGTACCATATAGAACTTAATTAGCCTTAGTTAGGGGAATCATGCCCAATTTACCTCGCAGATACTCATGAGCATCCTTGGGTAGTGCCTTTGTGAATATGTCTACTAATTGTTCTTTAGTATT
>MU225325.1:5494635-5523665 GCA_018584345.1 Thuja plicata | reverse complement strand
GTTTGCACATTGCATTCTCAGGTTTCTTTAACTTAGGTAGCCCTCTAACCCTTTTCAATTTACTTATGCTTACCAAGTTATCAAATTTCACATGACACAATCTCTTATGCCATAACCAAACATCATTTTACTATGCAAACAAACATGTTTCTTCATATAAATGCAGATAGAACAAGTTACCTTTAGTCTGATCACCACTTCCAACTAGTTCTCCAATAGAGTCATAGATCTTTGCTTTTCTATGATGGAACTCAACTCTATAACCAGAAGTGTTTAGTTGTGCAACACTCAGCAAATTTTAATTAAGATCATCAACCCAATACACATTATCACATCTGATTTTGTCAGTCAAGTTAATCAATCCTTTACCTTTGATGAGACAGAGTGCATCATTACCAAATTTTACATATCCTCCTTTGCATTGGTCTAGGGTTTCAAACTTATCCTTGTCACCAGTCATATGATGGGAACAACTGCTGTCAATGATCCAACGATCACCTTTACTCTTATAAGAAATTAATGCAATTTTCTCATCATCATCAGAATCTTCTTTCATTGCAACATAAACAACTTCTATATCATTGTCATTAGAATTGTCAGTATCATTGTCAGAAGTTTCTTCAGTAATATAACAAGATTTCTTACCTTTGTCTTTGTAATCCTTATATTTCTTGAAGTCTCAATCATCCTTTCTATCTTTGTATTCCTTGTATTTGTTTTCCTTTCTTTCATCTTTTTCATTCTTATCAGGACATCTAGCAGCTATATGACCAATTTTATTGCATGAAAAACAAATGATAGGAAGTTTACCTCTGTATTTTCCTTTTCCTCTGGACATCCTTTTTTCCATAAGTGCCTTGAGTTCTTCAAGATCATCATCAGTAGTGTCACTATCACTGTTCACATGTTTCTTCCTTTCTTAGATTTATTGAGGACCAACTGAGATCTAAAAGCAGAATCAATACCTTGTGGATTGTAGTTATCATAATTTGACATCTCAAATGCACTAAGTCTACCTATCAGTTTTTCCAGATTCAGATTATTGTAAGGAGTACATCTCAGTTCTTGAATTGCAGAAACTCTAATAGCATATACAAGAATTATATTTCTCAGTACCTTGCTCATAATAGTGTTCTCATCTATTGTTCCATTAGCTCCTCTAATGGCATTTACAACTTATTTTACTCTACCATAATACTGATTAACATTTTCACCTTCTTGCATTTTCATTTCATCAAACTTACCTCTTAGACTTTCTAATTTAGCTCTTAACAAAATTGTGCCTCCATCATAGATAGTTGCTAATTTATCCCACATCTGCTTTGCATTTGTGTAGCTCTTTATATCATCAAACTCTGAATATCTCAATGAGGATGCAATCTCCAACATTGCTTGATTGTACTCTTGCTTTTATTTTAGTTGTGCAGCTGTGAGAGGAGTAGTAGGTGGTACATAGGCATTTTCAATAAGTCACTTAGCATCATCTCCAATACTAGCCAGATGCAATTTCATCAAACTCTACCATGCAGGGAAGTTATCTTTGTTCAGCTTCGGAACCTCCTTTTTATACATCTTGATCTTTTCTCTCCAAGTACCTTCAAACTATTTTTAGGAGGCCAAAGCTCTGATACCAATTGTTAGAATGAATTTAGAATAACTGAGAGGGGAGGGGTGAATTAGTTATCCTTGGGTCTAGATATACCAAATAAAACTTTCTATATTTTAAACAATTCAGATCTACTCGACAGTAGTAGCATATGTCAACAACTTAATCATGCAGTTTAGTGTTTAATGTAATTAGCCTATAGAAACATAACAGTAAAACAAACCATAAGCATTCACACAAGTTGACACAAGTATTTAACGTGGAAACCCAATATGGGAAAAACCACCAGTAACATGCTACCAAGTTTCACTCTTCTGAAGTGAGATCTATGAGGAGCCAACTCTGTTAAAGGTTACAATAACACACTGTTAGGTGTGACCTGGTTAAAGAATTTAATCACCCTGTCAGGAGTGGCCTTGTTAGAGGACTTAGATCATTCCACCTGAATGTCACCTTACTTAGAGGATTTATACAAATGACTATTAGGTCAACCTTGTTAAAGGATTTTAACTGATACTATGGTTAGAAAGTAATCAGTAGTTGTGATCTGATACATACAACTTACTTTGCAAATTCAGATCCAATTAGAACTCTGATGCTAACTTACTGAGTGGCCTACATTGTCATTTCAATCTTTTGATCTGCTTGGAAATCTATCAAGCAATCACACATGCAACCTTTTGCTTTTGTGTTCAGCCTTCTTTGCTAGGTCATGCCAATCAGTAAATCAACTATGCAATCCTTTTGCATACACACATGTACATCAATATGTACATCCACTCTTCAATGAATAACCCCTTGAGGTTATCATATACCTCTTTGTCTAGGTCAAATAAATCTTTTCCTCTTAATCAAGATTGTAGATCTTAGGTTAGGTCAAATCCAATGGATCATTCCATCATTAAATTACATTTACTTCTCCAAAGTAGTCTCTAATTAAATCTTGAATCCATGCATTAATTATGGTTATCCATACATTAAATAACGTGGATCAATATTTAATTAACTTTACATATCCTAATAAAATTAACTAAGAGACCAGAGATCTCAAATCTCATCATTAATCCAAATACTGCACGTTAGCCAACATCTGTGATCTGCTTGATAATCATTGTTTCCACTCGGCAATTTTAATGGTGCTCGGCACAAAACAGCCAAAAAAAACTATCTTTGAAAGATAAACAACTAATTACTTTTCCAGAGTGCCAACTGATCAAGTACCCTTTTATTTTCCTTAACTCAACCATTCACTTCATCTTCTTGTTAAATCTTCTTCATCAATCAATAGATATGGTACTCAAACAGATAATAATAGTCTCACCAGTTAAGGTTTGACATCAATGAAAAAATAACAATTGCTTGAATTGTCACTTTCCAACAGTTACCGAGATAATGATGATATCCAATAGCATTGATGAACTTGGACAATACTATTGAATTGATAATGATAGGTTGATAATGATAACATCGATGAACTTGGAAAGTGCTATCAACTGGATGATGAAAATATACGAAGCATTGATGAACTTGGATAGTGCTTCTGGGGAGACATCGACATACTTGACAATGCTCTTAGGGAGACATCGATGTACTTGACAATGCTCCTAGATTGATACATAAGATGCATAGCTAGAGTAACCACAAAACCCTCAACAATATACAAACCCATCTAATCTAACATTAGAGCCATCGAAACGGGAATTCAAAACATATGCAACTAAACATAAAACCCCTTCAAATGATGCTCAAATGTTCTCCTTTCTTCTCCATTATTTGATTTGATGTTGATTTAATGTTTCTCTTTTGCGTATGAAAAAAATGCACAAACATTGAAAGCCAAAGTGATGTCAATAATACTAGGAGATCATGGTTCAAACTTGAATGAGAGAATTGAATCTCAATTTATAGGATGAGAGAGGCAATTTGTAGAATTAGAAAGGAATGCACAAATTAGTATATGTAGACAACCAAAAATGGTCCAATACTTGTGCCCCCTTTTTAATATGTCTTCTATATTGTGTGTTTTATCTTTATAATTCACTAATAGTGTGTCTTTCTTCCATTTCATCAATTACTAACATTTCTCTCATTTTGGCCAAATTGATCATCTTCATAAACCAATCCTAATCGATTAGGTAATCATTCCTAATCTTCCTAAATCAATCCAAGATCATTCCAAAATCATTTATACCATTCTAGGGCATTTTAAAAGTTCATCAATGCCTCATCTCTTTCCAATCCTCCTTCAATATTGTTGTCAAAGTTCATCGATGCCATCGTTGTCAATCTTATCCAAGGCATTGTCAAAGTTCATCGATGCCTTATCATCATCAATATAGGAGCATTGTCAAGTATGTTGATGTATCCCCACTATAATTGTCCAAGTTTATCAATGCTTAATATATTTTCATCATCCAGTTGATAGCTTATCCAAGCTCATCGATGTTATCATTATCAACCTATCATTATAGTATTGTCCAAGTTCATCAATCCTATAGCATCATCAAATTTAGTTAATGATATTGAATAATTATCAAACATCATTAGCTAAGTGCATTTTCAAAGTTCATCAATGCCTCAGAGCTATCATAATCCTATCAATATTATCAAAATTAATTCAATTTCACATCACTTCCACTAATTCGGTCAATCTTTATTTGTTCCCTCTTTTCTATCTCCATAATTAATTAATTCCAATTAATTAATTGGTTGATTCATCTTTACTAATTTCCATTTTTGTGGGAAATATGAGTGTTTATAATTCAAATTTCCCTACTATTTTCTAGCCTCCATCTCTTATTAATTAGCTCCCTGAGCTCTTCCACCTTCCCTTTTCTTTTTGTCATAAATTGTCATAGTTTATGAAAATTTTCCTTTTTCTCTTTTGTCATAATTGTCAGAGTTTATGATAATTTTCCTTTTTTTTCTTTTTTCATGTGTCATAGTTTATGACAAATTTCCTTTTTTTAACTCACTAATTTCTAATTGTGCATTCAATTTGTCATAAGTTTTCATAATTAATGACAATTTTCCTTTTTCAAATTTGCCAATTGTCATAGTTTATGAAAATTTCCCTTTTGCACATCTAATTACTATATAAGAATTGGAGGTAATAGAAGGGATAGTTTTGGAAATGTGATTTTCTTATTTTCTATGTATAAGAGATGTCATACTTGTAAGAATTTTCCTAAGACAATGAATGAAAATTCCAAGATCTAGAAGCTCAAAGAATAGCACAAAAGAGATAGGTAAATGATACAATCCTTAATTAACTAGATTCAATAATTATCAATAATACAATAAATCCCAATGAATACAATGTAGATGTGCCTTCTTATATAGGGATTGCATGATAAATAGGAGATAAGAAATGGATAAGCTATCACCCACACTAGATGTCATCATATGTCCACCAAAGGTGGATCATCCTTCATTGTGCAATGAAGCATGTACAACAATGAGAGGATGGTAATGTAGAAAAGAGCACTAAAGTTGGATATCACACAGAGTAGAATAAGATAACAAGTATCATCGCATATAGTAATTGAGTTTTCTCCTACATCATGTACTAAAATAGGATGCAAACTCCTAGGTGTCGACAATGCAAACTACTCTATAATGAATTATCCTAAGTAAAATTAAGTAAAGTGTGATTAGAATTAATTAATTACACCAACACCCCTCCCCCCCTCAAGTACAACTTATGAGAATACACTTAAACTCAGAAATCTAGATGACAATGCAATATGGGTCCTGACTACAAGGTCATGTTAGGTACCCATGTATAATATGCAAGTGCAAATGCAATGAAATATCTCATAAAGTGGATAAAGGGAGAAAATGTCATTGTACAAAACTCCCCCCACCCCCCCCCCCCCCCAAAAAAAAAAAAAGAGTGATGGAAACACACAAGATGCATGGATGGATGGAGGACTCAAGACCCCACCAGGACTGCATACATCATGTATATACAAGAAATTATCCCTCCATTGGAAGGAAAGAAGGTGACATGATATCCCCCCATAATGCACAATCTTCTGTAAGGATGGTGAGTTCTTTAAGGAAAAATAGACCAATGCCTAAAAACAACATTTCTCCCCTTAGGAAGAAGATATACCAAGTACAAATGAAAGAACTCTTCTCATTGTGGATCTCAATTAAGAAGGGGAATCCAAATGAAGTATGATGTCTCTAAAATCTGCTCAGTTGTCGCCATGTCCTTAGATGATGAATATTCCACTAACTAATCAAGAATATACCCTATAGAAGGTGACAAGAAAGGAACCAATGGTAACTGAGTGTGATCAATCTCCAAAGACAAAGATGTCTCCTTTGAATATGAAGTAGGAAGAGAGAAAAAGTATATGCCCTTAATGTAGAAGGTACACCAATGGTATATGCTCCAAGATAAATGTAGAAATTGCACCATGAAAACTATTTAATTCACCTCCCTTTAGGAAGAAATAATTCCATAGGTGTATGAATGAAGCCTCCACAATCTATAGGAAGAAACCTCAAAATGTATGATGTCCTTGGAAATTGAATAGGAGTCACCAACACATAATCATGATCAACCTAAACCAAGAAATGTGACATATGAAGTGAAGGAATGGAATCATGAATATCAATCTCCAAACACTCAAATGTATTCTCTGAAGATAAAGAGACCTCCTCCAATTTTTTTATCAAAGGATCCACAATCATGTCAAACTCAAAAAATGATCAAGTGGAGAATGAAGATGAAGGTTATATTTTTCCCTCACAACAACTAAAGAAGGATCATCCTCATAAAAGAGAAGATGAATTTCATCAATAATGTCTCCTGAATATTCAATGTATGACTCCACAAAAAAACTTGCAATTTCTTTCAAGAAGACATCCTATGGAACTGTATCTAGGAGACAAGGAATATCTAGTTACACTGAATCACAAGAATCCATATTTGTAGGAATACAAGCATCATAAAAAGAAATATTAGAAGTGATTTCAATTGAAGAAGTATCTTTAGGTTTTGGAATATAAGTCTATTTTGATAGCATCCATAAGACATCATCACCAAAGGGAATATTATCTGCATCATCAAGTGGAATGTGGCAATCTGAAACTGAATCATTTGGGATGGAGGAACATGTGGATCTCCAAAATGCTCCTAAATAATGGTCTGGATTGTACATAGGCACTCAATAATTTTTATCTTGTGGTAGATTTTGTGCATTACATAGAAGAGAAATGGACTAATGTTGTTACCAATAAAAACTATGATATGATCATTCTTATTTTCCAAATGTCATGATTCCACCATATATTTGGTTCAGGAGAGAGCCCATAAAGATTAGGAAATAGATTAAACCATCTACAATGTGTGATGATTTCTTTTGCCCATGACTCATAATTACCCTCAGTCAAAGTTATTACAACAAGATGTGGTGCTATCTTCATGATTACATAAATGATACACTTCACATAAAAATATGAGATTAAAAAATAATTACACTCCCCACAATGAAATCAATCAAAGAACCCCGCACAAAAAAATAGATGATTTGGGAACTTTATATGTAGTGCGTGTACAGTTTCCACTTGAAAAATAAGACAAAGTGGACTTCAAATTTCAATGATAACAACAAAAAATATGAAGCCATAACAGGATAAAACAAGAAACACATAAGATCACTCAAGGATATAATCAGCTACAAGTGCCACAATAAGACAAAATAGATCAAATTCTAAAAATGACATGTCCACTCATAATAGCTATAAACTGATAGAAATTTTGGAGACAAAAAATCATGCACTTTCAAAAAGAATGAAACCTAAAAATGTGTTAGTATGAGCCTGAATGGAACCTCCAAAGTTGAAAAATCAAGGATTGGATAGGTACAGTCACCAAAAACTAATATTTCTATAGAATATGTCCACCCAAACTAGAAATTAATAGAACCACTGAATTAGTTAGGAGGTTCTACCCAAAAAATTATAAAAAAATTGCTCGAAAAAGGAGTCTAAATGAGAAAGATATGGGCCTCCAAAGTCGGATTGCAAAATCAAAACTGCAAATAGTGAGGGGGGAAATTTAAACCCTTGATGACATTAGAAGATCCCAAGATTAAATTTGATGACTAGACAATCATCATGGAAAAATAAAAATTCCCTAGATTGGAAATCAAACACTCATCAATTTTAGGACAATAAACTTGAACTCGTGGCAAAAAAAGGCTAGTTTAGGCACTGACTGGATGAATGTTGACATTTCTCTAGAAAATTATAGGTATCCACGTGGAATTTTATAGGATGACCTGAGTTTGACCATGGTGATTTGACAGGTTGAAACCTCCATGTATTAGACTCGGTCGAGCTGAGTTTGAACAAAGTTTGGAGGCAACTCGCAGAGTAGCAGTCATCATTGATGTCACATTAAATATTGTGCATCAAGCTTAGATATGAGGTGTATCCGTTGAGATCCTAGTGAAGAGATGAGTCATAGGGAGAAGAGACCTCTAAGATCCCATTGTGAGTAGTGTTGTAATGAAAGGAGATCCTGAGTCATACTGAGAAAGCTGACTTGTGCTACAATGTGTTGGAGGGGAGCCCGAATTGGATGTGAGTGTACCCGCAGTGAAAGTAATTTGCATGAGCCATGTTGAGGTTAGGAGTGTAGGCATAAAAAACTTGGCTTCTAGGGAGGAACTTCTGCTACAGTGATTCCGTAGGGAGACACATTGAATCTGCACTGAGGGTCAATGTTCGGAATGGAGATCTTTATCTGAGCTGGGACCACAAAGATCATATTAGGGAGATTTATGCCACAGTGAATGTGCCCTCATTGGAAGAATTCACATGCATTGGAAGGAGTCTCATGTATTGGGGTATTTTTATTAGAAACACTTTCTTGTGGAGGGAAGCTCATCAAAACCCTTGGTTGTGTAGATGCCAAAATTTATTGGACTGAGACTAGAGGCAGTGGGCCAAGCTAGTGAGATCCCATAGTGGGGGAGAATCGTGACCACTAATTTAGTGGTGGGGTAATGGCCATAGGGGTAGGCTGAGATCAGTGTCTTGTCATAGAGAATGGATATCTGTGGGCCATGTGAGTCTGAGCCTATGGCTGGAAAGGCTCATCATAGAGAATGATCACCACTTTAGGCTAGTGAGTGGGTGTTTCACTATTTGTACAACACTGCAAGAGGCAGTGGTCAAAAATGATAGATTTTTCTATCAACTAGGCGTGTGATGAACTATAACTAAATAAATGTTTAGAGATATTAAGTTGATGATCACTGAGATGTAAAAATGAATGCAAGACATTAAATCATTTAGTGTATTGTATTGTCATTGATGTCAACTTGATATGGTTTGATTGGTCATATACATATTTTCATAAACTTGAAGAGATGAAGAGACAAAGTTTATGTTATCAATAAAACATAAAAGTTCAGTATACACTGTCTGATAGTAAACACCGATGGACAGTGAACATCGAGCAGTTCATGGTGTATACTGAGCACCATAGTAACTAAGCATAACTAAAGTTGTCACCGAGCTAAACTAAAATTGCTACCAAGCATAATTGGAGTCAATGACCAAGATAACTAGAGTTGATGACCGATTAGAACTGAAGTTAAAGAACAAAAAAACACTTAGCTGGCAGGAACTATATTTAGACTGACTGATTGATTGCTTTATTATTAATGATCAATTGAACTAAAGCAAAGAGGGAGATTTAAAGCATGTCTTATTCCCAGCTATGATGGAGATATTTGTGGAATAAAAATAAAGGAGAGCTTTACAAATCAAAGAAAGCATGGCAAGTTTTATAGATCAAGAAGTGATCTATGACAAAAACAAAGGAGATTGAGCAGTTGATCTATATAAAGAGACAAAAAATTCATTATGAAAAAGAGGAATGCTGAATATAATAATTCTGGTGAAGATAGAAGTCTTTGTGCAGATCTGATCATACATGCTAAAGAATAGAGCCAAGGAATTCTGTAGACACCAAGAAATAGAGGATAGAGCATTCACCGAGCAGAACGTAAGAAATAAAGAGAGAAAAGGAATTGAAGAGCATATTGATCAGAGAGGTATTATTGGACTAACAATAGATTTGAATATTTGCAAGATACAGTTGTATTTTGAACAGATCATTTACTGTATCAATTTAACCATTGATTCAAAAAATCTCTTAACCGAGTGGGATTTAACCATCCTTAATGTATTGAGATACTCAAGAGTATCAAAAGTTTTTCTTGTTGACAGCATAGTGAATGCTAGGTCAAAAGACAAGTTGTTAGTTTTAAATCCTCTAACAAGGTCGCACTTAACAGTGTGTTGTAACCTTTAAGAAGGTTGGCTCTTCACCGAGCTCACTTTAGAAGAGTGAAAATTTTGGGTTACCAGTCCCAAGTGGTTTTTCCTTTAACAAGGATTCCACGTTAAAATATATGTGTCAAATGTGTATTTATTTCATTGCATTGATATTATATTTTACACATTAAGTGATACTAGATTGGTTGATTAACACTAAGTTTATTTACTACTACTCGATAAAGTCTAGAAAAGATAAACAGAATATCTTACCAAGCAGGATATATTTGTTAAAGTTATATAAGGACTACATCTAGATGGACTGAAAGATAACTAGAGGATATTATATTTGAGATATAGGTTTTGGTTGGATTTTTGGAATTATTTTAATGCCACTAATTCACTCCCCNCCACCAATTCCCCCCCCCCCCCCCCCCTCTCTCTATTATTTCTAACAATTGGTATCAGAGCTTTGTTTCTTGGAAGAGAGTTTAAATAATTAAGCTAAAGATCACAAGATGAGTAAAAGGGATGTGCCTAAGTTGAACAAAGGCAACTTTGCATCTTTGCAAAGAAGGATAAGACTTCATCTATCAGGTATTGGAAATGATGTCACACAATACTTGGATAATGAATATGTTGCACCTATGGGACCTCTAACTACTAATCAATTGAGAGAGAAACATGAACACAAATCTATGATGATATAACTTTCTTCTTCACTATCCGATGTTGAATTTGAAGATGTGAAATCATGCACCTCTACAAAGAAAATGTGGGACAAACTCAAGCTAGTACATGGAGGAGACACCAATGTGTTGAGAGCTAAAGTGGAAATCCTAAGAGGAAAGTTTGATGACCTAAGAATAAAAGAAGGAGAGAACATCACTTAGTACAGTAGAAGAATCAAAGAAGTTGTTAATGCTATCCATGCAGTAGGAGGAATACTTGAGAAAGAAATAGTTGTAAGTAAAATTCTGAGAACCTTACTACCTGTTTATGCTATTAGAGTATCTGCAATGCAAGAAATGAGAGTAGTAGAAAATAACAATGTTACTCTTGATAGTTTGATTGGTAGAATTATTTCATTTTAGATGAACAACTATGACAACAATGTCTTACCAACTATTGAGTTTGCATTCAAATCTTCTCTGAAAATAAGAAAATCTAGTCACAAACACACTATGAGAAATGATAGTGACAGTGATAGTGATGAAAAATAACTTGATGAAATTGAAGCACTAATGGATAGGAGACTACATAGAGGTAAAGGAATATATAAAGGAAAATTACCATTGGTTTGTTTTAATTGCAAATAAATTATACATTTTGATGCTAGATGCCCTAACAAGAGAAAGGATGAAAGGAACAATGACAGATCTTATGAAAATAAATTTGACAAAAGTGATGAATGAGACTACAGAAGCAACCAACACTCTGAGAGAAGAGATAACCAAGATTACAAGGACAAAGGCAAGAAGTCTTGTTACCTGGTTGAAAACAAAGCTAAAAATTCTACTACTGAATCTGATGAAGATGTTGAGGTAGTATTTGTTTCTATGAAGGATGATTCAGACGAAGAAGAAAGGTATGTTGAAACTGCACTCATATCTAAAGTTAGAAAAAATGATGTTTGCATTATTGATAGTGGTTGTACTCATCACATGACTAGAGATAAAGAAAAGTTTGAAACTTTTGAATACTATAATGGTGGATCATTAGGATGGGTAATGACTCACCTTGCACAGTTGAAGGAAAATGAACCATCATGTTGAATAATCTGATCAGAAGTGAAAATGCATATTGGGTGAAAGGAATTAACTATAATTTATTAAGTGATTCACATCTGAATAATACAGGACACCACATTTCATTTGAGAACAAAAAGGAAAAGATCTATAATGGCATTGGAAAGTTAATCGATACTAGAGAACAAACAAAAGGGAACCTATTCTATCTTTATAATATTGAGACCACTTATTTATTGGCTAGAAATGAAGACATTTGGTTGTGGAATAAAAGGTTATGTCATGTGAATTTTGACAATATGGTTAAGATAAGTAAGAAAAGAAAAGTGAGAGGCTTACCGAGTATTTCAAAGCCCGACCATGTTATGTGCAAGAATTGTCAAAAAGGAAAAATGACAAAGTCTACTTTTAAGAGAAAAACATACACATCTAATACAATTCTAGAGTTAGTCCATACTGACTTATGTGGACCAATGAGAACAAAGAGCTATTATGGTGATAGATAATTTATTCTATTTTTTGATGACTATTCTAGGATGATGACCATTATGTTCTTAAAAGAGAAGTCTGCAACACTTAAGATGTTAAAATGGTATAAAGCTAAAGTTGAAAAGAAAAGTGGAAAATAACTTAAATGTTTAAGATCAAATAGAGGAGGAGAATTTATTTCTAATGATTTCACTAACTTTTGTAATGAGCATGGGATTACAAGATAGGTTTCTGCATCGAGAACACCATAGCAAAATGGGATTGCTGAAAGGAGGAATAGATCAATTATTGATTATGCCTGAACACTAATGATTGAAAATGGCATCACACAAACATTCTGGAGAGAAGCTATAAGTACTACTGTCTATACACTAAACCAAGTTCAATTGAAGAAAGACACCAATAAGACACCTTATGAGCTATGGTATGGATACACACCAAATGTGAGTTACTTTAGAATTTTTGGAAGTCAATGTTATATACTCAAAGATGATAGAAATGGGAAACTTGACTCTAAAATTGATGAAGTAATATTTCTAGGATATTGTTAGAATAATTGAGAGGGGGGGTGAATCAGTGGCCTCAACAATTAATCCTTAAATCAACCCAAAAACTTAT
Organism: Thuja plicata; assembly: GCA_018584345.1. Taxonomy (NCBI): domain Eukaryota; kingdom Viridiplantae; phylum Streptophyta; class Pinopsida; order Cupressales; family Cupressaceae; genus Thuja; species Thuja plicata. Next base: position 5,510,900 of record MU225325.1, on the reverse strand, counting down.
TACCACATTTATAAGCCTCTAGTTATCTTTGTTCCTAAAATATTATTTCCTTGAAATATTAATAACAAATAACTACTGCTCGGATTACTCTTTCAAACCTTATTCTTACTTTTACCGATTAGCAATCTTTCTATTTACCAAAATACAGTAAATAGCTAGTGTATATCGATCAATCCAGATTGCTTATGTGAAATGCAAAACAATAAAGTAATGACTCATAAACACATTAACATGTGGATTTTTAACATGGAAACCCTATTAAGGGAAAAACCACTAGGACCGGTAACCCAAATTTTCACTCTTCTGAAGTGAGCTCGGTGAAGATCCAACCCTGTTAAAGGTTACAAACACACTATTTGGTGTGACCTTGTTAGAGGATTTAAATGAATAGTTTGTCACTTAGTATCTAGCATCTAATGCTACCATCCTTGATCAAACACTCACTTGGTCTGTCAATAGGTATCGGGCATATCCAATGCTACTTTGTATGATCAAACTTTTTGATACTCTTTGGGATGTATCTCAATTAGAAAAGACTTTTAAGTCCTGCTCGGTTAAGAGACTTGATCCTTCAATGGTTAAATTGACACAGTAAATTGATTTGTTCACATATACAACTAGAATTCTAGATTTTTTAGATCTATTGTAAGTACATTACCTTTCTGATCAGTGTTATCAATTCAATACATTTTCTCCACACTATTCTTCTTTGTGATGCTCTATCATTTCGTCGACGTCTGCAAAATTTAGCTCTTTCCTCAGCTTAATTGATCAGGTTTGAATGAAAACTTTCTTCTCCTTCAGAATCTCTTCAGTATCTATTCTCTTATCACTCCCCTAATACACATTGAATTGGCTTGTCTCTTATATAGACATGATTTCACCATTTCTTGGATTTCTTGATCTTGGCATGATCCATAATTCTTGCCAATTACATTTAAAGAAAAACTCTTATTTTATCTCATAGAGATCTTCTTGCCAACTAAAAAAAACAGCTTTAAATCATTTACTTATCTTGTCGATTAAAACAATTATAATTACGAGTTAAGTCTATATTTAGCTCTTGACAGCTAAGCATTTTGTCATTTCTGAAATCTTTTTTTTTTCAGTCAATACTTCATTTAGTCATCGATGGCAACTGAATATTTTGTCCATGAGACTTTAGTTGTCTTCGGGATCTCCATCTGTTAGTCAACACTGTAATTCTATCCGTCAGGTTACATTGTGCTTTGCTTGTCAGGTAACACTATGACTTTGCTCATCAATAATGTTGTGCTTTTTCTCTTCAGGTAACATTGTGACTTTTCTCTCATTGGTTTACTCTTTCCATCAGTGTGCACTTCATCAGTATGCACTCTGTTGGTGTATATAATCACTTTGTGAATACTTAACTTTTATGCATTACTGATAGCATAGCCTTTGATTCATTATTTCTTTGAAGTATTTAGAAATATGTACATGACCATACAAATTATATGAAGTTGACATCAATAAAAATACAATACATTAACTGATTTAATATCTTGCATTAACTTTTTGTGTCTTGGTGATCATCAACTTAACATCTTCAAGAATTCAATCAGTTATAGTTCATCAATCTCTCCCTTTGGCATTGATGGAAACACACTACATAATCACACTATATTATCACTAATATAGTATGAAATATAACAGTTGAAGTTCATCAAACTACCAATCTTATGTACTATAACTGATACAAATATCTAGTCCTCGATAAGCTCACATAGCTTAGATTCGATTCCTAAAGCTCTCTATCTGTCTTCAATCCCTTCACTAGATAGATGTAGAATCTTTCTTCTTCTGATGTGATGTGTTCTCTTCTTGTGTCAAACTCTCTCCCTTTGATTGTTCTTTTCTTTTTATGTCTCTTTTCTCTCTTGTGAGCAATCTCTCCCTTTATATGTACTCTCCCTTTATGGTTACATCTCTCCCTTTGGATAATGTGATAATGGATATAATCTCTCCCTTTGACAACAATGCCAAACAAATATTTGACAGTAATGCCAAACAATCCTTTCTATCCATTCAATATATTCCTTGAATTTCCCAATCCATCAGCAATATAACAACTCTAATGCTTGGTGTATATAAATACCTTGTTGTGTACAAATGTATCTTTTAATTCCATCTCTTTTCTTACATCAACATGAATGATATTCTGATAATATATAGGTTGATGCAGCCTTCTAGTCATCTTATTGACTAGTAGACAAGGGTCTAATTCCTAGTCTCTTTCTCAAGTACTCAAATGTATCCTTGGGTAGTGGCCTGGTGAAGATATCAGCTAATTATTCCTTTGATTACACATACTCAAGTATCACCTCCTTTTCTTGAACTTGTTCTATCAAATAATGATACTTGATAGCAATATTATTTATCTTAGCATGCATGACTGGATTCTTGGAAATGTTAATTGCACTGGTATTATCACAATAGATAATTAGTGGTTCAAGAATTTTCATATTCATACCTTCTAGTAAATATTTGATCCATGCAATATTTGAGTAGTTTACAGCAGCAGCAACATACTCTGCTTCTGCAGTAGACTGAGAGATGCATCCTTGCTTCTTGTTGATCCATGTGACAATTCTGTCACCCATAAAGAATGCTCCTCTAGTTGTGCTCTTTCAGTCATCAATGTTTCCATCCCAATTGATGTAGGTAAAGACCTTAAGTTCAAATTTGCCTTCTCTTCTATACCATAAGCCATATTACTCGGTATCCTTCATATATCTTAGGATTCTTTTCACAGCAGTCATATGAGATTCCCTAGGATTAGCATAAAATCTTGTTGCTATTCCTACTGCATGTGCAATATCTGGTCTAGTATGTACAACATACATGATTTTTCCGATCACTAATTTGCACAAAGTCTGATTTACCTCAAGTGACCTATCCTCCTTTGTCAGCTTACATCCAGTTGCCATTGGTGTTCCAACTAGCTTGGAATCTTCCATCTTGAATATTTTCAGCACTTCCTTGATGTATTTAGATTGTGTAATGAAAATGCCTTCATCTTGTTGTATGATATGTAGACCAAGAAAGAACTTGATCTCTCCAAACATAGACATCTCAAACTCTTTACTCATTTCATTTTCAAATTATTCTCATAGCATATCATTGCCTCCAAATATGATGTCATCAACAAATATTTTGGCAATCAAAATGTCAACATCAATATCTCCCTTCAAATAAAGATTACTATTTTCACTAGTTCTTACAAATCCAATACTTATGAGATAGGAATAAAGTCTTTCATACCAGGCTCTCAGTGCTTGTTTCAATCCATACAAGGCTTTGTGTAGTCTACATACCATGTTCCTATTGTCTAGATCAACAAACCCTTCTAGTTTCTCAATGTATACATCTTCCTCAAGTATTCCATTTAGGAATGCAGACTTGACATCCAACTGGTATACCTTGAATCCTTTAAATGCAGCATAAGAAAGTAATATTCTTACTCCTTCTAGCCTAGAAATGGGTGAAAAGGTTTCTCCATAGTCAATCCCTTCTTCTTGTGCATACCCCTTGCATACTAGTCTTGCTTTGTTTCTAGTGAATTCTCCATTCTCATTCAATTTATTTCTGAATATCCATTTGGTAGCAATGACATTATTGTCATTTGGTCTCGGTACAAGTGTCCATGTATTTTTTTTCTCAATTTGCTCAATTTCATCATTTACAGCACTAATTCATTCTTCATTATCAAGTGCAGCATTGACATATTTTGGCTCAAAATCACAAATTAGACATCTTGTGTTTAGAGACTTACTTATGGTTCTCATACCAGCCTTCTTGTCTCCTATGATCTAGTTTTGTGGATGGTTCCTTCTGACATAATTGGAAAGTATAGCTTCATTTCTTTTTCTATCATCTTGATCATCATTTTGTTCTTCATTTTGATCTCTGTCGCTAGGTACATCATCTTGAGAAATATCCTGATTTTCAGTATTTGCATCCTGGTGCTAGGTTGCAATATTTTTTTGCTTAGGAGCTATACATTGTTCTTCGGGTAGAGTGTCAGGTTCCTCATTTTAAAAAAACATGTTGTAGTCCTCTGGTTCTTTTGTGCTTTCCTTTTCATTCTTCTCTACAAATTCATGTATCTTTACATTTTCACTTTCAACAATTTTGTTAGAGGCTTTATTGAGACATTTATAAGTCTTGCTCTTGGTGGAATACCCTAGAAAGATACCTTCGTCACTTTTGGAGTCAATCTTTCCATTTCTATCATCTTTTAAGATATAACATTGACTACCAAAGATCTTAAAGTAACTTACATTGGGTGTGTGACCATACCATATCTTATAGGGTGTCTTCTTCGTGTCTTTCTTCAATTGTACTATGTTCAATGTGTAAACAACAGTACTGACAACTTCCCTCTAGAATATTTAGTTGATGTCTTTCTCTATCATCAGTGTCCTTGCATAATCAACAATGGATCTGTTCCTTCTTTTAGTAATTCCATTTTGTTGTGGTGTTCTCGGTGCAGAGACCTATCTTTTGATTCCGTGCTCATTGAAAAAGTTAGTGAATTCATCTAAAATAAATTCCCCTCCTCTATCTAATCTTAAGCATTTTAATTCCTTACCACTTTATTTTTCTACCATTGCTTTGTACCATTTAAACATCTTGAATGCTTCTGATTTATCTTTTAGAAACATAATTGTCATCATTCTAGAGTAATCATCAAAAAAGAGAATGAAATATCTATCACCATAGTAACTCTTTGTCCTCATGGGTCCACATAGATTATTATGGACTAATTCTAGAATAGCATCAGATGTATCAGTTTTTCTTTCGAAACTAGATTTTGTCATCTTACCTTTTTGACAATTTTTGCACATGATATTGTCTGGCTTTGACATGCTCGGTAAGCCTCTTACATTTCTCTTTTTTCTTATCTTTATCATGTTGTCAAAATTTACATGACACTATATTTTATGCCATAACCATATGTCTTCATTTCTATCCATTAAGAAAGTGGTGTCAGTATCATTCAGATAGAATAAGTTACCTTTGGTCTGCTCACCAGTTCCAATCAATCTTCCTGATTCATTGAATATTTTTGCCTTCTTATTTTCAAATGCTACTCGGTAAACTGAATTATTCAACTGAGAAACACTCAATAGATTATAATTCAATCCTTTCACCCATTAATCATTTTCACATTTTATTAGGTTATTCAACATTATAGTTCCTTTACCTTCAACTGGACAAGGTGTGTCATTACCCATTCTTATTGTACCACCATTAGAATACTCAAAATTATTAAACTTTTCTATGTCACCAGTCATGTGGTCATTGCAGCCACTATCTATTATCCAGGTATCATTCTTGCTAACTTTAGATATGAGTGCATTTTCTACATACCTTTCATCTTCATCTGAATCATCATTTACTGCCACAAACACCATCTCAATTTCTTCATCAGATTCGGTGTTAGTATCTTTATCTTTGCATGTAGCTAGGTAAGTGGCCTTCTTTCCTTTGTCCTTGTAGTCTCAGGTATCTCTTCTTTTTTATTTTCAATTTCTTATGTAATCTTTTTTATCACCTCTATCAAAATTCTTTTCAAATGATATGTCATTACTTTTGTCATATTTTCTTCTGTTAGGACATCTTGCAACAAAGTGTCCAATCTCTTTACAATTAAAACATACAAGTGGTAATTTACTTTTGTATTTACCTTTGCCTCTCTGCATTCTTCTAGCCATAAGTGCTTCAATTTCATCAAGATATTCTTCTTCACTTTCACTTTCACTATCTTTTCTCATAGTGTGTTTATGAATTGATTTGCCTATTCTCAAAGAAGATTTGAATGCAGACTCTATGTTAGGTAAGACACTATTATCAAAGTTATTCATCTCAAATGAAATCAGTCTTCCAATCAAACTATCTAGAGTAACATTGTTAACTACTCTCATTTCTTGTATGACAGATACTCTAATAGAATAAGTAGGCAATAAGGTTTTTAGAATTTTACTTACCACTGTCTCTTCATCTAGTACACCTCCAACTCCTCGGATAGCATTGACTACCTCTTTGATTCGTGTACTGTACTGTGTGATGTTTTCACCTTCTTTCATTCTGAGATCATCAAACTTTCCTCTAAGGCTTTTAGCCTTGGCTCTTAGAACATTTATATCACCACCATGTATAAGCTTCAATTTATCCCACATCTTCTTTACAGTTGTGCATGTTTTGATATCTTAAAATTCAGAATCGAAGAGTGAGGAAGAAAGCTCTATTATCATGCAGTTGTGCTCATTCTTCTCTCTCATTTTTTCAACTGCGAGTGTTCCTGTGGGAAACACATATTCATTATCTAAGTATTGAGTAACATCATTTCCAATACCTGATAAGTGGAGTCTTATCCTACTTTGCCATGAAGCAAAGTTGTCTTTGTTCAACTTGGGCACATCCTGTCTATTCATCTTGTGATCTTTAGCTTAAGTCTTGAAATCTTCCTTCTAATCACACAAGCTCTGATACCAATTGTTAGAATAACTGAGAGGGGAGGTGAATCAGTGGCCTCAACAATTAATCCTTAAATCAACCCAAAAACTTATTACCACATTTATAAGCCTTTAGTTATCTTTGTTCCTACAAGATGATTGCCTTGAAATATTAATAGCAAATAACTACTGATTGGATTACTCTTTCAAACCTTATTCTTACTTTTATTGATTAGCAGTCTTTCTATTTACTGAAATATAGTAAATAACTAGTGTATACCGATCAATCCATGTTACTTATGTGAAATGAAAAGCAATAAAGTAATGACTCATAAACACATTGACACATGGATTTTTAATGTGGAAACCCTATTAAGGGAAAAACCATTAGGACCAGTAACCTAGATTTTCACTCTTCTGAAGTGAGCTCAGTTAAGAGCCAACCCTGTTAAAGGTTACAAACACACTATTTGGTGTGACCTTGTTAGAGGATTTAAATGAATAGTTTGTCACTTAGTTTCTGGCATCTAATGCTACCATCCTTGATCAAACACTCACTTGCCCTGTCAATAGGTATCGGGCATATCCAATGCTACTTTGTATGATCAAAAAATTTCATACTCTTTGGGATGTATCTCAATTAGAAAAGACTTTTAAGTCCTGCTCAGTTAAGAGATTTGATGCTTCAATGGTTAAATTGAAATAGTAAATTGATATGTTCACATATACAACAATAATTTCAGATTTTTAGATCTATTGTAAGTACATTACCTTTCTGGTCAATGTTATCAATTCAATACCTTTGCTCCACACTATTCTTCTCTATGATGTTGTATCACTTTTCATCGGTGTTTGCAGAATTTAGGTCTTTCCTCAGCTTAATTGATCAGGTCTAAATGAATAATTTCTTCTACTTTAGAATCTCTTCAGCATCTATTCTCTTTTCACTCCCCTAATTCACATTGAATTAGCTTGTCTCTTATATAGACATGATTTCACCGTTTCTTGGCTTTCTTTATCTTAGTGTGATCCACAATTCTTGCCAATTAGATTTAAATCAAAACACCTATTTTATCTTATAGAGATCTTCTTGCCAACTGGAAAAAACATCTTTAAAGCCTTTACTTATCTCTGGCTTTATCTTTTCAATTAAAAGAATGATAATTACTAGTTACGTCTATATTTAGCTCTTGACAGCTAAGCCTTTTGTTGTTTTTGAAATATTTTTTTTTGTCGGTCAATACTTTGGTTAGTCATTGGTGACAATTGACTGTTCCATTGGTGAGACTTCAGTTGTCTTCAGGATCTTCATCCGTCGGGCAACACTACAATTTTGTCCGTCGGGTTACACTGTGCTTTGCTCATCGGGTTACACTGTGACTTTGCTCATCGATAATGTTGTGTTTTTGCTCGTCGGGTAATATTGTGACTTTTCTCTTGTTGGTTTACTCTCTCCGTCAGTGTGCACTTCATCGGTGTATACAGTCACTTTGTGAATATTTAACTTTTATGCATTATTGATAGCATAGCCTTTGATTCATTGGTTCTTTGAAGTCTTTAGCAGTATGTACATGACCATACATATTATATCAAGTTGACATCAATGACAATACAATACATTAACTGATTTAATGTCTTGCATTAAATTTTTGTGTTTTGGTGATCATCAACTTAACATCTTCAAGCATTCAATCAGTTATAGTTCATCAATTCTACTAAAAGAAAAGCTTATAAATCTCTAAACAAATCTTCTAACAAAACCATTGAAAGTGAAAATGTTAAAGTGGATGAATTTACTGAGAAAAATGATGAGTAAAGAAGAAAGGAACTAGAAGATTACAAAATATTTGTCTACATTGAAGAACCTGACACCTTACCTGAGTGACAGAATAATGCAACAGAGCAATAGGCTACAAACACCGAGAATCAGGAAAATTCTCACAATGTTGAACTAAGTGATAATGAAGATCACAATGATGATCAAAATGAAGAAAAAAGATCTAAACCTGTACTTTCTAAATATGTCAGAAGACACCATCCACAAAACCAAATCATTGGAGACAAAAGAGCTAGAATGAGAACAAGAAGTAAGTCACTTAACACTAGATGTTTGATTTTTGATTTTGAGCCTAAATTTGTTAATGTTGCACTTCAGAATGAAGAATGGGTTGGTGAATAAATGAAGAGATTGAAAGGATTGAGAAGAATAAAACATGGACATTAGTACCTAGACCGAGTGACAAAAATGTAATTGGTACCAAATGGATATCCAGAAACAAACTCAATGAGAATGGAGAAGTCACAAGGAATAAAGCAAGACTTGTGTGCAAAGGGTATGCACACGACGAAGGTATTGACTCTAGATAAACCTTTGGACCTATTGCTAGACTAGAAGGAGTAAAAATTCTACTTTCTTATGTTGCTTTCAAAGGATTAAAAGTATACCAAATGGATGTTAAATCTGTATTTATGAATGGAATACTAGAAGATGAGGTATATATTGAACAACCTAAAGGGTTTTTTGATCCTAACAAGAGGGAAATGGTTTGTAGACTACACAAAGCCTTGTATTGATTAAAACAAGCACCGAGAGCATGGTATGAAAGACTTCACACTTATCTCATTACTATTGGATTTGTTAGAACAAGTGACAATAGTAATCTATATTTGAAAGGAGATAATGATAATAAAGTTTTGATTGTTGAGATATTTGTTGATGATATCATATTTGGAGGTAATGATATGCTATGCAATTCATTTGTTGATGAAATGAGAAAAGAATTTGAAATTTCAATGTTTAGAGAGATCAATTTTTTCCTTGGTCTATAGATTCTACAACAGGATGAAGGCATCTACATCACACAATCCAAATACATCAAGAAGTTATGAAGATATTCAAGATGGAGGACTCCAAACTAGTTGAAACACCTATGGAAACCGGATGCAAATTGACAAAGGAAGACAAGACAACCTAGTTAAATCAGACCTTATACAAATCTATGATTGGAAAACTAATGTGTGTTGTACACACTAGAATAGATATAGCACATGTAGGTTGTATAGTTGCAAGATTCTCTGATAATCCCAAGGAATCACACATGACTATTGTTAAAAGAATTTTGAGATATCTGAAGAATACTAAAGACTCTGCATTGTGGTACAATAAAGAAGGAAAATTTGACCTGCAAGTTTATATTGATGCTGATTGGGCTCGTAACATAGATGATAGAAAGAGCACAACAAGAGGAGCATTCTTTATGGGTGACAAACTTGTCACATGGATAAGTAAAAAGAAAGGATGCATATCACAATCAACTGCAGAAGTAGAATATGTGGTTTTTGTTGCAAATTTCTCTAACATTGCATGGATCAAGCAATTATTGAAAGGTATGAATGAAGAAATTCTTAACCCGGTAATTATCTATTGTGATAATACTAGTGTGATAAACATCTCAAAGAACCATGTAATGCATGCTAAGACAAAGCACGTATCTATTAAGTATCATTACTTGAGGGAACAAGGACAAGAGAAAGAGGTGATACTAGAATATGTACAATCCAAAGAAAAATTAGCAGACATATTCACAAAACTATTACCAAAAGATACATTTGAGTACCTGAGGAATAGACTAGGGGTTCATCCCTTGTTTAATGGTCACTAAGTTGACTAGGAGGTTGCATCAACCTACACATTATAAGAAGATCAATCATATTGATGGAAGCTGAGATATGAACTGTAATGACATATAAGTACAAGAAGGTACTTATCTGAAACTCACACAAGAGATATTGTTGGCTAATACAGAGTTGTGTTGCTGATGGAGAGGAGATTCAATGATATAATTTTGTTTGGCATTGTTGTCAAAGGGAGATAAATATTTAGTGAAATATTCATTGGGGAGAAGTACATCCAGAGAGAGAGAAATTAAATATCCATCAAGGAGTAAGATGAACAACACAAAGGAAAAGAAAAATTCAATGAAATAACCATCCATCCAAGGGAGAGAATTGAAGAAAGTTAACACTACATATCTATCTAGAAAAGTGAGAAGAGATTCTACAAGAAAGGGAGAAATAGAATCAGAAAACAGAACCATCCATCCAAGGGAGAGAATTGAACAAAGTTAACACTACATATCCATTTAGAAAAGTGAGAAGAGATTCTACAAGAAAGGGAGAAATAGAATCAGAAAATAGAACTGCTACACCTATCCATTAAAGGGAATGAAGAAAGGGAGAGCACACATCAGAACCAAATCTAAGCTAGAAGAACTTACCAAGATTCATATATTTGAATTGGTTATAGAACAATAGTTTGGTATGTTATGGCATGTTTTACATTGCATATTTCATAGTATGTTGCCATCAATGCGAAAGGGAGAGATTGATGAACTATAACTGATTGAATGTTTGAAGATGTTAAGTTGATGATCATTGAGATGCAAAAATAAATGCAAGACATTAAATCAGTTAATGTATTGTATTTTCATTGATGTTAACTTGATATGGTTTGATTGGTCATATACATAGTGTCATAAGCTTGAATATTTGAAGAGACAAAGTTTATGTTATCGGTAAAACATAAAAGTTCAGTATACACCGAGTGACAATAAACATCGACGGATAGTGGACACCACCAAACAATGAACATCGAGTAGTTCATAGTGTATATCAAGCACTGCAGTAATTGAACATAACTGAAATTGTCACCGAGCTAAACTGAAGTTTCTACCAAGTATAACTAGAGTCAATGACCAAGCTAACTATATTTCATGACCGATCAAAATTGAAGTTAAAGAATGACAAAACACTTAGCTGGCAGGAGTTATATTTATAATGACTGATTGATTGCTTTGTTATTAATGATCAGTTGAACTAAAGCAAAGAGGGAGATTTAAAGCACTTTTTATTCCCAGCTATCATGGAGAGATTTGTCGAATAAAAGTGAAGTAAATCTTTACAGATTCAAGCAAGCATGGCAAGTTTTACAGATCAAGAAGTGATCTACGATAAAAACAAGGAGATTGAGTGACTGATCATGTCTATATAAAGAGACAAATAATTCATTATGAAAAAGAGGAATGTTGAATATAATTTTAGTGAAGATAGAAGTCTTCATGTAGATCTGATAATGCAGGCTAAAGAACAGAGCTAATGAATTCTACAGACACCGAGCAACAGAGGACAAAGCATTCACCGAGCATAACAGAAGAAAGAAAGAGAGAAATGGAATTGAAGAGAATATTGATCAAAGAGGTATTATTAGACTAACAATAGATTTGAATCTGCAAGATAAAGTTGTATTTTGAACAGATCATTTACTGTATCAGTTTAACAATTGATTCATAAAATCTCTTAACCAAGTGGGATTAACCATCCTTAATGTATTGAGATATTCAAGAGTATCAAAAGGTTTTCTTGTTGACAACATAGTGAATGCTAGGTCAAAAGAAAAACTGTTAGTTTTAAATCCTCTTACAAGGTCACACTTATCTGTGTGTTGTAACCTTTAACAGGGTTGGCTCTTCACCGAGCTCACTTCAGAAGAGTAAAAATTTTTGGTTACCGGTCCCAAGTGGTTTTTCCCTTAACATGGTTTCCACATTAAAATATGTGTCAAATGTGTATTTATTTCATTGCATTGATATTCTATTTTACACATTAAGTGATACGGGATTGGTCGATTAATACTAAGTTTATTTGTTTCTACTCGGTAAAGTCTAGAAAAGATAAACAATAAATCTTACCAAGCAGGCTATATTTGTTAAAGTTATGTAAGGCATACATCTTGATGGAATGAAAGATAACTAGAGGATGTTATATTTGAGATATAAATTTTGGTTGGATTTTGGAATTATTTTAAGGCCAGTCATTCACCCCCCTCTCAGTTATTTTTAATAGGCATCAAGTGTCATAGGGAAGGAACTGTTGGAAATATATTATAGGCTAGGTGACTGAGAGGGTGGGTAAATAAAGAACCAATAAAACTTATTCTCTTTTATCCTTTATTAGATTGGCTAATCTAATTGCATGCATGGAACAGAAAAGTAATAACCATTCATAACACTTGACACAATATTTTGTTACACAAAAACCTTCCAAAAGAAAGTAAAATTGGGGTGGGGATGGTACCCACAAGATTTAGTACTGTAGTAATAAATTTGGCCAGCTAAGGCTTACAATTGACCACTTCTAATGGCCTTCCCTGTTAGGATAAATAAGGACTGTTAGGTCCACCTTGTGAAAGGATTTATACAATACAATAAAGTATGCACTATGTTAGGAGATTTGATAAGGACTGTTAAGTCCACCCTGTTAAAGGATTTTGTTGATACGCCTGTTAGGGTGAACCAGTGAATGATCTTCTATGCAACTTTGATTTTTTGAATAAGATCCTTTGAAATAATATTGATCACCTGAATGTGATAGATGAGTCTCTGTTGTGCCTTTCTATTTTTGTAGCCTTCTAATAAATCTGCCACTTTATATTCACATTCATATATCCATACTCTTCATATTCTTACACATATTTGGATAAAAAATTATCTTACATATATATCTTATCCAAATAAAATACCTCTACAAGTCGGCTACTTGTCATATTAAATAGTATTAACAATATGAACTAAGTCGACCTGATGCTGATACTCGAGTCCAGTAATCCACTCGGGTGATACATTGACACTTGGGTGACACACAAAATTGGAAACTCTGGCACTTGGTTAACACTGGGTGCACAGGTCACATTCATCACTCGGAGATGGTAACTCAGGTAATACTGGTGACTTGGGTCACACTGTTCTGAACTATCTGCTCGGTTGACATAGCAACTTCTTAGCTCAAGTTACACTTCAAGCTGTTGGCTCAATCAACACTGTAATCATATCAATGAATAAGGGTTTTGGCACTAATTGACAAAATGTCTTGCCATAAGGTCTAAAATCTCCCCCTTTGGAATTAGTGATAAAAATACTTATCATATCCAAAAATTATGATCGAACTGCTAAGTCAAAACTCCCCCTTACCATATTCTTGGGTACTTGCTCAGTTTTGACTGCTGCTCTGCAACTCAGTTACAACTGACTCTATTTTTTATTTTTCAAAACTATTTTTGTAACTCTTCTATATGTATATATCTCTTCTTCTCTGTACATGTATTGCCTCATATATATACATTCTATCTTTCCCCTTGTATACAACTATCTTTCCCTCTTATTTTTGACACAAATGCCAAAAATCATATCTACAAGGTAATACCAAAATAGGAAAGGAAATCACCATGTACCTTCAAAATTTGAGACAAATTATTATCCCAATTATCTTGCAACACCTTCAGGATGTGCAACTCAATCTGAATTTCTATAGACAACTCCATCACAATCTCTACAACTAAAAATTTTTTGTCATATATGAGTGTCTTTGCATGAGCAATATGTGTTTGCATGATATGCATATGAGGAAGGAGTTGGCTTTGTATAGTTGTTATGGATTCCCTTGTTCTTACTTCTTCCCTTAGTAGCTCTACCTATAGATTAGTCAGATACTTGATCTTTACAAAATGTGTTTAACTTGAAATTGAATCAAGTGCCAACTGGTTTGCACTTGCCTTCAAATTTGTGTCAATATTTGTTAGCTTGTTCTTTATTTCCATGGTAGTTGTAAGTGTCACTAAACTTTAAAAATAATGCCACAACATTATTCACATTGGTTTCTAGAGAGATAATGATATTTTTTAGCTTTACTTGATCTATTGTAATCTTTCCTGCAACATTCTCTAGAACCTTATTCTCAAATTTTCTTTCTACCTTTTGCAGTAATTTCTCTTGTCCACTAAGATCATGCTTAAACTTGTGGACTATGTCAACAAGTTGGTACATAATGGATTCATCCTCATTGACTTCAATCTCTATTGAATCTAGGAAAATACCTTTGATGTCTTCTAGAACTCTATTCCTTTTCTTCTCTGCTCAGAGCTTCTGTTGTTTTTCTCTTTTCTTCCATAGCTCCCCAAGCATGTCCATCTACTTGATTGTCAGGTTGAAAAGATCCCAATTTGGAATCACAATATCTTCCTCAAGATCAACATCATCAGTTACTGTTTCCTTTTATTTACCCTTGACCTTGGGATTAGGTGAAGGAATGATTTCCTTGCCTTTTCCAACATCATCCTTATCTTTTCCATGCTCATCCTTATCCTTAGTGTTCAGTTTGAGTAAGTCATTAACTTTAAATGTACCAATTGAAGAATCAGTGCTAACTGTAGAAATATTCACAGTATCCTTTTGTGACTCAGTCTGGCTTGTCCTAGTAGTAGGTGGATCCTGATGCTTAGTTCATACTAGTCCTGCTGTAGATTTTGTGATCTTTTCCTTTCTCAGAGATGAGATATTCTGAGTAGGTGAATGGGGCAGGGATGCCATCACTTCTACTACTATTTGTTCAACATTGGATTCTTCAATGGTTTGAACCTTAGGTAACTCTTCATCATTGACCTGTTGACCTATACATGAGGGTCTATACTCGGTGCCTCTATCTTATCGTCTCCCTTGTCAACAAAAATTGGCTTCCATATCTTTTTTGCAGACTACACAACATCCTCTATTTTCTTGGTTAAGATTTTAAGAGTCCTAAACCTTGGAGTGTGATTACTCTCATACTTGGTCATATCATATTTTACCTCTTTATCAGTCATATTAGGCATGAATTGCTTCAAGGTTTGCTTCCTAATGTCCTTTTAAATCTAAACTGCATTGTGTCAGTGAATGGTTATTTCCTTGAGAAGGTCTTCAATCATATGGCTTCTCAATTCGGATGGATCATACTTCCATCTTTCCATTTTCTCTACTAATGCATCCTCAATCATTTTTTTCTCATCCTTGTTTCTAGAAGCATACTTCAATGATTTGAGAGATCTCATACCACTGCCTCCTTTCAATTCTTCAATCTTCTACTCAAATTTAGGTGGTGGCTTCTTGAAGGTAATTGTATCCTCTTCTTCATCTTCTTTAGGCAATATCAGTTTCTTCTAGATCTTTTGGGTTTTCTTGTAGTGAAGACAGGGGTAGAGTTCTTTGGTTCTTTCTTGGGGGCTAGCCTCTTCTTCATAGGAGGATCTGCATCTACCTCTTCCTCTTCCTTCTCAGGTTCATCTTGTTTTATCTTTATGTCATCTCCTTTGCTTTTAGTGATCGAAGGAGGAGAGTCTGATGGCTTGCCATATTTCTTTTCAAACTTCTCAATTCTCTTCCTTCCTCTCTTCAAGATATTGGGAATCTAAATTTCCAATGATATTCTGCATTTAGCTTCTTCAGAAGTACCAAAATATGGTGCTTTAGGATCAACAAGTTCATTTACAAGAGCTTCAATGATATCTCTTGTCTCATCAATGTTTTTGATTACGGTAAAAGCAGGTTTTGAAGGGAACCCCGAAACCCTTTAACAAAACATAGGAAGGAAAGGCTAAAAAAGCCCAGCAAATAATAGATTGTCCCAAGGAGGGACCCAATCAACAGAGGGTCACAACCCAAATTTTACAATAACAATTCCAAAGCAAAAAGAAAAAAAAGAAGCTGGAAAGAAAACAGAGAAGACACCCGCCGGCACAAAATCAGAGAGATTTCAGAAGGCTTTCAGCTTCCACCAGCTGACACCTCATAGTGGCCACATTCTCTTTCAGCTTCATTAGGTCTGGGTCTTCATTCTTTTTCACCTTTGATCTAGTACGAGTTCCCGGACCCGAGTGCTGGGAGGAAACTGGGTGATCAGCAGTATCTTTGTTGTTTTCCA
>MU225325.1:5467309-5490938 GCA_018584345.1 Thuja plicata | reverse complement strand
TGATAGTTTGACCCGTAGCCAAGGTGTAAGTGGATAAAGCTTTTTTGAGATTTCTTGCTTCTTTAACAGATGCTTCACCCATTATAAGAGTATCATCAACAAACTGTTCATGGGAGCAAATGATTCTATCCGAGGAGGGACAGAGACCAGACAAGGTACCAGCAATAACAAGTTTAGAGATATATCTACCGAGACCTTCAGCCAGAATAGCAAATAGAATAGGAGAGATAGGATCCCCCTGTCTAAGACCCCTTGAAGGTTTAAAGAAATTAGAAGATCCACCATTAACCATCACTGAAGAGGAAACAGTAGACACCAATTGATTTATGCAAGAGGTTTTACCCATGCAACCATAGGCTTGACTGCTTGAATGTATACTTTGTCACAATCAACTAGAAAGAAAATATCATCCTTATAGTCTTCTACCAATTGTTTTGGGATTCTGTATCTCTTCTACATTTTTCCTATGAAACTTTCAAAGTGAGCATCCATGATGTTGTCAAAGTTATCTCCCAATTCTGCTATGAATTCATTTATCTGATAGACTATATTTTTTTCCTTCTTCAATACAACTGTGCCTTTTGAAGGGAAAAAATTCTAAACATAAAATAATAAACACACCAAGAGTGACAAAACTTACATGGACTGGTCTTGGATGCCCGAATGCTCTCCATTTTTTTTCTCAGTTGGATGAGCTGCAACTCGGCAAGGTCAAATGACAGATTGTTCTTGACCACTTTGTATGCCAAGTCCACAGCCTTACATGGTACATTGTTTAGTCAGCTTGAGTTGTATATCTTGTGTGCAATCACATGAATTCAAAATTTCAGCTCCATGTCAATGACTCCATTCAACTTCATACCTCTTCCATCCCACTCAAAAAGAGTTTTCTTGGCTAGGTCATATCGAGGTATGGTTTTGGTAGCTTTAGGTTTGTCAAGCATAGGGTACCCTGTCACTCAGTGTATCATCAACTTAGTGATCTTCACTAGTTTCTCCAACCATAGATGTATTTCGTGAACACAACTCAAAACAAACCTAATCCATTTTATCTAAAAGTTCTTTGGCATATGTAGGATATGGGTTAAACTCTTGACTTTGAGG
This sequence comes from Thuja plicata, assembly GCA_018584345.1. Taxonomy (NCBI): domain Eukaryota; kingdom Viridiplantae; phylum Streptophyta; class Pinopsida; order Cupressales; family Cupressaceae; genus Thuja; species Thuja plicata. Next base: position 5,489,834 of record MU225325.1, on the reverse strand, counting down.
TGTTTATGTTCCAGCTTAAGCTTTTTGTCTACACAAAGTGCTTCATATACCTTGTTCAACTCCAATGTGCCTAGCTTTTGAATGTTACAATGATAGAAAATTCAATTGTCATTAATTAACATTACCTTATGAGGAATTTGGGAATGAGCTCCCATTGGATTTTCCCCCTCTGCAATCGTTGGATGAAGTTTGATTTTGGGCGGATTGCAAAGAACATTCCTCACTAACATCTCAGATTCATTCTTGAACTTACTACTAGATGAAGATGCCATAATGCTTGGAGGATTGATACAACTTCTCTATAACTAAATATTTCAAATAAAAATTCACTCTGTAATCGCTATAAGCTCTTAATCACTCTATATACTGTAAACAATAACCCTTTGATTTCACCATTTATGAGAATTGTATCATAAAGTTTTCATTAAATGCTCCATACATGGTATCTATCATAGCTCGGGTATTTCTTTAGGCTTACTCAGAAGCTCAACAAAATCTAATATTTGCATCTTTGAAACCATATAACCCCACTTAACTTGGTTAAGCTAGAGTATCTTGGTTGTAACTGATATCCTGACTTGGCTAGAACCATAATGTGGTCTAGTGCATTAATATGCAAAATTGGACTTGATAGTATATCTGGAATTGATGTATGATGGCTTGTATGCATAGATCCATTTGTCTCCTTACATCTTTATTCGTAGATGGTGGATCCACCCAATTCACTATTTTGAGTGCCATTTGATCCTTCATTGTTTTGGTCTGAATTATCACGAGTCTTCCTTACCCACTGCTGACTCATCTGAGTTCTGATTTTAGAAACTTTTGCTTTGCCTTTCTCAAAACCAGTATCCATTGTTTCTCTATTCATACAATTCTTGCTTAGATGAATGAGTTATTTACACACATAACATCTCTTACTAGGATTCCTTTTTCTGAGGTGATTCTTTGCACAATTTTCACCAATGTGCCCATATTCACCACAATGACAACATCTTCTCCATGTGTTGTAATCCCAACCAAAAATTTCTTTAGTTAATTGTTCAGTAGGGTTCCATTTCTTAGTTTTTCACTCAGAAGACTTGTGACCTTGTTTGTTACAATTGAAATGTTTTCCTTCAAACGTAGGTTTCTCAATGCATTTACTTCCCCTATGTCCATGTTTGTTGGATCTATAGCATTTTCTATTAAACTTTGACTTTCCATTGCTCTAACACTTATTTTTTGTGTGCCCTAACTTATTGTTGATGGGACTTTGTGACCGGTCTCTTCAACAGAGGAAGAGCTGTCACCGGGTACCGGCCAAATTTGCCTATAAAGGTTGTCCGTGGAATAAATTCTCTGGGACTTCACACACCTGAGTGTCAGTTCTCGACGGTACAGGGAGATAAGTTATGCAAGTGACTATTTTTGTTCAGGGGGATAGCTAGTTTTGACTCATTTTCTCTAGGGATTTTGTTAGTAGTTTAGGGTTTCCTGCAAGCATGCATAAGTTTACCAAATAAACAACAAAATATAGATCAAGGTTAGGAGCTCATTACCTCTACCTATAGTTATGCAGTATATCTTTAACATCAACAATTCTCTAATGAACTACACTAAATATTGAATGCATACAGAACCATCAGTTCATACATATTCAATAGAAAGGAGAAATGAGATCATCTAATCTAATAAAACATCAGAGCAAAGGACATTAGAAAAATACAGCACAAAAGAGATATTGTTAACTGAGAAAACAAAAGACCAACAACATCATTGCAATAAACTCTTCCTTCTTCATTAATAGGGTGTTCCAGCATCACTGGTGTGTACATCAAGGGCTCCAAGGGAGCATCTAAAAACTAAGAACTGTTGAGCATTAAGCTCTGCAACTACAGAGAAAACAAAATGCTAAAAGTATTGGACTGCAAAATCATCAATTTCGCTAACCCTTAAAATGCGGTCGAACTTTTTATTTATACACATAGTTTTCCCTAAAACAAACCTAATCTAACTATACACTCAATATTAAAATACAATATCTGGTGGTCGGTACTACCTGTAGCTCTTACAATCACCTCAAAATGAGCAGAGGTCTGATAGGTTGGCAGAAGAAGACAAGAAGAGAGGATGGAAGAATTGGCATCGAGAAGAGTGCCAGAGTAATAATAGAAGAAATCCAATCTTCCCAGAGTTCAAGGCTACATGCCTCATTAATGCAAAATGTGGCTCACTATCTTTGATGACCAGGTAGTTAATGCTAGAGCAGCGCCTTGGGAAGATCACCTATTAGAGCCATCCCTTCGACTGACATGCCTTATCAGGGTCACCTACTTTTTGATACCCTTATTAACTGTCGGATAATGATCGGTCAGCTTCGGGGAACCTAGACACGAGTCACTGAAATAATACAAAACTTTGGATCCAAAATTCTAGAGTCTGGGAGCTTGCACTCAAAGAATAATGAATGTTCAAAGATGCACCCTACTGGCAAGAATCTCCAGAATCTAGAGAACTTTACTGTCCCTTGTTCTTGAATGCCTCTAAAATTTGGCTTATGTCATCTCCTTCTATATCTTTGATACTATTCCACTGATCATGGATTATTATGAACTTCTCTTCAATATCTTTTCCCCATCCAAGAATTCTTTCACTAAATTCACTGAGTCATGAGCCCGGAGCATCATTTTAGATATTCTTGGCAATTTTCCTCTGTCAAAATCCCCGGCAGACTGATACAGGGACTCCACCAGTTCATCAAATTTGATGAGAACATAGTCCTCTAGGGAACAAGTCTTGGTGGTGAAGGGATCAACTTTTGAAACCCTCCCATTGAATGCTTTATACAGGTCCAAATAATATCAAACCATCGCGACCTTTTCTTTGAGGTTCGTAATGAGTTGCTTTTTTACCTCAATTTTGAGGCCAAGTCTAGAGTACTGGTCCCAGAGGAATTTGAAGGATTCCTCTCCCATTTCATGTCTCATTGATGACCTCTTCCCTTGAGTTTATTACATCTTCTAATCTGGTCCTCCATCCCTCATATTTTTCTATGTTCCCTTCCCATAGGATGATGGCACCGTTTACCTGGCCCAAGAGGTTATTGACCAAGTAAAGGTCTGGGAGTAATGCTTCTAATAATTACCTTACGGCCTTGATATTCTCTGTGATCCACCCATCTACAGCCTCTGCCTTCTTCTTTATGACCCGAAGAGCATCCATGTCACCCTGTAGAAGCGGTGGTCTAGAGGTGGAGGCTTCTGAATGGATCTATGCCAGTGGTTGTGTAAGTTCTTCTAGAAGCCCAAGGAGATTTTAGTTTTTCTCTCTTTCCTCCTTTAACTTCAGTGCTTGTTTTTCGTAATAGGCTTCAACTTCCCGGGTTGCCTCTCTTAGCAAGTCTAGCTCACCCTGCTTATCTCTCCTCCGCATAGGCACCTCTGTGACTGCACAGTCTTCAACCCTTACTATCGCCACATCTATTTCTTGGGGAGGGGTTGCAACCACTGCAACTATATTTCCTCTTAGACCATTCTGGAGGGTATGGATGGTTTAGGCCTTTTTGGGCTTCTTAGCCTCTGCATTCTAGGCCATCATTTCAGCCAACAATAGGGGAATGCCTACCAGTGCGGGGGCCTTTCTCTTTCTGGATTCCACTAGCCATTACGGTGGTTGGGCCAATTTTGTTGCTAAGGCATGAGTATCAGGGCCTTCTTCATAGTTTGGTGGTGTATCTTCATTATCCATGGTCGCATCAGACTCTTTTTCCTTTTCTTGTTCCCCGGGGATTTTACTATTTTTTGCCCTAGTGGCATCTTTGTCTGTGGTGTCAGGGACCCCATCTTCACTAGCACCAACATTATTTGTATCATCAGGGTTTTCCCCATCCTTCTTAGTATCTATTGTCTCAGTGTCCACATTATCGAGGTTATCCCTCCCATCTTTCTATTGCTGATGTTGTTCATCTCTGGCATTATTCATCGGGACATCCTTCTCCATGAGCACATCTTCTGGAGGAGGCAGAGGTGTCTGGCCAATGTTTGTCTTTTGGGCCGCTGAGACCACCTCACTAAATGTCATGCTCTAGGGAACTTGATCACCTGGAGTAACTGAATGCATTCGGAGCATGAAAGTTGGGGGTACGGTTGATCCCGTAGGTCTGGATTCCGTAGTTGTTAGTTGATCATCATTTGTTTTCCTTGAATCTGTCTCGGTCCCCTAGACTAGTGTTTCTTCCACATATTGTGGATCCTTTTGTGTTGCTTCTTTTTCTAGCTCCTTTTTAGGTTCTTGGACCCCTTGTTCCAGGACCACTTCCTTTTCTAGTGTCTCCACTTCATCGGGTATTATCTCCACTTCTTGCATGGCAATTTCTTCTACCGCCTTGTCTATCTCCCTTTATAGATTCATGAGTTCATCTATCCTAAAGATGTCATCAAATTTTTCATGCAGAGGGAAGGTCTCCAAGAGTTCCTCTAGTTTGGGGGAGTTCGAACTGACCTCCACCAGGAAAAACATTAGGCAAGTCAGGGTGTGTGTCTATGCACGGGGGATCGTCTACCCTCTGCTTCTTCTTTCTTTGTAACAGGGCTCCAGCATCTAGAATATCTGCGGACTCCACCTTAGCCTCTATCTATCAGCTCATGAGTGTCATTAGTGAAGGGGATCCCACTAGGTGAGTGGATCCCACTGGAGTTTCTAGGAGACTACGGGAGAGATGGGCACTTATATTTTGACTCGTCATCCTGGACACCTCCAGATGCTCATGAATTTGTTCCAAAATAGGGAGCAGACATTGGGGAGTAACTTGGGGTGGGACATTTTTCTTCCCCTTCCCCTTGTCTTTTCTTGGTCCCGCAGCTCTGGAGGTCAAAGAAGACCCCCGCAAGATTGGACCCTTATGCGTGCTCCTCGAACACACCCTCTCAAAATATTTATGGCTATTATCAATGATGTGGTGACTCACATCCTCAATTGTTAAGTTCTCTGAGGTATCCCAATCCACCAGAGGGAGATCCAACTTGTCAATCCCCTGTTCTTTGTATGTTGGATCCTCCAGAGGCCCATCATTAGAAAAATATTTAGGGAAGTCCCAAAGGTTGAGAGCTTTCATCAAACCTTTGGACATCTGCAAATCCTGCCGAGCCTGGAGATCAAAACCATCCTAGAAATCCACCCAAAAATCTTTAATGTGAAATTTATGTGCTGCGGACGCCAAGGGCAGTGCCTCCCTTATCTTGTTAATCAGATCAAAATTATTCCTAGTGAGGTGGAATTCTGCCAGTCCCAGACTCTTTAGCTCATTGTCAGCTTCCTTGGCCGCTACAAGACTATAAGAATAGTTCCCACAAGTGATTGGGAACAAAATGGATGTGACCTTCTTAAAGGCAAAGAATGCGTGGAGTTCCAATATTTTCCTGCAGAACTCCAAAAGAATGATCTTATCCCCCAATGCATGGGGAGTAGGTAGGGTTTCCTAGAGAAGTTGGTCACCCAAATATAAGTGTGCTTCTAGAACTAAATAAAATAATTTTCATAAGTTCTCACCAAGATCATTGCCTCCTGTGACAATCAGTACCCAGGATCCCGAGTGAGTGTCAAAATGTTATGGTAAATGAACACATCATTTACCCTACAAAAATGGGGGAAGCTGATTTCTCACTGGATCCTGGGATAATGACCCCATGGGAAAAGTTGGTCAGGCTCATTCCCGAGAATGCCCACTGTCTACAAACCCTAAAAAGTGGTCTGTGTTGGGCCAGCATCCACAATACATATGAATTCATGTAGAACTTTGAATTCTAGACAATATTCTTCAACTGGAAGTCTACATGGTTGGCGATGATGGTTGTTCAATCGCAGGTCCAACTGTAGGTGGTGATGCATTAGAGAAAATAATACATCCACGATGAAAATTCCCTAGAATGGGGCTCTCTAAAGAGCCTACACAAAAAATGCTTCCCTCCTGAATGCATTCCTTGAAATCTCGACGGGGAATCTCCAGCTTCATCTTCTTATAGTCCCTTCTCAGGGACTTTAACTAGTGAGTATTGAGGTGTAGCTGGGTGAGGATGAAAATTTCCTAAAACTCCTTCAGTGACACAGACCAGGAGATAAAAATGGCTCCCTTGAACTAAGGGATTCCAAGTCCTGAATCCAAAGTTGCAGCATCTAGATTAACAATGGTTGCCGAGTAATGTAGCGATAGAGGATCAGCGAGAAAAACAACCTGTGTGGGAGCATTGTAGTGCATTTCTAGTTGAAGGATAAATTATGGTGCTTGCACCAACCAGGGGAAACATGTAGCTTTGATGATGCTAGAGGTGGCCATGTTCTTTGCCATATCATCTATGGCAGCCCTCTATTTGTACATTGTTTGGACAAGGCCCTACAATTCAGCCCATAGTCTAGTCTCTGTATTTGTGATCTCCTGCAGCTTGGAGTCTACCTTGGACCCCATAAGAACACCCTCCCTCAGGTATTTGGAGGTTAATGGGAGTTTTTCTAGCATCTTCTTGGCCTTTGTTTTTGTGACCGCCCGAGTGGAGGTAGTTGGAAGCTCCAAACTTCCAGCAGGATTTGTTACTTCAGACATGCTAGATTACCTGCAACCTGCAAGACTAGAGAGCCATTAATACATTTAATATGATAAAATATAACATTTTAGGGACTCTGGGGAATTCACCACCATCTTGCACCTGTTTAGAGAATATTAGTATGCATCAAAATCCTGGAATGAAAAAATTAGCAAAGATTGCATTCTGATCGACACCCGGAGGTCCTGGGGTATTAGTTTAGGTGAAAAAAATGGGTGAAGACCTTGAGAATTCTCAGCACCCAGATTCTGGAAGAAATATCCATTACCAAAGTGACTGGTCATAATCCATACTTGGCTAACATGGGTTGTCACATGGTCACACGATAGATGGCATAATGGCCCTTAATGGTGACAAGTGGGTTGACACGAGGGAAATGAATGCCAGATGGGATGTTTTTGAATGCTCACTCGGGGGGAAATTAACCCCTCCATTAATGACAAAGTGATAGATGAGAGAGATTCACCATGGCTCAGAATGGCAAGGTGTCAAATTTGAGCCAGGCTGACACCAAGCGGGTGAGCTCCAATTTTTTTTTTGACACGCAGGGCGCGACGAGCTCCTCAAAGGAAAAGTTATCGAGAAAAGGTACTGACCAAAATGTACAAGGGAAAGCTAGAAAATGACACAATTTATGGGAACTGTCTACAACTAAGGACTACCTAGAATTTATAGAAGGGTTATGACACCTTTACACAAAAACCTTAAGAATTTACAACATTTACAACTAAATTACATCATTTACAAGGCCGAGAACAACATGAGGAAGGCGGACAACCTTCCTGTGGAGCCATCCCACCAATGGGAGGTGAAAACAGACTAGAAGGCAAGGCAACACAGAATGAAGATGAAACCGAAACTAGGAAAGACAATACCAAGAAGAGGAGAGCCGAAGGGCCTACCTTAAAACATGAAGGAACGTAGGAAGAGGATCACGGGAGGTGCTCTACAACTGATGAAGCTTTCATAGACCACAAAATGACCACGAACACACCACTATTAATCACTGTTTAAGCACTATTGAGCACCAAGAGCAATTCACACTTAATCATTGTTTAATCACTCTGGGTAATCACTCTAGATAAATTGTTTGTGGTAAATGTGAAAGTGACAGGTGAAATCCATTTATACCCTTAGGGTAAAAATACGTTGCTTCCTTCCGTGAACCCCGAGAAAGGTAAACCCTCCGAACTCCGGACCTGGGGATTCCAAATAACTGCACCCTCTATTGCTACAGGAAGTGATGACAGGGAATCTCAGAGTCTAGAAATTTAGCTGACTCAAAAGACAAAACCACTTCAACACTAGGTCCTAGAGGAAGGAGAACCAAAAGAAAAGAAAATGACCCCTGCGGCAGCAAAGGCTGGAGAAAAAGAAGAGCAAAAGAAACAAGGCAAAAGAAAAAAAGGGGGACCCAACATTTTGCCTACAAAATGTAGGGACGAGTATGTAGAGAATAAAAAATGGTGACTCACTAGGAAAAATGCCTTAGCACATTTGAGAACTACAGAATTCTGGTTAGCAAAACTGGAACTAATATCTACCTGGATTATCTTGCTCACAAGGCGCGAGGTGTCTGAGAAAATTTGACTCATCAATGATTCAATCTTTTGGCCCTTTGTCATTTGTGAGGTGTGTGCTTTGAAATAAAATCAAGCTGATGATTCCCGTGAGAAGTAGAGAGGAGGCACTGAATACATTAAACCAAGATCATCACATCTTGCACATTCCCTGCAGATACTAGAATTCTCTATTCTTCAGATCTTTTATTTACTTTTCCTTTCTTTCGAAGAGGGGAAGGCGGTACTCCTTTCACCATGAACCTTAAGCTTGGCTAATTTTTAGTGCGGTACTTCTTTCACCTTTCCACCTGCTTAAAATTGTTGAATAGGAGAGAAAATTCCAGACCCAGGATATTTTATGATTTTCAGACTTGGTCAATAACTAGTGCAACTGATCTGCCCTCAAGGACCATGCGATTACTTGCTTCTTATATTTTCTATGAACTGATGTTCAGACTATCAAGATATGAATATGGTGATGATCACCCATAACCTTTTACCATACACACAAAACAAATATAGAGTGTAGATAAATTTCACCATGCTAACAATAGATTCCAAACTACCCGAAATGCATAAGATACCATTCCAGGGACTAGATGTCATGTAAATCATACCTGTCTACAAGAAGAGGGCAACACGCTAGGAACTCAAAAAATAAACACAAAGAAAAAGAAAGCAAAAAGGAAAGGAGTTGATCCCGAAGGATGGCCGACAAGCTATTTACAAGGACAAGGCACTCCAAAAGGAGCACTGAGAAAGATGTTTACAAGCAAGAACTTTTTAAATATAATACAATTTAGGGTGAACTTACCATCTTCCTCATTAAAAATAGTGCTTGAGAAACTATCCATTGACAGGAAATGGGACAGATTCTCTGGTCATGGTACTAAGGTAATAATTATTTGCCCTACAGATCTTAGATATTAGATACAGTCTGAGCCAGAGCCTTTGAAACTTGGTGTGTTCTCCTTTCTTTTCTCGGGCCTTGTCCCACAAGAGGACTAGGTCCACAATCTGAAAGGCCTTATATTGGGCTCTCTAGTCAAACCATCATTTAACTACTACTTTTTTATGCATGAATTTTTCTAGTGCCATGTCTCTTTGTTCCTCCATTCTCACCAGGTTTAGAAGCTGAACCTCCACAACGTTGTCTTGGTTGTTAAATTCCTGCATAAACTGTAAGACTAGGATTTGTAAGTTGATAGGGAATACTAGATTCTGGATGTAAACCAAGTGAAATGGGGAAGTCCCCAGGGCTTCATTTATTCAGATACGATCCTCCTAGAGGGTGAATCTAAGCTTTTGGTGTCAGTCCCAGGGTTTTTGTTCTAACAGACATTTGATAACCTCCAATAGATTTTTATTTGTAGATTCTACCACACCATTACCCTGGGGGTAGTAGTTGTTGGAGAACTTCAAGGTGATCTTCCTTTCATAGGTCCATTCAAGTAACTGTGCCAAAGAAAATGTTAGACCATTTTCACACACTATAATGAATGACATTCTGAAAATGGGTGACTATATTTTCTTCCAAGAATTTGATAACTACATCCGCTGTGTTATTTTTGCAAGGAATCACTTCAGACCACCAAGTGCACTAATCGGTAGCAGTCAAAATGTACCAGTGGTTTTCAGATGAGTTAGGGTTTATTTCAATGATAAAATTGAATGCCCATTGGGCAAAGGGTCTAACTTCAAAGACCGGCTGCAAAGACATGGCCGGGTTCCACTCATGATGGGCCGCAGTTTGGCAAGTGTGGCACTTCCTCATGTGAGTGTAGACATCTTTAAAGATGAAGGGCCAATAGCATCTAGCCTAAAGAATCTGGTGGGCAATGGCATCAGCTAAGCCATGCTTTGTTTTGAACTAGTCATGAAATTCTTCAATCATTTTAGCAGCTTGCTCCTGATCAATGCACCGGAGGTAAATCCCTTCATAGTTCATGTGGAAAAGCGTTTCATTTTTATCATGAAATGTGCACTTTTCAGCCATAGGGCACAATTTTTGTTTGGGGGAAGCCCCTCTAGGCATATTTTGTTGAGAAATAGGTACACCAGGTTGGTATACCATGGGTCTTGAGTGACGGACTCCACGATGTAAGTTCAGCATTCAATGTTTGGAGTTCCTTCGGCCATTTCTCTACATAGTCCCTAGCCTCAGACTATCTTCATGGGTTGCATTTCTAGATCATATTCCTGGAGGATGACCATCCATTTCCCCCAGCATTTGCCCAGTTCACTTTGCAGTAGTAAAGATTTCACAGCCTGGTCTAGAACAATAACATGCACTTTGCTCCAGAGAATATAGTTCTAGAATTTCTTCACGGCCTGGACTAGAGAAAAAGCCTACTTTTCTAAAGATAAATATTAGACTTCGGCATTCTTGAAGGGGGAGCTCATCAAAGAAATGGGTCATTCTTCCCCTTCAACCTTCTAGGTTAGGACTGCTGCTGCAAAATGCGATGAAGCAAAGGAGTATATGTGAAATGGGAGGGAATAGTCTGGACTTGCTAGGACATGTGCCTCCACTATGGTTTGCTTGATCTGATCAAACACTCACTTCACTTCGGGGATCCACTCAATCTTCATGTCTTTCTTCATCATGTCATTGATTGGTTTTACTATCTCAACGAATATAGTGATGAACCACCAGACAAAATTTATCTTTTCGAAGAAAGATCTCATCTCTTTCTTACTGTCGGGCATCTGTAAATTTAGCAGTGCCTCAACACTCTCAGGGTCAATGGATATACCCTTCTCAGAGATGATATGCCTAAGCAGCTTCCCTTTAATGACCCTGAATATGCATTTCTTCAGGTTGAGGGAAATACCATACTGGCAACATCTCTCACAAATTTGGATGAGGTGGGCGGAGTGATCACACCTGTCCTGGGAAAAGATGGTCAAATCATCCATATAGATGATTATACATTTGTTAACTAGGCCCTCAAACGTAATGCCCATAGCCTTTTGAAATGTTGCCCCAGTGTTGATGAGGCAAAAATGCATTCTCCAGTATGCAAATGTTCCTCATTTGGTGGTGAACATTATTTTGTCTCTATCTTCATACTTAACTGTAACCTGGTTATACCCAGCGTATCCATCCAGGAAGGACATCATTTGTGATCTGTTAATAATTTGTAATACCTCATCCAATGAGGGGAGAGGGTGATTGTCCTTCATGGATGCCTTGTTTAAATTACAAAAATCTACACAAAGGCGGATCTCATCGTTCTTCTTTCGCATGGGGATGAGGTTGGCAACTTAGGTTGTGTGCCAGATAGGAAAGATAATCTAGGCTAATAGCAGTTTTTGAACCTCCTGATGAATTAGAGGTTCGATCAATGGGTTTACCAGTATTTTATTTTGTCAGAAAGGATTAGCATCTAGTTTTAGAGGGATGGTATGGGTCATGATGGATGTGTCATAGGTCTTTAGATCCTCATATCCCCATGAAATTACGTTAATGTATTCTTGGAGAGCCGCAAGAATCTTCTCCTTCTCCTCTGGGGAGTAGGAGGTGTCAATGTGTACAAATTTTTCTTCATCAGCTTGGCCGATGTCAACCTTTTTGAATTTTCCTCCCTCAGAGGAGGATGATATCTTCTCTCGGCCTCGGAGGTCCAAATCAAAGATGTGTTCAAGAGCTACCATCCCCTTTTGGATGGTGTTAGTTGGTAAGTCGATAATCTTGTCATCCTCTTCACCCTACCCAGTATCTTCATGATCTCTTTCTTCCACTATCTGATCCTTTAAGACACCAACATTGGCCATGAAGGGAAGAATGTGTTGGTCATCCTTAAAAACTTGAAATTGAGTGATATTGTCTAGATGGCAAGGGCATCTAGAACATAGTTACATTTACAGGGAATAAGTTTGATGCCAAAAGCATTGAAATCTTCAATGAGGCTCCATGCCTGGTTGCGGTATGTAGCCAGCCTTTTTTTGTGGCAAGTATATTAGCTCCGGCCCTGTTTAACAATCAACTCCAAATCACCAATCACTCGGAGGTGGGTGATTCCCTTTCTTAGTGCGAACAGGAGTTTGAGGACCAAGGCCTTGTACTCTATGATGTTATTTGTGCAGTTAAACTATAGCATGTAGGATGTGAGGAAGGATTTCCCTCGCAGATTGATCAGTTTCACTCCGGCCCTGTAGCCTTGTTTAGACTGGGATCAGTCAAACTTTAGGGTCCATAGGTCATTGTTCATTTTCTAGGGCTGGAAAGGTGAAGTGGTATTTGGATTGATTTTGGGAGGTTTGGGAGGTGATTCCTCCAGCTCTAATGGTGCATGGGTGAGGTTTTCCCCTGGAGAAGCCTTTGGTTGGGATTCCTGGACAAGTGTCACCTTAGGTGTACCATCGGAATGATTACTGAGTCTAGGTGAATCTACTTTGTGTTCTTTTTCCTAGAGGGCATTGATGTGGTGGGTAGCAATGGCGATGCAGGGCTCACACTCCAGTTTAGAATATTTCTGGTAGTGTACCCGACACCAAGTGTCAGACAAGAGTGTGGCCGGGGTTTTCATGTTACCTTGTGAGTTTACCTCATCCCTTAGTTTTTCTTCTAAATCCTAAATTCTCTAAGAGACTATGGGATCCTCCCCGAGGGTGAAATCAAATGTTAGGATTTCTAGGGGTCGGTACACCCTGGGGGAAGATTCAGAGAATAGGACTTCATTTACCCTCCAAACTTTGGTGAGGGCTTGCTTCATCCTGGGTTCACTCTCTACCCATATTTCATTAGATTGCCCCTCCCAGGGGAGCCACAAGTGGGAGAAGTCTGTGGAAAAATACCCATTAAGGGCCTTAGACTAGTTCTGACTTAACAACATCCCATAAGTTTCAGGGATGTCCACCACTTCGATGTCTATTATGCTCAATATCTGGGGGTCTTAAATGAGTAGAATCTGAATGTTTTTCAGCTCACCTACCATTTTTACAGAAGTCTTGTCTATTTGGACTACTATGCCTTTAGATGGAGTGGGAAATAATCTAAGCTTCTAGAATATAGATAAGGGCATGATGTTGCCCGAAGCACTGGAATCTACCAAGCAGTTGTACAGGTTCTTCCTTTATATGTTCAAGCCTAGTAGGAAGGGAGGATCCTCTGTGTTTCCCTGGAAGACAACCGAGTTGGCATCATCAAATGTGACTATCTTTGGTGGAATACCGATGGCTTCTAGGTTTCCCAAGAGCTTCATAAGGGACTCCCTCTGCTTGGGACAATTTAGCAAAACCTCCATCAAGTTCATGGAGGTAGTGGTTCTTTCTAATGCCTTGGTGATGTCAAACCTTCCCCTGGGTAAAGTTGGCTTCCCTCGGTCAAATCCTTAGCTTGGTTAGAGCTAGATCCTTTTGATGGGAAGGAGCAATCAGTTGTGTTATCTTGGGGAGAGGTATTCTTGGGAGGTGTCAGCGTGTAAAGTGGTCCTTTTCCATCCTAACTACGGGTGTTGTAGGGATTCTGCGCGCTGGTGAAGGCATTGGCCTCAAAGGATGAGATAGATTCATCAAAGAACCCCTATAATTTGGGCTCTTCTTCATCCTCTTTGTCTATACCGAAGAAGATGGTCTCACACGTGAAGGCACTATGAGTAGGCTCTTGTGTGAATTTTTCTGGGGGAGTAGGATTGATAGGTTGTTGTCTGTCTGACTGGGAGATCATGATGATCTTCTCCAATGTGGCATAGTTCACCTCAGAATGAGAGTCAGTGTCATGCAATCTATACCAATTGGTCAGGGCATGGAATTCTGTAAGCTGGGCAGAATAACTAGGTCCAGCACCGCCCTGAGTGGTGTTTTAGTTCAGAGGAGGACATCTAGTATTAACTTTGTTGTTCTATTTTTGTTGGTTGGTTTGAGGCCTGTTGTTGTAGTTTCTACCTTCAGAGTTGGTATTTCATTATCCGGAGAAAACATTACCTCTTTGGGAATTGGAGTTGTGAGGTGTGGAAGGCCCCACCTTCAGCTATCCCATGTCCACAATTAGGGAGGACACCAATCACCGGAGGGATTAAACCTCAGTGGACAGCTGGGTATTTGCGTCACAATGTCATGGTTATTGTGGTTGGTTCCTGAGGAAAGTGATAGCAACTCCTAGAGTCGAGGATGACAATCCTCCAGCCATAGATGACTGGAAGAAAGGAACTCCAGAGGGTTGTGTCAAAGGTTATTGCATCTGTTGTGGCTAGTTCCAAGGAACTAATTCATGACCCAGTATTATCTAGGCTTGCAATGGATAAACGTACCAGGCCTACTGATCTATTGATGGTGGTGGGCACATGGACATCATTGGGGCACCCATTTCTAGATTCGGTTTGTATCCCCCAGTGTAAGAAGTTCCATTGAGTATCATGTTGAATGGTGTGCTCTATCCAATCCCACCAAGAGCTTTTCTCAAACCGTGGGACAACTCCAAGGCCAGGTTGTAAAACTTTGCCAAAGTATCTCGATCATTTGCAGCGGTGGTTCTCTAGAGGAGAGTGGTAAAAATTGGGTCCAAAGCATTCAGGTATGTATGGATGATCACATCTATGGATGGAATGAAAGGGCCCATGCATCACTTCAAGGCACATTGGAACCGATGGTTGAATGAGGTGAGGGGTTCATTCGGTTCCTTCCTGATAGAGATAAACTAGTTGTGGGACCATGCGAGGTCCACATGAACACAGAAGGCCACCAAGAAGGCATCTTCCATATCTTTCCAACTGTTGATGGAGTTGGCTGGCAAGTTGAGGTACCAGTTTAACTCATTCTATCCTAAGGATAGAGGAAGCATCCAGGTCACAACATCCCAATGTTGTATTCGGTGTTAATTCATGGCATCCTTGTAGGCCTGGAGATGTTCTTTTGTGGTTCTGTGGCCTAGATGCTCATATCTAGGGCAAATATTCTCTGGATGCGGAGGAAGATCATTGGTAGCACCGGGGAACTACCCCATTGGTGGCCTAGCATTACCAAAGTAGTTTTCCATCGGGGCTGCTAGATTTTGGCTAGGTTGAGTGTTAGTCCCTAGGTTTATCTGATGAGCTTGGGTATTCTGAGGTGTAGCGAATCCCCAGATAAGTTTGGCTAGCTTCTTGGTCTTTGGGGTCCCTTTCTTTCAAGCAGGAGGCTCAAGTTCAACAAAATTTCTAGGGTTGGGCGCTGATCGAAGGATTCTTTCAAAATGCGCAGGCGAAAAAGACCCTATCCTACCAAAAGCTTGACTCCTAAAACTATGTCTTAGGGAACCCTCGGGTGGTGTGAAATCAAAATTTTCTGAAGGGGATGAGCTCATGCCCTCTTTCTAGCACCAGTTTCTATTGATGAGACTTTGTGACTAGTCTCATCAACAGAGGAAGAGTTGTCACCAGGTACCAGGGTACTGACCAACTTTTCCTGTAAAGGTTGTCCAGGGAATAAATTCTCCAGGCCTTCAAGCACCTTAGTGTTGGGTCTCGACGATGTGGGGAGCTAAGTTGGGTAAGTGAATATTTTTGTTCAGGGGGGTAGCTGGTTTTGACTCATTTTCTCTAGGGATTTCATTAGTAGGTCGGGTTTTCTTGCAAGCATGCATGATTTTACCAAATAAACAGAAAAAGATAGATCAAGATTAGGAGCTTGTTACTTCTACTTATAGCTAGGCATTATATCTTTAACATCAACAATGCTCTAATGAACTACACTAAATACTGAATGCATACAAAACCATTAGTTCATACATATTCAATAGCAAGGAGAAATGAGATCATCTAATCTAATAAAACATCAGAGCAAAGGACATTAGAAACATACAACACAAAAGAGATATTTTTAACTCAAAAATCAGAACACCAACAACATCATTGCCAGAAACTCTTTCTTCTTCATTAACAGGGTGTTCTAGCATCACTGGTGTGTACATCAAGGGCTCCAAGGGAGAATCTAACAACTAAGAACTACTGAGAATTGAGCTCTGCAACTACTGAGAAAACAAAATGCTAATAGTATTGGACTGCAAAATCATCAATTTCACAGACCTTTGAAATGAAGTCGGACTTGTTATTTATACACATAGTTTTCCCTAATTTTTAACCTAATCTAACTATACACTCAATATTAAAATAAATATTTGATGACCGGTACTACCTACACCACTTACAATCACCTCAAAATGAGCAGAGGTCTGACAGGTTGGCAGAAGAAGACAAGAAGAGAGGATGGAAGAATCGGCATCGAGAAGAGTGCGAGAGTAAGAATAGAAGAAATTTGATCTTCTGAGAGTTCGAGGCTACATGCCTCATTAATGCAAAATGTGGCTAACTATATTTGATGCACCAGGTAGTTAATGCTAGAGCGGTGCCTTGGGTAGATCGCCTATCAGAGCCATCCCTCTGTCTAACATGCCTTATCATGGTCACCTACTTTTTGACCCCCTTATTAACTGTCAAATAATGACCAGTCAACTCTAGGGAACCTGGACACTGGTCACTAAAATAATATAAAACTTCAGATCCATAATTATAGAGTCCAGGAGCTTGCACTCAAAGAATAATGAATGTTCAAAGATGCACCCTACTGGCGAGAATCTTCAGAATCTAGAGAACTTTACTGTCGCTTTTTCTTGAATGCCTTCAAAATTTACTTAATGTCATCTCCATCTATATCTTTGATATTATTCCACCGGTCATGGATAATTCTAAACTTCTCTTCAATATCTCTGGCCCCATCCTAGAATTCTTCGACTAACTTCACTAAGTCATGAGCCTAGGGCATCATTTTAGATATTCTTGACAATTTTCCTTTGTCAAATTCCCCGGCAAACTGATACCAAGACTCCATCAGTTCATCAAATTTTCTAAGAACATAGTCCTCTGGGGCACAAGTCCCGGTGGTGAAGGGATAAACTTGTGAAACCCTCCCAATGAATGCTTTATATAGGTCCAAAGGATACTGGACCATTGTGACCTTCTCTTTGAGGGTCGTAACTAGTTGCTTTCTTACCTCAATTTTGAGGCCAAGTCTGGAGTACTGGGCCTGGAGGAACTTGAAGTATTCCTCTCCCAAAACTCCTACCTTAGTGATGGCCTCTTCCCCAGAGTTTATTACTTCTTCTAATCTGGTCCTCTATCCCTCATATTTTTCTATGTTCCCTTCCCATAGGACGATGGCACTGTTTACCTGGCCCAAGAGGTTATTGACCAAGTAACGGTCTAGGAGTGACACTTCTAAGAATTGCCTTATGACCTTGATCTTCTCTATGATCCACCCATCTATAGCTTGTGCCTTCTTCTTCATGGCCCAAAGAGCATCCATGTCACCTTACAGAAGCAGTGGTCCAGAGGTGGAGGCTTCTAGATGGATCTCTGCCAGTGGCTGTGTAAGTTCTGCTAGAAGCCCGAGGAGATTTTCATTTTTATCTCTTTCCTCCTTTAACTTTAGTGCATGTTTTTCATATCGGGCTTCAACTGCTCGGGTTTCCTCTCTTAGCAGGTCTAGCTCACCCTAATTATCTCTCCTCCCCATAGGCACCTCTGTGACTACATAGTTTTCTTCCCTTACTGTCGCCGCATCTATATCTAGGGGAGGGGTTGCAACCAATGCAACTGCATTTCCTCCCAGAACATTCTAGAGGGTATGGATGGTCTGGGCCTTTTTGGGCTTCTTAGCCTCTGCATTCTGGGCCTTCATCTCATCCAACAATAGGGGAATGCCTACCAGCACTGGGACCTTTCTCTTTTTGGATTCCACCAGCCATTGTGGTGGTTGGGGAAAATTTTTTCCTAAGGCATGAGTATCAGGGCCTTCTTTAGAGTCTGGTGGTGTATCTTCCGTATCTATAGTCGCATTAGACTCTTTTTCCTTTTCTTGTTCCTTAGGGGTTTCAGTATTTTCCACCCTAGTGGCATCTTCATCTGTGGTGTCAAGGACTCCATCTCCGCCAGCACCAACATTATTTGTATCATCAGGTTTTTCCCCATCCTTCTCAACATATGTGGTTTCAGTGTCCACATTATCAAGGTTATCCCTCCCATCTTCTTGTTGTTGTTGTTGTTCATCTCTGGCGTTATTTGTCGGGACATTCTTCTCCACAGGAACATCTTCTAGAGGAGGCAGAGGTGTCTAGCCAATGTTTGGTTGTTGGGCCCCTGAGACCACCTCACCAAATGTCATACTCCAGGGCAATTGATAACCTGAAGTAACTCAAGGCATTTGGAGCATGATGGTTGGGGGTACGGTTGATCCCGTAGGTCCAATTTCCCTAGTTGTCAGTTGCTCATCATTTGTTTGCCTTGAATATGTCTCGATCCCCTAGACTAGTGTTTCTTCCACATCTTGTGGATCTTTTTGTGGTTCTTCTTGTTCTAGCTTTGTTTCAGGTTACTAGACCCCTTGTTCTGGGACCACTTCCTTTTCTAGTGTCTCCCCTTCATCGGGGATTATCACCACTTCTTTCACGGTAATTTCTTCTACTGCCTTGTCTATCTCTCCGTGTAGATTCATGAGTTCATCTATCCTAAAGATGTCATCAAAGTCATCATGCAGAGGGGAGGTCTCCAAGAGATCCTCTAGTTTGGGGGAGTCTAAACTGACCTCCACCAGGGGAATATTAGGCATGTTAGGGTGCATGTCTGTGTGCGGGGGATCATCTACCCTCTGCTTCTTCTTTCTTTGTAATGGGGCCCTGACATCTGAAATATCTGTAGATTGCGCCTTGGCCTCTGTTTTCCAGCTCATGAGTGCCTCTAGTGAAGGGGATCCCATCAGGCGAGCAGATCCCACTAGAGTTGCTAAGAGACCGCATGAGAGATGAGCGCTTATCTTTTGACTTGTCAGCCTGGAAGCCTCCAGCTTCTCATCAATTTTCTCCAAAATGGGGAGCGAACCTTGGGGACTAACCTGGGGTGGGACGTCTTTCTTCCCCTTCCCCTTGTCTTTTCTTGGTCCCATAGCTACAAAGGTCAAAATAGACCACCACAAGATTGGACCCTTACGGGTTCTCCTTAGACACACCCTCTCAAAATAATTATGGTTGTTATCAATGATGTGGTGACTCATATCCTCAATTGTTAAGTTCTTTAGGGTGTTCCAATCCACCAAAGGGAGATCCAACTTGTCGATCCCCTGTTCTTTGTATGTTGGGTCCTCTAGAGCCCCATCATCTCAAAAATCTTTAGGGAAGCCCTAAAGGTTGAGAGATTTCATAAAACCTTTGGACATCTGCAAATGCTGTCGGGCCCAGAGATCAAAAGAATCTTGGCAATCCGCCTAGAAATCTTCAATGTGAACTTTATGTGGTGCGAATGCCTAGGGCAGCGCCTCCCTTATCTTGTCAATCGAATCAAAATTATTCATGGTGAGGTGGGATTCCGCCAGTGCTAGACTCTTTATCTCATTGTTGGCTTCCTTAGCCACTACAAGACTGCAAGAATAGTTCCCGCAAGTGATTGGGAATGGAATGGATGTGACCTTCTTTAAGGAAATGAATGCATGGAGTTCCAGGATTTGCCTGCAGAACTCCAAAATAATGATCCTATCCCCGCAATGCCTGGGGAGTAGATAGGGTTTCTCAGAGAAGTCAGTCACCGAAATATAATTGTGTTGCTAGAACTGAATAAAATAATTGTTGTAAGTGCTCACCAAGGTCATCGCCTCCTGTGACAACTGGTACCTATAATCCCAAGTGAGTTTCAAAATGTTATGGTAAATGAACGCGTCATTTACCCTTCAAAAATGGGGAAAGCTACTTTCCCACTAGATCTAGGGACAATGATCCCATGGGACAAGCTAGCCAGGCCCATTCCCGAGAACACCCATTGTCTGCAAACTTCGAAAAGTGGTTCATTGTTGGGCTAGTGCCCACAATACATATGAAGTCATGTAGAACTTCAAATTCTAGAAGACATTCTTTAGCTGGAATTCTACATGGTTGGCGATGATGGTCACCCACTCGAAGGTCTAACTATAGGTGGTGATTCAGTAGAGAAAATAATACATCCATGCCAAAAATTCCCTAGCATGGGGCTCTCTGAAGAGCCTGCACAAAAATATGATTCCCGCCTGAATGCCTTCCTTGAAATCTCCATGGGGAATCTCCAGCTTCATCTTCTTATAGTCCCTTCTCGGGGACTTTAACCAATGAGTATTAAGGTGTTTCTAGGTGAGGATAGAAATTTCCTTGAACTCCTTTAGTGACACAAACTAGGAGATAACAATGGCTCCCTTGAACTGGGGGATTCCTAGTCCTGATGAAAAAGTGGGGGACACCCAGATTAACAATGGTCGTCGAGAAATGTACCGGTAGAGGATCAGCGAGCAAAACAACCCAAGTGGGAGCATTATAGTGATTTTCCAATTGAAGGATCAATTCTAGTGCTTGCACTAAGTAGGGGAAACATGCAGCTTTGATGATGCCAGAGGCGGCCACGTTCTTCACCATATCATCTCCGCTAGCCGTCTATTTATACATTGTTTGGACAAGGCATTACAATTCAGCCCATAGTTTGGGCTCTATATATGTGATCTCCTGTAGCTTAGAGTCTACCTTGGACCCCACAAGAACACCCTCCCTTAGGTATTTGGAGGTTAATAGGAGTTTGGCTAGCATCTTCTCGGCCTTTTTTTCTGTGGTCGCCAAAGTGGAGGTAGTTGGAAGCTCTAGACTTCTAGGAGGAGTTGTTACTTCAAACATGTTGGATTACCTGCAACCTATAAGACCGAAGAACCATTAATACATATAATATGATAAAAATATAACATTTTAGGGACTCCAAGGAATTCACCACCATCTCGCACCTGTTCAGAGAATATTAGAATGCATTAAAATCCCAGAATGCAAAAGTTAGCAAAGATTGGATTCTGATCGACACCCTGAGGTCCTAGGGTATGATTTTAGGTGACAAAAATGGGTGAAGACCCCAATACTTCTCAGCACCTGGTGTCTGGAAGAAATATCCATTACCAAAGTGATCGATCATCGATCTGTACTTGGCTGACATGGTTTGTCACGTGGTCACGCGATAGATGGAGTAATGGCCCTTAATGGTGAAAAGTGGGTTGACACGAGGAAAATGAATGCAAGATGGGATGTTTTTGAATGCTCACTCATAGGGAAATTAACCCCACCATTAATGACAAAGTGACAGAGGAGAGAGAGCTGCCATGGCTCAAACAGGCGAGGTGTCGAGTTTGAGTCAAGCAGAGACCATAC
Source organism: Thuja plicata (assembly GCA_018584345.1). Taxonomy (NCBI): domain Eukaryota; kingdom Viridiplantae; phylum Streptophyta; class Pinopsida; order Cupressales; family Cupressaceae; genus Thuja; species Thuja plicata. The sequence goes on along the minus strand of MU225325.1, from coordinate 5,468,517 downwards.
GGGTGAGCTCCAAACTTGGTTTTGACGTGCAGGGTGCAAAGAGCTCACCATAGAAATTGTTACTGAGACAAGGTACTGACCAAAATGTATAAGGGAAAGCCAGAAAATGGCACAATTTATGGGAACTATCTACAACTAAGGACTACCTAGAATTTATAGCAGGGTTCCGACACCTTTACATAGGAACCTTAAGAATTTACAACATTTACAACTAAACTACATCATTTACAGGGCTGAGAACAATGCGAGGAAGGTGGACAACCTTCTTGCATAGCCATCCCACCAATGGGAGGTGAAAATAGACCAGAAGGAAAGGGAACACAAAATGAAGATGAAACCAAAAGCAAAGAAGCAAACATGAGCAAAACAAAGAAAAACCAGGAAAGACAAAACTAGGAAGAGGAGAGCCAAAGGGCCTACCTTAAAACATGAAGGAACATAGGAAGAAGAGATTGGGAGGCACTCTACAATTGAGGAAGCTTTCACAGACCATGAAACTACCACGAACGCACCACTGTTAATCACCGTTTAAGCATTGTTGAGCATCGAGAGCAATTCACACTTAATCATTGTTTAATCGCCTTAATTGCTTTGGGTAATCACTCTGGATAAATTGTTTGGGGTAAATGTGAAAGTGACAGGTGAAATCCATTTATACCCTGAGGGTAAAAATACATTGCTTCCTTTCGCAAACCCCGGGAAAGGTAAACCCTCCAAACTTCAGACCCGAGAGTCCAAAAATCCATAAATCTGGCTGACTTACAAGACAAAAACACTCTGGGACCGGGTCCTGGAGGAAGGATAACCAAAAGCAAAGAAAATGACGCCTGTGGTAGCAAAGGCCAGAGAAAAATAAGAGCAAAAGAAACAAGGCAAAAGCAAAAAAATAGGGACCCAACATTTTGCATACAAAATGTAGGGATGGGTATGCAGGGCATAACACTTACCACAATTATTACAAGTAGGTTTCATTTTCTTTTGAGTTCCTTGTTGTGAGGATTCCCCTTGTTCAGTATAACCTAATCCAGTTTGTCCATGATGTTTGAATTGAGTTTGCTATTGTAGACACTTAAATTTGTCTATTCCCACTCAATATTAATTTTATTAATATTTGTCCTTAACATTATGGTTATTTTTAATTAATTAACTATATTGTTATATTCCTCTATTTATTTAATTAAATTTAATTTAATTAAATAAATTCATTT
>MU225325.1:5455233-5466578 GCA_018584345.1 Thuja plicata | reverse complement strand
CGAGTCTTGGGTGCACTCATTTTAGCTCATCAGAGGTTGTAGTGAGAATTTAGTTGTATTTCAAGTTTCTTGCATGCTTTTAATATTTGATATATCTTGTATATGCATGTTTTGACTTGTTGTGCAGCTGCAAGAATTTTCATTGCATACAACCATGTCAACTAATCCATGCTTTCTTGTGAATTTATCATATTTTCATTGGTTTGCTTTTCAATATTGAGATAATTTTGCAGTCTTTCATTTTCAGTCCTCAAATTGATAACTTCTTGATTTGCACTATTGAGTTGATTTATCATATCTACTTGTTGAAGTAATAAATGATGGATTTAATTTTCTTTTTCGTCTAATCTTGTACTTAGAAATATTTTATCTTCTTGTACCATTTCTTTGTCATTTTCTGCTTGTCTCTTTTGTTCCATGACTTAACAAATTCTGAATGAATGAATTTCTTGTTCTCTTTTCAACTTTCTAACTTCTCCATGTAAAATGAGATTCTTTGCAAGTAGGTCTTCAATGGCTACATCATCTTCTTTCTTCAGAACTTATTTTTTTGCATAAGTCTTCAATTCTATCTTCTGTGTAACTTTTATCATTCATCTCCATTGCTAAATATTTTCTTCATTTCAGGGAATAAGAGAGCTGCTCCTTGAGTTTTCTTATTTGATCCATGGCCACTTGTAGATCTATCTTTTCATTTTCAATGGCTTTCTCCAGTCTGTATATTTCCATTTTCTTTGATCTTTTCTCAAGTTGTTAAGCTTCTAATAAGAGAACCTCTAGCTCTGATACCAATTGTTGGAAATTTATTATAGGCTAGGTGACTGAGGGGGGGTGAATCAGGAACCAATAAAACTTATTCTCATTTATCCTATATTAGATTGGCTAATCTAATTGCAGGCATGGAATAGAAAATTAATAATCATTCATAACACTTGACACAATATTTGGTTACCCAAAAACCTTCCAAAAGAAATTAAAACTGGGGTGGGGATGGTACCAACAAGATTTAGTACTGTAGTAGTAAATTTGGTTGGTTAAGGCTTACAATTGACCACTTATGATGGCCTACCCTGTTAGGAGCAATAAGGACTATTAGGTCCACCTTGTGAAAGGATTTATACAATACAATAAATTATGCACTCTGTTAGGAGATTTGATAACGATTGTTAATTCCACCCTGTTAAAGGATTTTGTTGATACACCTGTTAGGATGAACCAGTGAATGGTCTACTATGCAACTTTGATTTGTTGAATAAGATCCTTTCAAATAATACTCATCACCTGAATGTGATAGATGAGTCTCTATTGTACCTTTATACTTATATAGGCTTCTAATCAATCTGCCACTTCATATTTGCATTCATATATCCATACTCTTCATATTCTTACACACATTTGGATAAACAAAGTATCTTACATATATATCTTATCCAAATCAAATGCCTCTACAAGTCGACTACTTGTCATATTAAATAGTATTAACAATATGAACTAAGTCGGTCCAATGATGATACTCGGGTCCAGTAATCCACTCGAGTGATACATTGACACTCAAGAGAAATAGTGAACTGGCAACTTTGGCACTCAATTAACACTGGGTTCTCAGGTCACATTCATCACTCAGAGATGGTAACTCGGGTAACATTGGTGACTCGAGTCACACTGTTATGAACTATCTGCTCAGTCGACATTCCAAATTCTTATCTCGGGTTACACTTCAAGTTGCTGGCTTGGTCAACACTGTAATCATATAAATGACTAAGTGTTTTGGCACTAATTGACAACATGTCTTTCCATAAGGTCTACAAGAACAAAGCAGGGCTAGGAAGTAGTGGATATAGGTGTCTCTTAGGACCCCTATTGAGGGGTTTGTGGGGATTAATCCCACACTCACCTCGTGAGAGGTGAAACTTGTATTTATAAAAAAAAAAATTTCAATGCCAATGCAAAGCTTAGAATCATCAATTTTTGTATGGTGTCAAAGGTATGGTGGGTTGGGAAAATAGAATGTAGTCTTTGGGGTTTGATTCTTGTTTGATCACTACTAAATCTCTAACACTTTAGTACTCTATTGTTTCTTGATAACACACTAACAAAACTACACTCTCTGCACAAGAATTGCACTAGAATAAGAAAAATCAAGATTCCAAAAGAATTTTTCCCTTTTTAAAAACAAATATTCTAAAAATTTGTACCACACTGTAGATCAGGTTGTACAAGCATGGTTTTGAAAAAAATATTTTCCTCATAAATGACTTTCTCCTAATGTAGGCAAATTTATATAGTCAAAATTTGTCAAAACAACCTCCCGAACATAATGGAGAGGTTAGATCTTGCTCTAGACGCTCCCACAAGTTGTTGTACCCTGGATCTGAATAGAAACCCTCCAACAATCGAAGAAAAAACTCTCCAAATGGCTATGTAATGAATGATCCTATGGCTTTGATACCATGTAATAATTTTCCTAAGGCAATGAATGAAAATGCCAAGATCTAGAAGCTCAAAGAATAGTACAAGAGAGATAGGAAAATAATATGATCTTTAATTGACTAGATTCAATAATGATCAATAATACAATAAGTCCCAATGAATACAATGTAGATGTGTCTTCTTATATAGGCAATGCATGATAACTAGGAGATAACCAATAGATAAGCTATCACCCACACTAGGTGGAATCACATTTCCACCAAAGGTGGATCATCCTCCATTGTACAATAAAGTATGTGCAACATATGCAACAATGCGAGGATGATAATGTGATAAGAGCACAAAAGGTGGATCTCACACATAAAGTGGAATGAGATAACAATTATCACCGTCTAACGTGGAATTCTCCTACACCATGTGCTAAAATAGGATACAAACTCCTAGGTGTCTACAATGCAAACTACTATCTAATGCATTGTCCTAAGTAAGCTTAAGTAAAGTATAATTAAAATTAATTAATTACACCAAAAAACTAATAATAATCTTATGGTGGCTTGAGTTTTTGTTTATGCGCTTGAACAAGGATGTGCTCTTAGGTCGAATAGGGTTATTTGTGAATCTAACTCTCAGGTTGGTATGGACATGTTGAACAAGCAAAGATTTGAGGATGTTAAATGACATCTAGTGATGGTGGGCAGACAAATTAAGAGTTTGAGGGACTCTTTGGAGTAAATTTCTTTTTATTGTATTACTAGAGAGTGGAATAAGGTAATTGACTATTTAGAAAATTAGGCTTCTAATACAATGATTGGTTGAAATATTGGGGGAAGGGAAGAATTGTTAGTAATAACTGAGAGAGGGGTGAATCAGTGGCCTCAAAAATATTCCAATAATAAACCCTTAAAACTTAGCACCATAAAATTATACCTCTAGTTATCTTTAGTCCTCTAAGATGAATGCCTCCAGATACTTATATCAAATTACTACTTATTGAAATGCTTTGTAAAACCTTCTACTGTATGTTTACCGATAATTAGTTTGTTACTTTACCGAAATACAACAAATAACTAGTGTATAATGAACAATCCAGATTTACTTATGTGAAATGTAAAACAATAAAGTAATGACTCATAAACACATTAACACATGGATTTTTAATGTGGAAACCTTGTTAAGGGAAAAACCACTAGGACCGGTAACCCAAATTTTCACTCTTCTGAAGTGAGCTCGGTGAAGAGCCAACCCTGTTAAAGGTTACAAACACAGTGTTTTTGTGACCTTGTTAGAGGATTTAAATGAATAGTTTGTCACTTAGTATCTGGCATCTAATGCTACCATCCTTGATCAAACACTCTCTTGGCCTGTCAATATGTATCGGGCATATCCAAGGTTACTTTGTATGATCAAACTTTTTGATACTCGTTGGGATGTATATCAATTAGAAAAGCCTTTTAAGTCTTTCTTGGTTAAGAGACTTGATGCTTCAATGGTTAAATTGAATCAGTGAATTGATCTGTTCACATATACAACTAGAATTGCAGATTTTTTGATCTATTGTAAGTGCATTACCTTTCTGATCAATGTTATCAATTCAATACATTTTCTCCACATTGTTCTACTATGTGATGTTGTATCACTATTCATCAGTGTCTGCAAAATTTAGCTCTTTCCTCAGCTTGATTGATCAGGTTTGAATGAAGACTTTCTTCTCCTTCATAATCTCTTCAACATCTATTCTCTTGCCACTCCCCTAATTCACATTGAATTAGCTTGTCTCTTATATAGACATGATTTCACCATTTCTTGGCTTTCTTGATCTTGGCGTGATCCATAATTCTCGCCAATTAGATTTAAAGCAAAACTCCTGATTTATCTTGCAGAGATCTTCTTGCCAACTAGACAAAGCAGCTTTAAATCCTTTACTTATCTCCTGCTTTATCTTGTCGATTAAAATAATGATAACTACCAGTTAAGTCTATATTTAGCTCTTGACAGCTAGGCCTTTTATCATTTATGAACTCTTTGTTCTATCCGTCAATACTTCAGTTAGTCGTCAGTGACAACTGACTGTTCCATCGGTGAGACTTCAGTTGTCTTCGGGATCTCCATCTGTTGGGAAACACTATAATTTTGTTTGTCAATTCACACTTTGATTTTCTCATCGGGTAACACTGTGACTTTCCTTGTTGGTAATTTTTTTCTTTTGTTCGTCAGGTAACACTATGACTTTGTTGGTTTACTCTATTTGTAGGTGTGCAGTCCATCAGTGTATATAGTCACTTTGTGAATACTTAACTTTTATGCATTACTGATAGCATAGCCTTTGATTCATTGGTTCTTTGAAGTCTTTAGCAGTATGTACATGACCATACAAATTATATCAATTTTACATCAATGACAATACAATACATTAATTGATTTAATGTCTTGCATTAACTTTCTGTGTCTTGGTGATCATCAACTTAACATCTTCAAACATTCAATCAGTTATTGTTCCTCAATCTCTCCCTTTGGCATTGATGGAAACACACTACATTATCACACTATATTACCACTAATACAATATGAAATATAACAGTTGAAGTTAATCAAACTACCAATCTTATGTACTATAACCAATACAAATATCTAGTCCTCGGTAAGCTCACATAGCTTAGATTTGTTTCTTGCAACTCTTTCTATCTTTAATCCCTTCATTGGATAGATGTAGAATCTTCTTCTTATGATGTGATGTGTTCTCTTCTTGTGTCAAACTCTCTCCCTTTGACTGCTCTTTTCTTTTGATGTCTCTTTTCTCTTTTGTCAGTAATCTCTCCCTTTGTATGTACTCTCCCTTTCTAGTTACATCTCCCCCTTTGGATAATGTGATAATGGATATAATCTCTCCCTTTGACAGCAATGCTAAACAAATATTTGACAGTAATGACAAGCAATCTTTTCTATCCATAAAATACTCCTTGAATTTCCCAATCCATCCGCAATATAAAAACTCTGGTGCTTGGAGTAGATAAATACCTTGATGTGTACCGATGTATCTCTAAAGTCCATCTCTTTGCTTGCATCAACATGAATGATATTCTTATAATATGTTGGCTGAAGCAGCCTTCTAGCCATCTTACTGACTAGTAGACAAGGTTCTGACCCCAAGTATTTTTTTCAAGTACTCAAATACATCCTTGGGCAGTGGCTTGGTGAAGATATCAGCCAATTATTCCTTTGATTGCACATAATCAAGTATCACCTCCTTTGCTTGAACTTGTTCTCTCAAATAATGATACTTGATAGCAATATGCTTTGTTTTAGCATCCATGACTGGATTCTTGCAGATGTTTATTGCACTTGTATTATCACAATAGATAATACTGGTTCACAAATTTCCATATGAATACCTTCTAGTAACTATTTGATCCATGCAATATTTGAGAAATTTGTAGAAGCAACAACGTACTCTGCTTCTGTAGTAGACTAAGAGATGCATCCTTGCTTCTTGTTGATCCATGTGACAAGTCTATCACCTATAAATAATTCTCCTCTAGTTGTGCTCTTTTGATCATCAATGTTTCTAGCCTAATTAGCATCGATAAAGACCTTAAATTCAAATTTGCCTTCTCTTCTATACCATAAGCCATAGTCCTTGGTATTCTTCAGAAATCTTAGGCTTATTTTCATAGTAGTCATATGTGATTCCCTAGGATTATCTGAAAATCTTGCAACTATTCCTACTGCATGTGCAATATCTGGTCTAGTATGTACACCATACATGAGTTTTCCAATCATTGATCTGTACAAAGTCTGATTTACCTCAGGTGACTTGTCTTCCTTTGTCAGCTTACATCTAGTTGCCATCGGTGTTCCAACTAGCTTGGAATCTTCCATCTTGAATGTTTTTAGTACTTCCTTGATGTATTTGGATTGTGTAATGAAAATGCCTTCATCTTGTTGCATGATCTGCAAACCAAGAGAGAACTTGATCTCTGGAACCATAGACATCTCAAACTCTTTGCTCATTTCATTTGCAATTGATTTGCATAGCATTGTTAGGATGAATTTAGAATAACTAAGAGGGGGGTGAATCAGTTATCCTCAGGTCCAGATGTACCCATATAAAACTTTAAACCAACTTTAACAACTCAAATCTGCTTGGCAATAATAAACAACAAAAGTGTGCAGTTTACTGTACTAATGAAATAAGCTTGCAGATATTTAACAGTAAAACACAAAAATAACATTCACACTTTTTGACACCATGATTTAATGTGGAAACCCAATATGGGAAAAAACACCAGTAATATGCTACCAAACTTTTACTCTTCTGAAGTAATGCCCTGTGAGGAGCCAACCCTATTAAAGGTTACAAAACACACTATCAAATGTGACCTGGTTAAAGGATTTAATCACCCTGTCAGGAGTGGCCTTGTTAGAGGAATTAGAACATTCCAATCTAAATGTCACCTTGTTCAAAGGATTTATACAATGACTGTTAGGTCAACCTAGTTAAAGGATTTGAACTAATACAATGGCTAGAAAGTAATCAGCAGGTGTGATCTAATACATAAAACTTACTTTAAAAATCCATATCCAGTTTTAGCTCTAATGCTAATTCACTGAGTTGCCTCCATTTACATCTCAAACTTTAGATCTGCTTGGAAATCCATCAAGCAATCTCTCTCTGCTTCTCTGTTTGGCCTTCTCTGCTAGGTCTTGCTAATCAGTCAATTAACCATGCAACACTTTGCATTCAACTTCTCCTTACACTTGGATACAATAACAATAACCATAATAGGTTATATTATACCTCTTCATCTAGGTCAGATAAATATTTTGTTGCTTAATCAAGATTGTAGATCTTAGGTTAGGTCAAATCCAATGGATCTTTCCATCATTACATTTAATTTACTTCTCCAATATAGTCATTAATTAAAAATTGAATCCATGCGCTAATAGCAGTTTCCTGTGCATTAAATGAATGTGGACCAATATTAATTAATAATGCATATCCCAATAAAATCAACTATGTCGTCCATAGATCTCAAATCTCATCAATAATCAAAATACTGATGCTTGGCTTTCTCTGTCTCCCTCAGCATTTCACTGGCGCTCGGCATCATCTTTTCTTTGCTCGGCATCATCTTTCGCTTTGCTCAGCATCGAATTTTCTTTGCTCGGCATTGACCTTCCAATGAACTGTCAGTGATAGATAAACAATGTATCACTTTTCCAAAGTGCCAAATGATCAAGTACCCTAGTGTATACTCATAACTCAACCATTTCCTTGGTCTTCTTTTTATCCCATTCTTTTCAAATCTTCATCAATCAATGGATAAGGTGCTCAAACATACAGAAATAGTCTCACTAGTTAAGGTTTGACATCAATGACAAAATAACAATTGTCTACATTGTCGAAATCTTTCCAACAATCTTCCTCTTTGGCATTGATGGAAACACTAAACTATAAAACAATAATTTCCAACCAAAGTTACCATACAATCCAAAAAGTGCCTATGTTCCTGATATGAACAATTCTTCATTAATGTCTTTAGCTTCATTATGACTCCCTATGTGTCTATAATCACACTAAAATGATTTATGTTACTATTTAGCTCCCTCTTTTAGTAATATCTCCCTTGTATCTGTTGTTTTAGCAATATTCTCCCTCTTTGACAATAATGCCAATGATGTTGACATCTACATCATGTAGATTCTTCTTTTCGAATCTTTTTATCATGTTGTTCTTGTCATCTTTCTGTATGACTGATCTACTTTTATGTTCTTGATTTCCACTTCAAAGTTTTTAGGCAGCATCCTAAAAATGTGACTTACTGTGCATCAATGTGTCAAGTGTTCTGATTAAAACATTTGATGCAATAGTACCATTCCAAACTAGTTAGCCTCTGTTAAGGGAATTACCCCCAATTTACCTCTTAGATACTCATGAGCATCCTTGGATAATGCTTTTGTAAATATGTCTGGCAACTGTTCCTTAGTGTTCACATATTCCAGTCTCACTTCCTTCTTCTGAACTAGCTCCCTCAAGTAATGATACTTGATAGCTATATGTTTTGTCTTAGAGTGCATTACAGGATTTTTAGTAATATTAATGGCACTCGTGTTATCACAATATATGACAAATGGTTCTGTGATCTCCTCCTTCATACCTTTCGGTAGTATCTTCAACCACACAATGTCTGAATAGTTAACTACTGCTGCCACATATTCAGCTTCAGCTATAGATTGTGAGGTGCAATTTTGTTTCTTGCTTGTCCAGGAAACTAATCTTTTCCCCAAAATAAATGCTCCTCCTCTGGTTCTTTTTCTATCATAAACATTACCAGCCCAGTCAGAATCAGTATAGACTCTGAGTTCAAACTTGGCATTCCTTTTGTAATATAGGCCATAGTCTTCTGTACCTTTCAAATATCTCAAAATTATTTTCACTGTCATTATATGTGTCTCTTTTGGATTAGCAGAAAATCTAGCAACAATTCCAATTGCTAATTCAATATCATGTCTACTATGCAAAACATATTGTAGCTTGCCAATCATTGATCTGTACAGGGTTTGATTTACCTCTTTTGTATCATCATTCTTTGTTAACTTTTGTCTAGTAGCCATGGGTGCACTCACTAGTTTTGAATATTCCATACCAAAAGTTTTTAGTATCTCCTTGATATATTTTGATTGTGTAATATAGATACCATTCTTCATTTGATGTATTTGTAGTCCAACAAAGAATTTTATCTCACCAAACATAGACATTTCAAATTGTGTTTGCATTTCTTTTGAAAATGCTTTACTTATCATATATTTTCCATTGAATATGATGTCATCAACAAAAAATTCAGCCAATAAAATTCCTTTACCTTACTTTGTTTTCAAATACAGATTGTTGTTGTCATTTGTTCTTGCAAATCCAATCTTCATCAGATAGTTGTGCAATCTTTCATACCATGCTTTGGGTGCTTGCTTCAGTCCATATAATGCCTTGTGCAGTCTGCAAACCATGTTCCTCTTACTTGGGTCAACAAATCCATCATCTTGTTTAATATATACTTCCTCTTCTAATATCTCATTTAGAAATGTTGACTTCACATCCATTTGATAGACTTTAAAACCTTTGTAGGCTGTGTATGCAAGTAGAGTCCTTACACCCTCCAATCTTGCAACTGGGGTGAATGTCTCTCCATAGTCAATTCTTTCCTCTTGTGCATAACCTTTACATACCAGTCTTGTTTTATTCCTTGTTACCTCTCCATGTTCATTCAGCTTGTTTCTGAATACCCACTTTGTACCTATTATATTTTTGTTGTCAGGTCTCGATACTAGTGTCCATGTCTTGTTCTTTTCAATTTGGTCTATCTCTTCATTCATGGATTGAATCCAGTCTTCACTATCCAAAGCATATTTTACTGTCTTAGGCTCAAAATCACATAACAAACATGTGTCTTCTCTTAATTTGCCTCTTGTCATAACTATAGAATCCTTTGCTCCTATGATTTGATCAGGTTTATGGTGCCTTCTTACATATTTTTCCAAAGTAGGCTCCTTCTTAGCTTCAATTTCATCATTCAAGTTCAATTCAGGGTGAAACTGTGACTCGGCACCTCCATCAGATAGCTCGGCAGTCACTTCCTATTGCTTGGAAATGTCATTCTATGTCTCAGCAGGTGTAGACTGTTGCTCGAAAACTTCATTTTTAGTTTCGTTAGAATCCTGTTCTGTAGGATATGTGAATGATCTATAATTTTCAGGCTCAATCATGCTTTCAACTTCATTTCTTTCTACATATTCATCAATTCTAACATTTTCACTTTCCACAATTTTGTTAGTGTTAGAATTCAAACATTTGTATGTCTTACTCTTAGTAGAATATCCAAGAAATATTCCTTCTTCTCCTTTAGCATCAAGTTTACCATTTCTATTATCCTTTAGTATAAAATATTTGCTCCCAAAGACTTTAAAGTAACTTACAATAGGTGCATATCCATATCATAGCTCATAAGGTGTAGAATTTGTACCTTTCTTGACTTGTACTATGTTCAAGGTATAAACAGTTGTACTCACAACTTCTCTCCAATATTTCTGTGCAACATTTTTCTCCATAATTAATGTTCTAGCACAATCCATGATAGATCAATTTCTTCTTTCAACTGTACCATTCTATGGTGGTGTCCTAGGTGCTGACATCTATCTTTTTATCCTGCGGTCATTGCAAAACCTATTGAACTCATTAGAAATGAACTCTCCTCCTCTGTCAAATCTCAGACATTACAGACTCTTACCTATATCCTTTTCAACTTTTGCCAAGTACTACTTAAATAATTTAAATGCATCAGATTTTTCTTTGAGGAACATAACAATCATCATCCTAGAGTAGTCATCTACAAATAGAATAAAATATTTGTCTCCACAGTAACTTTTCTCACCAATAGGTCCAAAAAGGTCAGTATGAACCAATTCCAAAATATTCTCAGAAGTATGAGTTTTACTTTTAAAACTAGATTTAGTCATTTTTCCCAACTAACATTGCTTACACATTGCATTCTCAGGTTTCTTTAACTTAGGCAGCCCTCTAACCTTTTTCAATTTACTTATGCTTACCAAGTTATCAAAGTTAACATGACATAGTCTCTTATGCCATAACCAAACATCATTATATTGTGCAAACAAGCATGTCTCTTCAGTTAAATCCAGATAGAACAAGTTACCTTTTGTTTTCTCACCACCTCCAACTAATTCTCCATTGGCATCATAGATCTTTGCTTTCCTATGATGGAATTCAACTCTGTAGCCAGAAGTGTTTAGCTGTGAAACACTCAACAAGTTATACTTAAGATCATCAACCCAGTATACATCATCACATCTAATCTTATTAGTCAATTGAATTGATCCTTTCCCTTTGACTCTACAAGGTGTAT
>MU225325.1:5416362-5444617 GCA_018584345.1 Thuja plicata | reverse complement strand
AAGAAAATAGATACAGGAGCAAAATACTACAAATATCAAACTACCTTCCAACCCCTTACAATTGCAACCTTTCTGCTATATATAGGGCTATGACCATCTTGGGATCCCTTAGGATGCAACAAGCTTCGGATGATCATGAAAACCCTAACCCTAAAACATAGGAGAGAGGAAAAGAGAGAGAAGAGATGGTGGAGAATGACCGAGTCAAAAAGATATTCATGGATATTTTTGTGTTCCTCCTCGATCTGGCAATTGAAAATCAGATTTGGTAGACGGTGGATAGCAGCATTTACGTTCACTCTGAATAGCCATGCACACCTGTTCACCTATACTTCTCTGCAATAACTGCCTCTCTTGTCCATGAACAGTGCATGGCCAAGTGTTCTCCTTGTCACCGCCTAAGACTTCTTCTCCTTTCTCTTGGTACTTCTAGAAACTCAGTCATAACTCTGCTCTTTCCTCTGTGACTAGAACCTCCTCTTATCAAATCTGGAACACAAGCACAGAGAAACCATGGCTGTCGAGCGTTCTCCTCTGTAATCTTGCCGCCAGAATTTCAAATTCAAATTCCTGCGACCACGCGACAACGGCTAGTCTCTAAGTCGCGAGCATCAGTCCTTAATCATGGTTATATCTCACGACCCAGCGACAATGGCTTTTCCTAATCCCTAGCCAACCTGAGTTACTTCTGGCAACAAGGCGACCATGTGAAATTGAAGTCGCGAGTCATTTTACTTAACTCATCATCTGTCTAGCGACCATGCTACTAACTGTTACTCTTTAACCGTCACGGCTTGTCGCCTGATCGCCAGATGCTCATGCCTCCTTTCGAGATAATACGACAAGCCTCAGTCGCTGAGTCGGGTGATCCATAATCTTTAAGTTTAACTTGAAGCACGTGCCTTTTCTATTTACAGCGATAATCCGACTGCCCCAAGGCGCTGAGTTGGGTGAACTTTTCCTTTGTAGGGTACTTGCACCACCAGACTTGGTGACTACCATCAGATCATCTGTCCTTTGCATCGGACGATTGTCTTTTAATCGCCTTAGAATCTCATATGCCCTTAAAACATCAGGAGACTTCACGACTGAGGGATGCATACCTTAGTCTTGTTATCGCGTGATCCCCCTTCTTTATCAAGCGATCAGGCGATAACCATTAGCCCTGTGACAGATGTCATCTTTTCTTTTGTCCATGTAACCCTTTCTGAACAACTGAGTCATCCCACCTTATCTAGCGATAATCCGACTGAGTATTTCTACTAACATCAAACAGTCAGTCGCATGGTCGTGACTGTTATCTCTTAACCACCATTTAATCATGAGACCACGCGACTAAAGAAAGAGCCTAACTGTTTGATCGAGCCGATCCAGCGATTACGCGACATGAGGAAGGCGCAAGGTCGGAAGACATTTCTTTGACTTGCTAAATCTTCACGCGATTACCCGACTGAAGGTGGGTCCCGTTCCCTTTAAAGCTTATAACATGGAAATCAAGCGACGACCCGACTAAAGAGAGATCGCCAAGTCTTGATAAGCTGAAGGAATATTCCATTTTGCAAGGAGACTAAGCGACAAAGGCAAAAGTGAAGTCGGGAGATGATTAAGCATATTCGATCCTGGTAAAGCGATCAAGCGACTTGACTTATGGCACATGTCCTAAGTGACTTAAAAAGGTAATGATGAAATAGAACGAGCCAAGACTTAGGGTTTATTACATCGTTTGCATGAAAGACTAAGGGTTTAAGGGTTCTGAGGGTTTAGACATGAAACCTGGAAAAAAGACAGAGGAAACAAGAAGGGGCAGACCAGGTCCATTTGCACAGAAAGGAAAAAAGGGAAACATTTTGGCGACCTCGGCGGGATGCTTGCCTGCTAAGCATTTAGACCAGCTGCCTAGACATATCCATTGGGCATGGAGTCGTTCTCAGAACACAAAATTTGACAGGGCAAAAACTGTGCATGTGCACTTCTTGAAAAATAGGAAACTACTCTAGAAAACTGGAAGAGAAGCACCAATATTCACAGATATTTACAATTATTTACAGAATGAAACCTTCTAGAAAAACCTGGAAACAAGGCTTAAGATGAAAGCCATTTACAGGGATAGGTAAGACCTCACCATCAGGTTTTGATAATTGGAATGCATTGAATGACTTGCAGCTGCTGATAATATAAGGGCCACTCCATAAGGCATCAAACTTTGTATGTCTCCCAGGCTCAGCTCTGTCAGAATCCCATTTAAGGACTAAGTCACCTTCAGTGAATATCCTAGGAGTAGCTTTCTTATCAAATGACCTTTTAACCTGCTGCTGGTGAAGGTCCAATGTGTTAAGGGCCTGATTTCTTTTCTCCTCTAGCTCCATCAGTTCTGCCATCCTTAYTGATATGGMATCATCCWMTGCAACTTCCAACTGATGAGCTAGTTCCAAGGCTGGAAACTCAAGAGAAATAGGGAGCCTAGCTTCCCTACCGTAGACCAGCATGAATGGTGAATTTCCAATGGATCTCTTAGGTGTGATCCTATCAGCCCATAAGGCATTCCTCAATTTTTTAGGCCCTATCTTGGTGTATCACCCTTTCCTTTCAAGTAATTTGGTTTCTGCATCTCCTTCTCCCTTTTCCTTGCAAGAGATAGTTTTAGGTGCATCCTGATAGTAGAGGAAGCCGGCCTTCTCCGGAGATTCAACCTCATAGTTCAAGTCCCACAGCTTGGAGGTTGATTCCATGTTTCACTAGGTTTCTGTTAGAGAAGCTTTCAACAAGGGTGCAAACCTAAGTGACAACAATACTCATTGCAACACAAGTTTCTAGAGGGTCCCACCAATCATGTCGTGATGCCATATAACTATGATAGGGTGATGAGATAGTTTGGTCTGATACAGAGGGTCACCCAGATAGTTCCTCAGTATACATACCCGATGAGGTACTATCAGAGACCCGGTGCCATATGCCGACCTACAGTAGCAGACATTGTAGATAGTGAGATAGATGAGATCAAGGATACAGAGGTAGCCCCTGAGACATCCTATTCAAGTGCTAGCAGAGATTATATCATTTATTTGATTTTACATGGGACCCATCCTATCTTCCCCGATGACTACCCTACAAGTGATCCAAGTCTTTAGGAGAGGATGCACCAGGGTGGTGACGTATCAGAGGAGGAAGAGGAGGATCATGAGGAGGAGCCCATTTCTGAGGGAGATCCCATGGAGGAGGAGAGAGTTGAGGAGAGAGTAGAGAGAGAAGAGGAGAGGGCAGAGGAGAGGCCCCCTAGCAACAATACAGGTACCAGTGATCATGTAATCTATATTTCACCCTTGAGATCATGATGACCACCCCGACCGAGCGCACACAGAGACACCACCACCTAGACCCAGACATAGTGAGAGAGGAGAGAGTAGCTGCTCCATGCTCCCACCATCTAGATACTTTGGTGATACTAAGGAGGGAGATCTAGGTATGACATATGTAATTTAGTTAGAATGTTTTGAATGAATTTTTTTGTAGAAGAAGTATTGAGAGAAAATTCTTGAATTTTGCAGTGAGCGTATTGGAGTGGAGGAGCTTTGTATCTAAGGGTCTGAAGGATACATGCATATCCTACCGACTACCAGCTAGTGAGAGAGATTCCCTTATAGGACAAAGGGATCCCAAAAGACATGTAGATATCTTCCTATGTGTACGAAGAGAATTGAGGCTATCTAAGGAAAGAGAGAAGTTGATGGCCGATCTACAAAGAGCCCAGGACCATAACCATGAGATGAGTATATCGAGGAGCCACACACGAACTACCATTCCAAGATCCTCAGCCTCACACCATAGATCAGAGAGAGCTGGGAGCCACCGACCCTCAGAGCATAGAGACAAAATTTGATAGATATGGCACATGTGCCATAGACATACCAAACTTAGAAGAAGTTTAGTAATGAAAAAGACTTTGTTTGAACAATTTTTTTTATGGTTGATTACTTGTATTTTCATCAATGCATAAAATACTTTAATAGAAAAAATAAAAAGTGTATGAATGCAATCGAATTTATATAACTTATAAAATGATTATTCTATAAGGAACACATACATACATGAAGAAAGAAAGATTTAGTTAAGGATAATAACATTTGAGATGCATAATATTAATAGGTTCCTTAAGAGGGACACCATTCATATCAGCAATTTTATACGCACCTGAAGTAAATTCCTTAATAACCACAAAAGGTCCAAGCCAATTTGGGCTAAACTTCCCTTTCTCGCTAGGTAGAGAATTCACATTCCATTGATTCTCATATAAGAATAAATCACCTACCAAGAATGACCGTTCAATCACCTTGTGATTATACTGTTTCTGGAGTGATTTATGATAGGCCTGAATATGTTCCAAAGTGTTTATCCGTTGTTCATCTAAAATTTCTAATTCTTGTAAGTGTTGTTCTCGGAAATTATCTTTGTCAATAATCCCGTGAAATGAAACACACAAAGATGGTATTTCTAATTCCAAAGGCATAATAGCATCGGTGCCATAAACAAGATTATAAGGAGAAGTACTGGTGGCTATACGAATGCTAGTCCTATAGGCCCACAAAGCATAAGTAAGCTGGGTATGCCAATCTTTCGCATGCTTGTTAACCATTTTCTTTAATATTTGTTCAATAACTTTATTCAATACCTCAGCTTGACCATTAGATTGAGGGTAATAGGGAGTATAAAATCTGTGTTGAATGTGATATTTCTCCATGAATTTTGTGACTTCTTTATTTTTGAAAGAAGTACCATTATCTGAAACTATCATTGAAGGAATACCAAATCATGCTATAATATGATTAAGGATAAAATCACAAATAACATCCGCAGTAGTAGAATGTAGGGGAATGACCTCTACCCACTTCATAAAATAATCTGTAGCCGTGAGGATATACATATGTCCTTGAGAAGAAGCTGGTGAGATTTTTCCAATAAGGTCAAAACCCAAAATGCTAAAAGGCCATGGAGTGACTTGATTACGAAGCTCGCGAGCAGGAGCGTGGACTAAATTACCATGTTGTTGACATTGATGACACTTTTTAACAAATTTAAAAGAATCTTGCTCCATTGTTTGCCAATAATATCTCATTCTAAGAAGTTTATTAACTAAAGATTTGCCACCAAAGTGCCCTCCACAAGAACCAGAATGAGCTTCTGCTAAAGCTATAGGTACTTCATCTTTGTTAAGACATCTTAATAGCTGACCATTATAAGATCATTTGTAAAGCGTATCTCCCAAAATGATATAACAGACTGCAAGATTTCTAATATGATTATGCGTGTTCCTTGTTGCTGATTCTAGAAAAGTATTATCTTTCAAAAAATGAAAGACATGTGAATACAATTCATCAAGATGCAAGTTAAAACAATCAGCAATAACCTTCTCCGAAATTTCAAGATTTTAAGAGTATGTATAGTAAAATGAAAGTCTTCATCATTATTCTCGAGACAAACCAAAGAATTTGCGCTTGCCATGGCGTCTGCATGTTGATTATCTTTCCTAGGTAAAGTCTGAATCGTATAAGTAGAGAATTGTGAAAGAATATCTAGAGCCAAATCTCAATATTGCGTCATTTAATCATTCTTAGTCTGATAACCTCCTTTGATTTGTTCAACAATTAATTGTGAATCCCCATAAATTTCCAAATTTTTAATATGAAGGGAAGAAGCTGCTCGTAAGCCAGCTATAAGAGCTTCATACTCCGCGATGTTGTTAGTATAAGGAAAAGTTAGTTTATATGACATAGGGATTGGTTTCTTTGTAGGAGGGATCAAGATAATGCCCACCCCAGAACTTGTCTTACATCTAGAACCATCAAAATATAATTCCCAAACATCTTCCTGTTTAATTGCAAACATATTCTCATCTGGGAATTCTACTAAGGTAACACTTGTATTAGAATGAGGACAAGGAGCTTCAACTAAATAATCTGTTAAAGCTTGTCCTTTGATTGAAATTTGAAGGATAAAATTGAGATCAAATTCTGTAAGTAACATCACCCACTTTGTTAGACGGCCAGAGAGATCAGTTTTTGAGAAAAGATGTTTTAGAGGATCAAATTTAACAATCACATTGACCTCAACATTCAAAAAGTAATGTCAAAGTTTCTAACAAGCATAAACTAAAGCCAGACATTGTCTTTCTAATTGAGTATATCGTGTTTCGTAGTCCAACAAGGTCTGACTAATATAATATGCAGGTCTTTCCTTTCCTTCACCGTCATGTTGAGCCAAAAATGCACTTATAGCATTGGAAGTAGCAGAAGTATATAGATAAAAGGGTTCATTAAATTGAGTAGGTTGTAAGATAGGAGGATTAGCAAGATATTCCTTAAATTGCTCAAAGGATTTCTTACATTCTTGGTTCCAAGAAAAAATGGTGTCTTTTTTGAGTAAAGAAGTAAAAGGAACAGTCCTATCAGCTAGGTTAGAAACAAAGCGACGAATAGATTGTGTTATACCTTGTAAACTGCATAATTGAGAAATTTTCTTAGGAGGAGGCATGTTAACAATAGCATCAATCTTTTCAGTATCAACCTCTATGCCTCATTTAGAGATTATAAAACCTAGTAATTTTCTAGAATCTACTCCAAAAGAACATTTCTTAGGATTCAATCTCATATTATAACTCCTAATTCTTTTAAATATTTGCCTTAAAATGAGCACATGATCTTCTCTTTGTATAGATTTTTCCAAGATATCATCCACATAATCTTCCAAAATTTTATGAATGTAATCATGAAAAATCAAAGTCATAGCATGCTGGTAAGTTGCTCCTGCATTCCTTAATCCAAAAGGCATCATGACCCAACAAAATTTCCCCCAGCACATTATAAATTTTTTTTTTAAGTTGATCCTCAATAGGAATAAATATTTGATTATAACCCGAAAAACCATCCATAAAAGATAATAAAGCATGACCTGCTGTTGAATCCATAATCATGTCAATATTAGGTAGTGGGAAGTCATCTTTTAAGGATGCTTTATTTAAATCTTGAAAAATAGTGCACAGTCTGATCTTATTTTCCCCATTAGAAACAACCACAATGTTAGAAATCCATTCAGAATAATCACTCGAATGGATGAACCCAGCACCTAATAGTTTTTCGATTTCAGCTTTTACTAGTAAAGTAATGCCCGGATTAATTTTGTGGATCTTTTGTTTTACAGGTTTAGCATTAGGTTTAAGAACAATATCATGAGTAACACTCTTAGGATCTATACCCGACATATCCAAATATGTCCAAGAAAAAATATCTTTATATTCAATCAAGAGGGAAACCAACTGATCATGTTCATCTTGACTCAAACATTTTCCAATTTTGATTGTTTTTTCAGAATCATGCTCATCTACTTGAACTCCAATGGTATTTGCTATTAATAAGTTACTTTGTATAGGAGGATCCATTGGCAAAGGAGAAATATTTTTCTCATCATGTTCTCCAAAATAGGCCTCATTATTCAGACAATAGAGTTTTCTTCTTTTATGATGAAACCTAGGTAGATCTTGGTAAGCCCCTAAAAAATCAGCGAGGGCTTCATCCTCGAGAAAGATATCCAAACTAGGTTTTTGACCCATGTCAAGGAGAAGAGGATTAACCAATTTCAAATGTCCACCACAAATATGATTAATATTAAGAGGAAAAGCAGATGGTTTCCTATAACGATTGAACCCTAATCCATAAGTATAATCACAACCTTCATTGTCCAAGGGTACTTGTATACCTTGCTCATATTTACCACAACCTTTTCCATTCAATCTCAATTTCTTGAGTAAATGATAACCAGAACCATATCTATCAGCCATATCAAATTGAGTTAAAGGAGTGACATATGTCACAATGTCATAGAATTCTGGTTTTATTGTCTCAATTGTTTCATTACCTAAAGCAGCAACAAAGTTGCTTTTTAATTCCCTAGATAAAGGAGAAGGGATAAACACTTATTTTTCAAATTCACTTTGTTCTTTCATAAATGCTAAATCTGAGACTTTGTATTCCCCTATAAAAGAAGGATTGAAATCTAATGTTCCCCAATCATCTTCCATCAGAGAAGAAGATGGAATTTCAGCTTGCTTAACTTCAGGTGGTTGCTCAGATTTTTCACTGGGTTGTATAGGCTCAGGAACCTTAGCATATTCCACATTTAGGCAAGGATTTGGCACATCATCTGCATGTAATGTGTACATCAGATTTTTATAAATTAACCTCACCTTATGATGAAGAGTAGAAGGAACCGCATGCATAGTATGCAACCAAGGTCTTCCTAGTAAAAGATTGTAGTTGAGCGGTCCTGGCATAACATGCATAGGAGTGTAGAGAAGAACAGGACCACCTTTGATAGGTAGCGTAATAATACCCAAATTTTTCTTTACAGTGTTATCAAAGCCACAAATAGGAATATTATCTAGTTGAATGGTTGTAAGATCAGCTTTAATTGCCCTAAGCATATCCATGCTACAAACATTAAGCCCAGATCCATTATCAATTAGTGTTCTACGAATGATACTCTGATTAATAGAGACAGCAACCATAAGAGCATCATATTGACTCTGCACCTCAATAGAAGGTAAATTGTTATCAAAAAACACAATAGGAGGAACAGAAGGCATAATATGCATGCACTCCAAAAATGAATTAATGTTCTCTTGGTTAGGAGGTGGAGCGGGAAGAGTGGATAAAGCTTTTTGCAATGCCTCATGATATGTAGGAGAATTTTGAAGTAATTCCCATAAAGAGATCTTAGCTGGAGTAGCGCGTAACTGCTCAACTAAATCATATTCCTTAAAGGAAGAAGGTAACCTAGGTGTTGGAGGAAGCACAGGTTGAGAAGGAGGTAAAGTAGCTGAGACAGTAGGTTGAGGATTATTTCATGTGCGATAAGCATGCGAAATGAAATCCGTGTTATCAAAGAAATCCAAAGGATCTCTAGGCTTAAGTTTAATATTTATTCGAGGACATCCTTTTACCATCATCAAAGGTTTAGGAAATACCATTCTAGGTATCTCAATGTTGCAAATAGAGGGGTATGAAGGTAACCATGCATACACTCTATGGTAAAAGTCAATTGGAGAGGTTGTGGAGGAGGATGAAGTAGGAATGAGATCCATGGAGATCTCATTCGAACCATTTGCACACTCACTTCCATGTACCTCATTAGGGGATCTATCCTTTTGTACAATAAAATCATCATCAAAGTATTCTAAACAAAAGTCATACATGTTGAGCACAAAAATAAAATAACAAGCATGTAAATATTTTTGTGTTTTTTTAAAGAAATTTTAATTTATTTATTTATTTTTGAAATATAAGCATAAAAGAAATCTACTTCTATGTCCATGCAAGATCTAATATAAAATGTAAATCTAACACCAAAAGAAAGAGTTGTCTATCACAGGTTCACCAAAATGTAAGATCTAAAATTCAGATTGCATATGAGGTCTTCTAGTTAATAAGAATTGTATATGAGGAGAGACCCTAAATCCAATTTTAGTCTTATACACTTAATTGTTTTGATAAAGTAATTGAGAATACTTGTAAATAATTAAGGAGTAAAATACCTACCTCATATCATAGCAGATCTGAAGAATGTTGTTTTCTGAGGTTTGTACTCTGTTTCTGGAAAATCCAAAGTATGATCCAGAACCAGAACACAAAGATGAACAAAACCCAGAAATCTTTTTCTGATCTGACACTGTCTTATGAAAAAGGTCAACCTTGACCCACAAATTTCACCCCTGACCCAATAATCTCGACCCTGACCTGTGCTGCCTCAACAGAAAATTTGTTTTCAGATCCTGATAGTTCACTGTAAAGGGTATCCAAATCTAGTCTCATATTCGCTGTCCTGTACTTGTAACTCCCAAAAACAACACTTGCAAATATCTAAAAAGAGGGTTTTGGGGTGGCTATATAGGGTTTTACCTTAGTCAAACCCTCATTTTAGTGATCTCCACCTCCATGAATAGCCGAATGTAGAAAGTATGTGTGTGTGTTTTCTCTTTGAAAAGAGTCTTTGAACATGTAATATCAAGATCTAATCTTCTAGATTAATAATCCTAACATAACATGGAAATGAGAAAGCAATGCATATATTTGAATATGATAGAGAAAGAATACCAATCCCCCAAGGCTAAAGTACTCCTACCAACTCGCAATCAATAATTGCTACCCCATGATAATGTCATTTTTAATACTTGAATGTTGAGAATGGTAGATCTAATAGAAAAGAGCACCTTCTTGCTCCAATGAAGATCTACAATAGCTTGTCCACAAAAATGCTTGAATGTATCAACATGTCCTCATAGATTTGTCATTCTATATCATCCTCTTGCTTATTTTCATCATTGCATCATGTCATCTCTCGATTTCATTTCATGACCTTATGAAGGCAAAAGAGAGTGTTTATATAGAGATCTCAATATAGGTCTCCTAGGGCAATGTGAGGGACCCAAATTCAAATTTCACCTTGAATTATGTTCCAATCACAATCACCAATCAAGGAGGGAATGAATTAAATTAGATATTGGAAAAAACAATTCCGCATTTGAACCTAGGGACCTATTTTAAGTTTAGAACCCCGATAAGCTTGAGAATTGAAAGCGGGGACCAACACCCGACAGAGGTATATGTCGACCTCACCCTTGACCTAGATCAAGGTTGAACTCACCCCTGACCTAGGTCAAGGTCAACCTCAACCCTGACCTAGGTCAAGGTTGATTTCGACCTGACCTGAGGTTCCAGGCAGGTCACCTAGTGGTTTCTGTGAGATTCCCAAGTCAGCCAGGGACCTAGGAAGGTGATGGAACATTCCAGAATGCTAGGAAGAAGGCCTAGGTGCCTAGAGAGAGTATGATGAGGTATAGGAGGGCCTACACATAGGTCCCATCTAGAAAATAGTCATGGAGAGGGAAACCAAGGAGAATCCATAATATCCTAACCCTAATTTCACCTAATCATGTAGAATTGAACACAAATGTATCCTAAATACAAATCTAATATGCGAGCGTAGTAAATGAAGGTGCTAAACCTACCAAAATGGAAGTGCTTCCATTTTAAGATGATACACCAAGTTAAAATGATCACTCCTCTTGACCTTGATATAATTAATTAAATAACCATAAACTAATCAATCATGTAGAACTAATTGATATAAGAATTAGTAAAACACGATCTTCATATATTTTTATATTTAAAAAATGTAAATAAACTAATTAATCAAATACTTAGAGTAATCAATTAATTAACTACACTAAATCAATTAACTTAGCATAATTACTTCAATATAATTAAAGAATCTATTAAATCAAATTGTTGATCAATTTGATTAGAGCTTGATGGGATTGGTCTTTTGAAAAAAAAAACATAAAGAATCAGTAAACAACTATTTTTCTTCTTTTCAAAATGTTATCAATGAGGCAAGAAGTAATAAATAATTGTTTTTCTTCTTTTAATAGGAAATAATATAATATTTCTGTAAAAAGGTATAGCTTCTTTCATTTTTCTCACCTTAAGCTCCCTTTATATTCTTCTGTACGATGTGTTTGTTTGTTGGTTTGAACACCGGCTTCATAGAAGGGAATCTTTGCGTGTCTTCTAAATCACTATGGAGATACATGAATATTCCAAAGATGCCCTTTATGGAATGTTTCTCGAGAGAAGGAAAAAAATCCTCCTCTTATTTAAGCTTTGATTTCTAATTTTTAAGTTACAACAAAAATATTTGAATAAATGGTTGAGACAAAGTATTTTGAAAAATATATTTGAAGGAATTTTTAGATAACAAGCAAAAAGTTCAAAAGTACAAATTTAAATGAAAGTGAGTTTTTCAACAATATTTCAAAGTGCTCTGAAGAAAAAATCCAATAAGAAGCTTTTCAATAGTTATGGACCCGTCTTCCTTTCACATGTGCTCTCAATTTTCTTCTTTAATTGCTTAGATGTGTTGCAATTAGTCCCCCTTCTGGTCTATCTTGCAACTTATTTTGCTAAAGATGAATTCTTGGATAATAATGTTTTGGAAGAGGTAACAAAAATTTATGATTTTGCCAAGGGAAAGGGCAAGAGTTTTACTTTGTAGTTTCTTTCCTCCTACCTCATGTGCAACACCTTGCTATGTTTCCTATTCCAAACATCCTAATTCAATAGATTCCTCCTTCTCAAGAAGGGCATAAAGAAAATTTAGTAGGACATGGAAAAAAAATTAGTCAAAATTATTTCCATGGTGGAATAACACTCTTCAATGTCTCAATTCTCATCCCTCGACATTGTTGTTTAAACTCTTATCATATTATAGTTGGCACCTCTATCGATTGGTGCTCTATTTTTTTAATTGTTATCTATGTTGGCCAAAGCTCTGCTTCTACTTTTTGAAATCCTAGTTGAGATTGCAGATGTTTTTGGTAGCAACTCTAGTTATTGATGTACTATCATTCTATATATCCATTGTGTGATTGTAGGCTAATTCATCTTTGTCTTATGGTAGCTATACTTGCCTTCATGATCCCTATATCTTCTTTAGAGCTTTATTCTATCTATCTTAGTTTTTTTTCACCAAACATATATTCTAGTTTCATTATATAATGCTCACTCTATATTTTATATCTAATGTATTATGGGCTTAATGTCGTTTGCCAAAAAAAATAGTTATGGACAAGTTAATCTAAATAAAAATATTTCTCATCTAAATAAAAATATTTCTAACTTAAAAAACTAACATGATCTACCTTAAACACCTCTTTTATAAAAAACATGAAATCAAAAGTTATAAAAAATAGTCAATTGATAATAAATCTATTTTAATCTATAAAAAAATAAATTACATATTTGCAACTAGAATTATCTCAAATGAAGAGTCAGTTTTGAATTGGGGTGATATATATCTAGTAATCTAGTAACTTCCTCCTCTTTTATCGAGCTTGAACAATGGTGTGCATGCGCTTTAAATATATATATATATATATATATATATATATATATATATATATATATAAAATTTTCAACATTGGCTAGTTGATTGCAAAAAAATAGATCCATTGTCTAATTAAAAGAAGGTATTTAAGCGATTCTAGAGTGGTTGAAAGTTTAAAATAGCATTTCTAAATACTAGGTTAAACACAAGCTATAATTAAAGACAAACAAGTGAAAATAACAAAATCATGTGTAAAAATACTCAAAATGAGGTTGCCATTATAAAAGAATTCATTGTTTTTCTAGTAAAATGGTTTTCAAGATGAAAGATAATTCATTATTTTTGTACTTAAAAAAAGTAATTTAGAATCACTATCATAGAAAAAATAATTTTTACATTAAAAAAACATTTACACTCAATATATAGCAAATTCAAATATAGATAAGTAGGAGACATTTTCTACAATTCAAATTGTGATATTGCTACTAGGATTCAAATGTGTAGTTTTTGAGTCAAACTCATAGACCCATGTTCCATGGGTAGTGGTTCACAATAACTCATCTCACATGAAAATGAATGGAACATTTAGCACTCATTGCATCTAGGTGATGCTCATAGGGGTGAAGCATCGGGCCTTTCGAGAGGTCACCCATCCTAGTATTGCTCCAACTCGAGTGCACTTAACCATGGAGTTTCCTCCAAGTGAGAAGCCTTAAGAGAGAATCACTATGCTATACCTTAAAGATATTAGTTGAAGATTTTATTTATTTTTATGTTTCTTACTACATAGGCTTGTGTTGGATTTTTTTTCATCACTAAATTCTCCATGCAAGCTCATTTAAACTTTGATGCTCATAGTAATATTTGAAATATCTTCAACATACAACAACTTTAGACAGTTGTATAACCACTAAATTCATAGAAATGTTTTCATGGCATCACCTTCTCCAAAATATTTCACACATACTCCAAACCCAACTATATATATATATATATATATATATATATATATATATGATTTTTTGGAAGAGGCAATAAAAATTTATGATTTTGCTGAGGGAAAGGGCAAGAGTTTTACTTTGTAGTTTCTTTCCTCCTACCTCATGTGCAACACCTTGCTATGTTTCCTATTCCAAACATCCTAATTCAATGGATTCCTCCTTCTCAAGAAGGGCATAAAGAAAAGTTAGTGGAAGGACATGGAAAAAACTTAGTCAAAATTACTTCCATGGTGGAATAACACTCTTCAATGTCCCAATTCTCATCCCTCAACATTGTTGTTTAAACTCTTATCATATTATAGTTGGCGCCTCTATCGATTGGTGCTCTATTTTTTAATTGCTATCTATGTTGGCCAAAGCTCTGCTTCTACTTTTTGAAATCCTAGTTGAGATTTAAGTTTCCCTATGTATGAATGTAGTGTAACATCTTTCTACCTTGCAAATGTTTTTGGTAGCAACTCTAGTTACTGATGTACTATCATTCTATATATCCATTGTGTGATTGTAGGCTAATTCATCTTTGTCTTATGGTAGCTATACTTGCCTTCATGGTCTCTAGATCTTCTTCAAAGCTTTATTCTATCTATCTTAGTTTTTTTTCACCAAACATATATTCTAGTTTCATTATATAATGCTCACTCTATATTTTATATCTAATGTATTATGGGCTTAATGTTGTTTGCCAAAAAAAAAGTTATGGACAAGTTAATCTAAATAAAAATATTTCTCATCTAAATAAAAATATTTCAAACTTAAAAAACTAACATGATCTACCTTAAACACCTCTTTTATAAAAACATGAAATCAAAAGTTATAAAAAAAGTCAATTGATAATAAATCTATTTTAATCTATAAAAAATAAATTGCATATTTGCAACTAGAATTATCTCAAATGAAAAGTCGGTTTTGAATTGGGGTGATATATATCTAGTAATCTAGTAACTTCCTCCTCTTTTATCGAGCTTGAACAATGGTGTGCATGAGTTTTTAAAGAAGGTATTTAAGCGATTCTAGAGTGGCTGAAAGTTTAAAATAGCATTTCTAAATACTAGGTTAAACACAAGCTATAATTAAATACAAACAAGTGAAATTAACAAAATCATGTGTAAAAATACTCAAAATGAGGTTGCCATTATAAAAGAATTCATTGTTTTTCTAGTAAAATGGTTTTCAAGATGAAAGATAATTCATTATTTTTGTACTTAAAAAAAGTAATTTAGACTCACTATCATAGAAAAAATAATTTTTACATTAAAAAAACATTTACACTCAATATATAGCAAAGTCAAATATAGATAAGTAGGAGACATTTTCTACAATTCAAATTGTGATATTGCTACTAGGATTCAAATGTGTAGTTTTTGAGTCAAACTCATTGACCCATGTTCCATGGGTAGTGGTTCACAATAACCCATCTCACATGAGAATGAATGGAACATTTAGCACTCATTGCATCTAGGTGATGCTCACAGGGGTGAAGCATCGGGCCTTCCAGGAGGTCACCCATCCCAGTATTGCTCCAACTCGAGTGCACTTAACCATGGAGTTTCCTCCAAGTGACAAGTCTTTAGAGACAATCACTATGCTATACCTTATAGATATTAGTTGAAGATTTTATTTATTTTTATGTTTCTTACTACATAGGCTTGTGTTGGATTTTTTTTCATCACTAAATTCTCCATGCAAGCTCATTTAAACTTTGACACTCATAGTGCTATTTGAAATATCTTCAACATACAACAACTTTAGACAGCTATATAACCACTAATTTCATAGAAATGTTTTAATGGCATCACCTTCTCCAAAATATTTCACACATTCTCCAAACCAACTATATATATATAACATACACCTTGATTCTTGCACTAAAATAGGATAAAACAAAAGTAGCCTCTTTGATAATAACATGATTTAAAAGAAAAATTGACTTGCAAATTAAAGAAAACTTGTGATGTAAGTAATCTTACCTTAAAAAAATAGGGAGTTAACTTATTGGACAATTCTAATAATTATCTAGAGAAGTGTGCTCACCTTTATTTTTTATAAGTGTGAGTTACACTATCTCAAGACTTAAAAAGATTTACAACACACACTAAATCTAATAGCTTCACTAAGAGCACCACTAATTATTAAGATGCAAACCACTTACTTGAGAACAAGGAGATCAATGTTACTTGTTGGAATGTGTATGACCTTTGGATAATGATCTCTCTAATGTTATTTTTTGACACCTTCTCACATTTTTATATTTTATCCATTACCATTTCATTTCTTTTATACTCATTGTTACACTTTGACATTTTGTTTATGTCATATTTATTGCACTTTTCCTATTATCATTTCACATGGTATAGTATGTTTTATGCTTTGTTTTTCACTGGGGGGTATCTTTTCGCTTAATCTTACCATGTTTCATGTGTAGTTCATATTTTTCTTTCTTTTATGCCTTATTTGACTTCTATGTTTCATGTGTCACTTGTATTTTCATACATTTTTTGTTATGTCCTCACGTTAGACAATTATGATTGTTCCTATTTTCAATGCTTATGGTGTAGATATTTCCTGTACTATTTATACATCATGCTTATACTGATATTCCAAATATTTATGTGTGCTTATAATATCATATTCATGAACATATGTTTATTTTATGCTTACATGCTTTAGATGTCTATAATTCCATGTTGTGATCCTCGTCATATTAATATCTAGTGATTACATATTATCATTCTTATCATGCTTATATCTTATAATTCAATTTTATGGTCTTGATAACCTTATATATAGTGATTGCATATCATGGTCCTCATCATGTTCACATCTTATTGATGCTTATGATCTTTATCTGGCATAAATGACTAACATTATCTTGCTATTGCTTTCATTAGGGACAACATTAAAATAACTCTATCTTTCTTTTTCTATATGTACTTTCATGATCACACCTTGTCTATTGTTTAGCATACCTATCACATGATGATATATTTCAGCATATTTATATATTTTTTCATGATTATAATTTTTTTATTTTTCTTAATTTCTTACATTCTTTGTATACAACCAATTGGAGGGGGTCATATATGTTACTAATATTCCTTTTATGAGTCATGTTGCGTAGTGGCATGGTTATAATAATTCCACATGAAAGGGCGTTTTACAAAAAGTTTTTATATACAGTTAATTTTTTTGCTTGTTTGGAACTTAACCACTTTTTGCATAAATGAAATCCCTTATCCTTATCCTCTTTTTTGTTTTAATTGTTTTTTTAATTAGATAGCTCTTTTTAAAGAGAGTTGTTGCTAATTCTCATTTTAAATATGTGACAAATGCTATTTATTGCATTTCTCATTTTATTTTATTGAGAATCCAAGAATGGTCACCATATTTGTATTCTTTTTTAGCATATAATTATCTTTTGAGTATTCAGAAAATGTTGAATTTCTTTGTTGACTATGTGTTTTTCTTAGACATGCACCATCACAATAGTTTGCATGCACGTCAAGGTAGGATCAAAAATAATGGTGAAAATTACATATCTAGCCCTTGTTCCTTTATGTTTTGGGCCGACTTTGATTAGTGTCATTTATGTAGTAAAAAATCTTTACATGACATATGCACTAATTCAAGATGGGTGATTATAAATCTGGGGATCAAAACCAAAGTCTAGGGGTGTGTGACGGATGACATTCACTTATTAATTTGAAATCATTGAAGAATGTTAGGAAGTTTAAGATTTATTGAAAGAACATTTACATTTAGAGCATTGTAATAACATTTTACTAGAGCATATCTGATGTTTTGCATCACCTTAGGCACATTACTTGTTTAAGACATTTTTTTCAAGCTAGTGACTCATGATGATTGTATTCCACAAGTTATATTCCATATTGGAATACTTTTTTAAAGATAATAATGGGGTGCAACCTCATATAGTTGTAGTTTACTAATAAAAAAATGAATCACAACAAAACACTATCAAATTAGTCATTTAATCGAATTCTAAAACTCCAACAAAACAATAAATTAATCTTTGACATCTTTAACATTTGACAAGCACCTAACTATATCTATAGAGTGCCTAATATAAAGCTTATGTAGTTAGTTATAAGATTGATTGGAAGCTTTCATGAGTAGTATCTTGAAGACTTATGCTATTGATTAGAACTTTAATCGTTAATGATAAAATCTAGTTATTAATTTTTATCATAAACACAAACCTATTTAATTAATTTATCTTAAAATATTTATATATACTCTTACCATATTGTGTGTGAGAAATTACACCTTCATGAAATTACGATTCTAAACTATAATTCTATGGAAATAAATACAACAATTTAATCTAAGAATTGCAATTAAATCCATGACATCTCATGGTTCCCTATCTAAGCTTTGTTAAGAGATCTCTCAGCCTTAATCTCTCTCAAGGACAATCTTAGAATGAGAAATTTAAAGATAAAATGTCTAGATCTAGCTCAAATTCTCAAAATGATATGAAATTCTAATTCAAAATGCTCGTTACATGCTCCTTAAATCAACAATTGCTTCTAAAAATGATAAAATGCTTCTCAATTGCTCATAAATGCTCTCAATTGCTGAAAAATTGCCTATAATGAGGATGCTTTGCACTTGAATTTCTAGGATATGAAATGAATAGAAAATGGCTTGTATTTATAGCAAATTCCCAAGGGTAGGGGGTAGAGTGAATTTACCATGGGTTAATGCTTGGTTGAGTTTGATCCCTCAAATGGTTTCAAATGGGGGGACCATTTAAATGGTTGTCCTCAAAGGGTAGGACAAGAAGACAAAATACTCAATTCTCATTGGTTGATCAAATTGAGTTGAAAGAAATTAGGATTTATTTAATTCAATCATTTAATTAAATTAGCCATGTAAGGGTGAATAGGTTGGATTTGATTTTTGATTTAAAACTATACAATTAATTGATTAAAATCAAATATATGATTTGATTGATCCCTTTTAGGCTTGGATTTGATTATTTGATTTTATTATTAATTAATCCTTTGATTTTAATTTGATTTTGTCCAATTTGCTTGATAAATGTCCATTTGATTGATTTTGATCCATTTTAATGCATTTTGATGAGATTTAGGGCAATTGGCTGAGATTTGCAAATTTGGATGATTAAGAGACACCTGGTCAATTTTAGGTGTCTACAAATACCCCTCTTTGAATTGATGTGCAAAGCGCATTGATTCAAAGAAAACTTGATGTCCTGATCATTGATTTGATACTGAGTGCTTGATTAATTAACTGATGCAAAACCTGATATTGATGATTGATAACCTGATGTGAAACTTGATGTGAAACCCTGATGCGAAACTTGATGCGAAACCTGATGTAAAACTTGATGCAAAACCTGATGTAAAACTTGATTTGATGCCCCAGTGATAAAGTTTGAATTTTTAATGCCCCAGATTTTATGAAAAATTGTGATGTAGAATCCCAGTTTGATGATATGATGATGCCCCCTCAGAAATGAAAACAATTTGATGTTCTGAATGCCAAAAATTGGATGAAACTGATGATGAATAAACCCAAGATGATTTCATTTCTGATAAAAAATGATGCTGGAAAAGAAGATGTCAGAAGATGCCCCAGTGTGTATAATATGCAATTGAATCCAATTGGGTCAAAAACCTTCAAAAAGTAGGGTAAAATAGCTTAAATAGGGTGAAAAACCCAAATTTACTATTCATTTTCACTTTTACTATTTGAAATGTTTTCTTTGATCCTATGACGATTGATAGAAATGGTGGTCCCCATTCGAGAGCATCAATTCAAGAGAGCTCGTCGGTATCAGAGACCTCCTAACTACGGACCTTCGGTGAGTGATTTCAACCTTCCTACTGCATTTATTGCTCATTTAATAGCATTTATTACACGTTGTTAATGCTTTTTAGATAGACGTTTGCAAAATGTCTCATAGGAAACTTTAAAAGCCACCTAGACTAGTGAAAAGCCACCTCTACGTATTTTAAAGCCGTGTTGGAGCAATCCAGAGCCACCTAGGACTTAGGTTAAATTTTTCAACCCAATTAGTTTTGTGCCGCCTATGAAACCTTATCATTTCAAGGCCACCTAGGACAATTTGAAAGCTGCCTAGGACTTTAAAAGACCATGTGCTAGGTATAGCGCCACCTCCGATGATTAAAGTGTCGCATATGATATGTTCAATGTCACGGGGCTAAAAAGCCGCGTACACTTAACCAAGTGCCATCTACAAGAAAATTTGGGCAAAACTGAAAATAGATAGCATAAGATTGTCATCGATTGAACATCTGAAAAGATGTGATTGATATCCAAGCTAGAAAATGTACTTCTATGATGTCACTTAGTGTTTAGGATATTAGAAAAATCATATCAATGAATGTTTGATATGCCAATCAGATTGATTAAAATGATGCCAAATTGATCCCTTCTCAAGATCTAGAGGTTAGGAATAATAGGTTGATGCGCTCAAAATAGAGAAAGGATAGATTTAATGTGTGTGATTGACTTAGAATGATCCACCAATAGAAATACTAATATAATTCACTTTGTTTCAAAATGTAGGAACATTACCGTAAGTTGTGAGTACGGGGTGTAGTTTCTTGGATCTTTGATTTGGTTGATGAGCTTACTCCCCTTGAGATACATACTATCGAGACATGTGGTCTCTATTTCCTTCTTGATATCCCTCAGTTTCAGCTGAGCTGAGGTCTGTAAACAGCTATGGCAGAGTGATGACACTCTGACCATAACACTTTCCATCTACCCCTCAGTGAGATGACTATCACGCCAGAGGACGTATACAGATTATTGAGGATCCCGACTCGTGGAGAGTGGGCATACTATGATTCAGTTTATGATGGCAGCGTATGCAGATGGGTGTTCGAAGACAACACCATTGAGAATGATTGCATTACTTGGGCGCAGTTTGCTTCATTTCCTACTTTGCCAACATTATTAGTAGTCATCAGAGGATTGTTGCTTCCCAATAGGAGAGGTCGTGGCTTTGCGGTCAGATGGGGCCGTATATTGGAGGACATGATTGCACATCCTTGGAGATTTGACTGGGGTTCATGTGTGTTAGCCCAGTTTTACCATGATCTTCATGAGGTTGTATACAGGCGCAGCGCATCTATTTCAGCAGGTACAGTTCTTTTACAGCTATGGACTTGGGAGCATATCCCTATCACTAGACCTGTCTTGGCACAAGTGTGGGCCCAAGGATATCCATATTCTTTTCTGTACGATGGTATGCTTGTCTAGCATCATCTGGGAAAGGTTGAGTTTTGGCATCGTACTATTGATGACATCGATCATGTCGTATGGAGACCATATTTGAGCTACGAGAGATGGTGAGAGGACGATGATGAGTTGCCTTACATGTTTTCCCCTCGGTGGATGATTGGTCAATCACCACTATGTATAGAGAGATTTTTCTTCGGGAGAGTGCTCTGTTAGTATGGACGAGTACAGGATATGCCCCAGGGTATGGCACTTTATGCTAGGGTACAGGCAGAGCGATCCATGTGGGGAGCTCAGGTTGACTATTAGTATGCCTATGCACAGATTGATTATCTTGGATTTGTGAGATGGGATCTGATGACACATGTAGCTGATGTAGGGATGTCTACTGAGTATTGAGAGTGGTTCTTACAACATCACTTTGTTAGATTTACAGATCCAACTAAGTCCATTCCTGATGTTGATGATCTATCTGAGGATAACACCGGTGATGATGATGATGGAGATGGAGATGGCAGGAGACCTCAGAGATAGAGGGTTCAGAGAGCTCTTAGGGTACAGAGAGTTGCAGGACCTTGGATGTGGGGTGGTCATGTTAGAGGTCGAGGTGGTGGATTTGGTCAACCTAGACAGAGGCGAGTGCAGGCACAGGTACCTCCCCAGAGATAGGCTCCTGGAAGAGTTAGTGCAGAGTGGGCTAGGCACAGACACAGATGAGTCCAGGTTTCTAGACAGGTTCTTCTACAGGTTCCATTATAGGGACAGGTTCCACAAAGACCTCCATCTCTGCAGAGACAGGTTCCTTAGGTAGATCCATAGAGTAGTACAACACAAGTGATACCATAGGTTCCATTAGCGCCACAAGAACCTCAGACCCCTCCACCATCACAGGCACCTTCAGTTCCTCCCATTGTGGATAGCTTAGTTAAGGATGTTCAGGGATTATAGGAAGGGATGATTGCAGTGACTGGCCGGTTGGATCATGTTACGACTATGTTGCAGCAGTTCTTGGCTACTTTAGCTCAGTTACCTACCAGTGCTAGCACTAGTCAGGCACCACCTTCTACACAGGATAGATCAGGTGACAGGGATCCCTATGGAGCAGGAGGTTCAGGTATAGGTATCGCAGGAGATGGATCAGGTGCCCCTGCTGGGTCATGAGACAGATAGGGATCTATGATATCCATATATTGTATTGATGTATCATGTGGATTTTTTATCAGGATTTTGATATATGGATCATGTATTGATGTATCTTTGATATACATATTTGTTATAGACATTTGATGATGGACATTTATTTATGATTATCTTCCATTGATTCCCCTTTGATGATGTTGTTATCATATTTCTTTTATGCATAGCTACATGATTCTATGATGCATTTATTTCTATTATGCTATGGATGCAATGTCTTAGAGTAGGACATAGATAAATGGATGCAAATGATGTTAATGCCACTTATTTCTATATGAATTTTTGATGTTTAATCATGATGTATGTATTTATGTAATGCAATACTTAGTGCAAATGGTAAAATGAATGCAACTATCTTTTTGGATTTTGATGTATGCAACTTTAATTTATGAAATGCAATTTCTAAATGATGATATGGATAAATGACTATTTATTAATGTTTCTTTTCTTTTCTTATCTCTTGATATAAAGCTATAATGAATAATGATTAATGCTATGAATGCAAGAGATAATCTCAAATTGATGATTTGAAACCATTGAATTGATGTATCCCATATTAATGATGAACCCCCTTTTTCTTTGGAAATTTGCTAAAAATAAAGCCATTAAGCTAACATGCCAATGCAATTAATCTAACATGAAAATGCAATGCAACTAATTGTCCTTGAGGTTTGCAAAAGAAATGCAAACATAGATATATTTTCATCATCGAGCGTTGTGGAACTAGGAGTTGATACAATCCTTACTGGTGCCACTGTGACCATAAGAATATGAATATGACTTTCATCTCATTTGGTAACCTTCTGTGAAACTGAGTACAACCCTCACTAGTTGAATGACCAACTATGGGAGTATGAATACCGCTTTAATCGGATTCAATATTTCAAGTGGATTTTGGTATTAAGATATGGAAGATCTAAATAACCAAGGTATCCTTTTGCGTGAACAAACAAAGGTTAACCCTCCTTCTTATATGAATGTCCTCAATGGTTCTTCGATGACCATGTCCTTAGACTAATTCATACAAGTTAAAGAATCTTTCTCAAAACAGTCACACAGAAGTTAAGAAAATATCATGTCTTCATCATCGCCAATCTAGTCGAAACATCATCGATTGGCTAAAAAGAACATGACTCGAAAAATTCAATGAAAAATTCATCAAAAAATCCAAGTGTTTTGAAATGTATCAAGATTTTCAAAAAGAATTCCAAACATTCTGATCATTTAAGATTTGTCAATTTTTAATCCTGATAAAATAAGTCAATGAAGCTCAAGGATCATGTTGTAGGATCAAACTGTTTAGGGTAGAACAATGATATCCATTAAAGGTTCCAAAATTATCTCTACTCTGAATCTGAAAATTTGCTTCTGATGTATGACCAAATTTGTGCACTCTTGAATCTGTTTAGTACCAAAATTCTGACAATTGCCCCCAAGTGATAAATGTAACCAATGTGAAACTTAGGGAAAAATGAGACCTAGAATGCAACAATGCAGCTTTGAGACTTTATTATGACTTATGCACACATGACGGATGCAATGAGGATATGGAAAAATGAGATGATGAAATGCAATATGAAAAAATGTAACTAGGAAAGACCTAAGGGACAAAAGGTGTCTGTTTCCAGGTTTTCACCTTTTGGGATTATTGCTCTTTTTCTTTTTTTTCTACCAAGGCGCCGATTGCTAGGTTTTCACCAAGGCACTTTTTCTCTTTTTTCTCTTTTTTTTTATTTTTCTTTTTTTATTTATTTTTTATCATCAAGGCGCCTATTTGCTAGGTTTTCACCAAGACAACATTTTTTGACTTTCCAAATGTTTTTGATTTCTTCATGCTCAATTTTCTCCTTTTTCTAATTTTCTGCTTTTCCAATGTTTTTGGCTTTTGAACTTTCTGATTTTTTTGTA
This sequence comes from Thuja plicata, assembly GCA_018584345.1. NCBI lineage: Eukaryota > Viridiplantae > Streptophyta > Pinopsida > Cupressales > Cupressaceae > Thuja > Thuja plicata. Next base: position 5,420,327 of record MU225325.1, on the reverse strand, counting down.
TTTTTTATCTTTTCTCATTTTTTTTGTATTTTTGAATTTTTCCCATGTACAAAGGTGATGCTGACTCATCTAATACTCTCAACTGATACTCTTTCCTCAGATACTCTTTTGTCCAATCAGGTGTGAAACCTCTTAAGATGAATGCTATTGATAGGTTCTTGCAATTCATCACCATCACAATCGGCCAATTTGTAAGTCCCCATTCCAAATAAAGAAACAATGACAAAAGGACCAAGCCAATTTGATTCCCACTTTCCTTTCTTTTCTCTATCAACCTAATTTTTTGGATTTTCCCTCAACACTAGATCTCCCACTTGAAAAGTTCTTGGTTTAATATGCTTGTTATAGTTTCTTGAGATTGGATTCTGATACACTTTCAAATGATCATAAGCTTGAGTTTGGTGTTCCTCCAACATATCCAATTGTTGAAGTTGAGCAACTCTATAATCCTCATCCGTGATTAATCCATGCAATGACACTCTCAGGGATGGTATTTCAACTTCTAAAGGTAGAACAGCTTTGGCCCCATAAACCAATGAAAAGGGTGTAGCTCCTGTCGGGGTATGAATACTAGTTATATAGGCCCATAATGATGGATTTATTTGAAGGTGCCAATCTCTTCCTGACTTGCCAACTGATCTTTTGAGGATTTTTAAGATATTCTTGTTGGTAGCTTCTGCTTTTCCATTACCTTGGGGATAGTAAATGGATGAAGAGTGATGAGTAATATGGAATGTGTCACAAAGTTCATCTACATCCTTGTTCTTAAACTGTTTTCCATTATTTATGATGATGGTGTGAGGAATGCCATATCTACAAATGATATGATTAAGGATGAACATGGAAATTTGTTTCCCCGTTGCAGTTGTTAAAGGGATGGCCTCAACCCATTTAGTGAAGTACTCTATTGCAGTGAGAATGTACTTGTGTCCATTTGAAGAAGGTGGATAGATCATGCCAATAAAATCAAAACCCCATTGGTAGAATGGCCATGGTGTGACAAATGGGTGTAACTCTTGTGTTGGTGCATGGATCATCTCTCCATGGTATTGACATTTTGCACAAACTTTGACAAACTGACAAGCATCTCTTTCTAAGGTTTTCCAAAAGTACCCCATGCGTAGGATTTTCTTAGCTAGGTTTAAACCACTCGAATGTGACCCACAAATCCCCTTGTGGACGTCTTTTAAAGCTAATTTCAATTCATCTTCCTCTAGACATCTAAGGAACGTTCTGTCAAGACCCTTATGATACAATGTGTCAGAAAGGATGGTATAACGAGCCACTTGTCTTATGAAATTTCACTTTTGGGCACGGATTTGGTCTATACGTAAGGTTTGGTATTTTAGGTAAGCATAAATGGGTCCATACCATGGTGAGTCATGTCCATTTAAGAGGGAAATAATTTGGGTATCAGGTAGGTCAAATGCTGGTTTAACCAATTCTTCCACCAAGAACTCATACCTTTCATTTTGATCAGGCATTTGAAGCAAAGATGCCAAGGTAGCCATTGCATCCGCTACTCTATTCTTGTCTCTTGGGATTTGTTCAAAATTAATCAAAGCAAAGTACTTTTTCCAATCATCAACCAATTTCTTATAAGCAATCAATTTTTCATCCTTGGTAGCATATTCATTATTGACTTGATTGATGACTAATTGAGAGTCCCCGTAGACTTGTAATTCTGTGACATTCCATTCTAAGGCCATGTTGATACCTATGACCAAAGCTTCATATTCTGCAATGTTGTTTGTATAAGGGAACAATAAATTGTATGCTTTTGGGATTGTGTAACCTTGTGGTGTGATCAAAAGAATGCCTGCCCCACTACCATTTTGGGTCTAAGATCCATCAAAGTGTAAAGTCCATGTCTTAGCTTCCACATTAACAATCACGAAATTCAGAAACTCCACTTGAATGGGATGTGTAGATTCTTGAGGATAATCGGCCAATTGATCTGCAATAACTTGACCTTTGATTGCTTTCCTATCAACATACTCTATGTCAAATTCACTAAGCACCATTACCCACTTTGCAATCCTTCCAGTTAGGGCTATTTTGCTAAGTAAGTATTTCAATGGATCAATTTTGGCTATTAGCTTTACCTTATGCATCAACATATAATGTCTTAACTTTTGAGAGGCAAATACCACTCCTAGGCAAGCCCTTTCCATGAAGCTATAGTTTAATTCATATTTGATCAAAGTTCTACTTAATTAGTAGATAACTCTTTCTTTTCCTTCATTATCTTCTTGTGCCAATAAGACTCCTAAAGATTTTTCCGTTGCCGATATATAAAGTAATAAAGGTTTTCCTTGAATAGGTGACATCAAGATGGGTGGATTCATCAAGTATGTTTTTAACAATGTAAAGGCTTTATCACATTCCTCATCCCATGTAAAGATGGTGTCCTTATGTAGCAACCTTGTGAAAGAATGACACTTTTTTGCCAATTGAGAAATGAACCTCCTTATAGATTGAAGTCTTCCTTGAAGTGACCTCATTTGACTAATATTCTTTGGAATGTCCATATCCATTATTGCTTCTACTTTTTCAGGATCTACTTCAATGCCTTTTGCAGAAACAATATACCCTAAGAGTTTTCCAGATTGTACCCCAAAAGCACACTTCTTTAGGTTGAGTCTTACTTTGAATTGTTCTAGCCTTGTAAAAATATTTTCAAGTATGGGTAAATGATCTTTTTTTTCATGTGACTTAGCGAGAATGTCATCCACATAATCTTCTAGGAAGGTGTGCATCATGTCATGGAAAATGGTAGTCATAGCTCTTTGATAAGTGGCTCCAGCATTTTTGACACCGAAGGGCATTACATTCTAACAAAAGGTACCCCATGGGCATGTAAAGGCTATCTTTTCTTGATCCTCAGGTGCAATTTGAATTTGATTATACCCACTAAATCCATCCATGAGTGAAAACATAGAATGACCCGTAGTTAGATCCATAATAGCATCAATGCTAGGTAATGGAAAGTCATCTTTGGGACAAGAAAGGTTTAAATCTCTGAAATCCATGCAAAATCTTATGGATTTATCATGTTTGGTAACCAGTACAATGTTGGAGATCCATTCTGCATAGGAAATTACTCTTATAAATCCTACCTTGAGTAATTTTTCCAATTCGGCTTTGACTAAAAGGGCTACATGTGGATGCATTTTTCTCAATTACTGCTTGACGGGCTTAACCCTGAGTTTCACATTCAAATGATGCATTATGAAGCTTGGATCCAATTCAGGGATGTTGTCATATGACCATGCAAAATTGACTTGTTTTTCTTGAAAAAATTTGGTGAATTTTTTCCTCTAAAGGATTCAAAGATGCTGCCAAGTGAATAAATTTGGGATCCACTTCAGTACCAATGTTAACCTTTTCTATTGGTTCAATGAGTATAGGTGATCTTTCATCTTCATGTGCTAGTAAGGTGTCCAACCTATCTTCCTTAGGTGCCATAGTTGGGTTTTCACCTTCGGAAACATCCTTTCTTTTTACTTTTTTTGGGTCTAGCACTGCCACATGGTGGTTTTCACCACTAGACCTTCTCATTTTTTTGTATTTTTTCTTTTCATTTTATGGATTAAGAGGTTGAACACCTACCCCTATCATCATGTCCGGAGTGAATTCATTAATGGAAGAATTTTGTTCAATCGCATTGAGGTATAAGGCCATTACATTGTCATTTGGGAAGTATAGTAAGTCATTTGGCTCGGAAAGATCCCAATAAATAAGTTTGGGGTGAATTAAGGACAAGGATTCATTGGATGGATTTTCATTTGAAGGATTGAGGGACATGACTTTGCTTGATGGTTCATACATTGTATCGTCAAGGTCTATGACATGTGCCTCTTCAAGATGGTCCATGGAAGAAGGATCAAAATCCTCTTCATTAGAGTCCTCTGAGATTTCCATGGGAAAGAAAGCATGTGGATTAAACACTAGGTTAGAATCTC
>MU225325.1:5396419-5414020 GCA_018584345.1 Thuja plicata | reverse complement strand
GTTTAGGCTTGTAAGCCCCTTGATTATTCCCAAAGTTGTTATTAGTGTTATTGTTGTTAAAGGGCACTTTGGGTGCTTGATTCACATTATTGGCTTGAACTGAGTTTTGAGTGAGATTGAAAGGGGTGGCCTTCAAAGTATTAGCCTCTACCGCTCCATCATTGACCTCTCCTTTATTGTTGTTATTTCTCATCCAAAACCGGTTGTTGTTAGAGGTATTTCGATTTTGATTAGTGTTGGAGGTATTGTTGTTGTTATTCTTGTTATCCTTGTAAAGTTTGATTTCTCCACTTTTAACCAACACCTCTTCAATTGTAATCCCATTCTCAATTAGGTCTTGGAATGACCTAGGACATTGTAGTCTTAATCGATAGTTCATTTCATGATTCAAGCTATTCACAAAGATATCCATCTTCTCCTTTTAGGGTACACTTTGAGGGTATCTAGCAAATACCACCCTCCATCATTGTAGGAAAAGTAGGAATCCCTCTCATTCTCTTTATTTGGTGTTACATAAATTAAGCATTGTAATCTCATGTTTGATATTATAAGAGTAATGAGTTACGAACTTAGAGGCCAATTCTTCAAAGGTTCGAATGCCGGAGGGTAACTTCAAAAACCACTCCATTGCCATACCTCCCAAACTTTTAGGGAATAACCTCATTAGGTAAGTTGTGTCAAGCATGAATTCTAGACTTAAGGCACAAAATTCTCTTAAGTGATCTTGGAGATCAGTTGTTCCTTCATACTTGTCATAATTGGGAAAGATAGCATTAGTTGGAAATGGAACCATGATTAATGACTTATCAAAGGGAAAAGGACACAAAGCCTCAATAGAGAAGGGTTTAGGAATCCCGCTTTGTTTCATCCTGTCCAATTGCATTTGAAAAATTTGGAATTTATTGTTCATGATGTCAATGGGGTTAGCCTCAACTTCTTTTTGTTTGAGTTTGTTGACATCATAGTCATGTGGAAGTTTGAGACCTGTTTGTGCTAGGTCTAGAAAGTACTTTTCCTTGTAGTTTTCCAACACTTTTTCCATAAGCTTCATGAAGAAGGGACTTTGCATTGCTTCATTGACCTTTTCATCAGTGGCTTCCTCGTTATTAGGGTCAATGTTGCCCCCGTTGTTATTATTATTTAACCCTTGGTTGTCAAGGTTAACTCCTCCAAGATTGGTATTGTTTAACCCTTGATTGTTAGGGTCACCATTTTCTCCTCCATTAGTATTGTTATTGGATCCTTGATTGTTAGGATCGACATTTCCCCCTCCATTGTTATTCATATCCTTGTTGACATGGTTGATTTGATCAGGGTATATATGGCCAAAGGGAAAGGACATTGTTGATTATGTTTCCTTTATAGGTTCCGGCAAAGGTCTTGAAGAACTAAAAGGATCACCCAAAAAAGGACACTCTTGTCTTAGATAAGATCCGTCAGGTTGTAGGGTAGCCTTGATGTAATGAGATCGCGTAAAAGTTGGAATTAACATAAATTGAATAAAGACTCAGGCTTTTGTATCTCACTTGAATGATCAATCCTTGGATGATTTTTCAAAAAAGTCCAATAATGACAGATTCTGAGCAATTTGAAGTTACACAGATGTAAAACATCCAAAAGGGTATCCAAAAATGTGAGCAACTTGTTTTCAAACCTCCGGGAAGTATCCAATGTTTACCCTTCTTTGTTTCTAGGCAGCTCTTGCCTGTGTATAGGCGGCGTTTAAATGTGTGTACGCGGTCACTAGAATTGTTGTACGTGGCACTCTACAGTTCGCAGGCGGCGTTTGCCTGTTGATAGGTGGCTTTTAAATGTTTACATGCGGCACTTTCCAGTGACTTATGCGGCTTATGAATATTTGCAAGCGGCATTTCAAAAGTACAGGCAGTCCAAAATTGTTTACACGCGACCCAAAATTGTTTATACACAGCGCTTTGCTTATCAGGGTTGAAATTTTCAAATTTTCAAATTTTTAAAAGTTTAATAATTATGACCAGACTTGTTACAGAAGATTCTTGCGTGAAAATCAAATACAAACTCAACACACACATCAAATTTGCACCATATCCCTAAAATAACACTTAAAGTGTATGTTCTCGGATGTTTTATTTACGGGTATAACACATGAAACTCTTCCAAGAAATCTACCTAAGAGTCAAACAAATATGACGTTTAACAATGGCTCTAAAAATGTAGGCTTACTATTTAACAAGGTTTTATTCACACCTCTGTTCTAACTCTTGTCAAGTTCCTTTACCCCCTTGCAGGCTTCCCACACGCACGAAAGTATGATTTTGCACAATCCCGAAGGACTACTCAAGGAAGTGAGGATGACTTTCACAAGAATTAGTCACTTTCCGATTAAGGTAAAGTGCATTTTTTTTATAGTGGGTTGGATGATATAGCGGCAAAAATGATTGTCTCCCACTTTGGGTTGTTCCCTCTCACCGCCTTCATAAAGGAATTCTTAGGCCCTCTAAAGCTTTATTTTATCTAACATGTATATGGAAAACAAAAATTGAACTTAGTCCAACAAGTTTGGGAATTTGATTCACTCAAAGAGTGAAGAGCATATCCCTATTGTCTTCCTTTGTTCCAAACACTTCAAGCAATATTTGTTCTTTTTCAACCCCTTGACAAGGAGGCTCTTAAAATTGAAATGTGTGGTTCAATTTCTTATCCCTTTCTTTGTACTAAATTGAATTTGCACGTTTGGCTTTTTGATTCACTTCAAAAAGTGAAGAGCATATGCCTAATTTTTGTTCAATTTAGACAATTATAGGAATTTCCCTAATTATGCTAGATTCCAATAAATTTGCCACAATTTAAGCAATGCAAGCTTGATTAGAAAAATACCTTATTTTCAAAGCTAGCAAAGGCTAGGTGCATTTTTGATGTATTTTGCTTATTTCAACTCACCTAGTGGCGATCGTTCCCACTCCGGCTCCTCCAACAAGTTAGTCAACACAACAAATACAAAGTGAAGAAAAACTTGCAAATCTCAAAAGACAAATCACTCCTTAGTTCCTTTAATCAAATTTTGCAACAATTAAGCTCAAAAAACTAGAAATGAAAATCTATCAAAGAGTAGGAAATTTCTTTTTGTAAGCAAAGAAAACTTTGATGTAATGATCATAAAGATGTTCCTCTTCTTTTAAGTTTTCTAAAAGATTAGATGCATGCACTTGTTTATCATGTTTAGTTTGTGCTCTTACCTCTTTGCTAGGCCTTGTGACTCTCTTCTCTGGTTTCTATACTTTCGGGTGATTTTTCATCTGTAGAGATCAAAAATACAGAGAGTTAGATAGAGAAACAAATCATTTAAAACTTGATAAACAACAAAAAGTTCTACACGACATTTAACAGTTAATACGCGACTTTTAAATGCTAGAAAGTGGAACTTGAAACTTTAAAGGCAGCAATCAAAAGTTAGAAAGCGGCTCTGGAAAATCCACAGGCGGCTAAAGATAAACCACAGGCGGCACATAATGTGTAAATTGCGGTCAAATAATGCTACTATGCAGCTCTAGAATGATCACAGACGGTCTTTTGTTGCTAGTAGGCGGCCCTTTACAGAAGCAGGCGACACATAATGTTCAAATTGCGGTCCAATTATGCTAGCATGCGGCTCAGGAATGATCACAAGAAGTCTTTCACTGCTAACAGGCGGCTTCAGAATCTCCGTAGGTGGCTCTTCTCCCATTTTCTGCAAAATGACAACAAAGTAATGCAAACACACAAAAATATGATAAAAACGAGTAAAATGAGGCCTAAAGCCCCACGGTGGGCGCCATTTGTGTGTGAGAAATTACACCTTCATGAAATTAGAATTATAAACTACAATTCTATGGAAAGAAATACAACAATTTAATCTAAGAATTGCAATTAAATCCATGACATCTCATGGTTTCCTATCTAAGCTTTGTTAAGAGAGCTCTCAACCTTAATCTCTCTCAAGAACAATCTTAGAATGAGAAATTTAAAGATAAAATGTCTAGATCTAGCTCAAATTCTCAAAATGATATGAAATTCTAATTCAAAATACTCATGACATGCTCCTCAAATCAACAATTGCTTCTACAAATGATAAAATGCTTCTCAATTGCTCATAAATGCTCTCAATTGCTCAAAAATTGCCTATAATGAAGATGCTTTGCACTTGAATTTCTAGGATATAAAATGCATAGAAAATGGGTTGTATTTATAGCATATTCCCAAGAGTAGGGGTTAGAGTGAATTAACCATGGGTTAATGTTTGGTTGAGTTTGATCCCTCAAACGGTTTCAAATGGGGGGACCATTTAAATGGTTGTCCTCAAAGGGTGGGACAAGAAGACAAAATACTCAATTCTCATTGGTTGATCAAATTGAGTTGAAAGAAATTAGGATTTATTTAATTCAATCATTTAATTAAATTAGCCATGTAAGGGTGAATAGGTTGGATTTAATTTTTGATTTAAAACTATACAATTAATTGATTAAAATCAATTATATAATTTGATTGATTCCTTTTAAGCTTGAATTTGATTATTTGATCTCATTATTAAATAATCCTTTGATTTTAATTTGATTTTGTCCAATTTGCTTGATAAATGTTCATTTGATTGATTTTGATCCATTTTAATGCATTTTGATGAGATTTAGGACAATTGACTGAAATTTGCAAATTTGGATGATTAAGAGACCCTGTTTAATTTTAGGTGTCTACAAATATTTTTTAAAAACAAAATCCTAAAATTCAACTAAATCTATGTAATCACAAGTCCCCCATTAATATTCTTATACCAATCTCTACTAAAATAAGCCCTCTCATAAGCTTAGTCAGTTATTTATCCATTATGGATAAATAACCATACAATTTATTAGCAGTCTTAATATAAGCCCCCTCATAAGCTGAGTGAGTTATTTTTCAATTAATTCTGTAACGAAATGAATTGTTGGACATTGCATAGTTTTGGGCGTCTTGTAGATTTGTCTAGAGTAGCTCTTAAAAGCACTTTGTTCTATGTATCTTCTTCATCCAACTGACTGACTTACTGACTGACTGACATCTTAGCTTTGATTGTTTTGCCACAGCTATGTTAATTAATAGTAAATAGACAGAAATATGTGGCGACTACTCCTGTCTCCTCTTCGACTCCAAATATAGAAACGAATCCAAACATTCACTAAACAAAGCAAATTTAGGGGGGCCTGTCTGAAGATTTGGAGTGTGCTTTCAGTGGAGATGTCTCTGTCAAAACAGAATCTGTTGTTGGGCTGTAGCCAAACTTAACCAATCCACACATAGCTCTCTGCAAATGCATTTATAATAAACACACAACTTGAACAATCAAACTGCATGACAAACTGCAAAAAAAAGGAAAAGAATAGAAAACATAGCATACCATAACTGAAGATGAAAACCAGATGTGGGAGGGAATTAATTGTATTGAAAAGCAGTGAAGCTGAGACATGAATAGAAATAGAAAAGAAATGCGGGCATTGATTGATTGCTGTATGTATGCATTGTAGATTTGGTTGATTCCACAGATGGGTACTGTGGGAAGTGCTTTCTGGCACTAGATTGGAGAGATGGACAAACATGACTAGAAGACAATCGTGATGGATGCCGGGAAAAAATGAATATGAGAAATAAGAATGAATGAATGCAGAAGATACGTGGGCAAAATCATCATTTTTGGGAGCTTTTGTCCTGAAAAAATGAGGGGATTGGAACCTGCACGCCAAGTGCTGGACAAAATTAGCATAGGACAGTCGCGATGGATGCCGCAAATGACTCGCTAAAATCAAAGTAAGAAGAACAAGAGAAAGAGAGAGAAGCAAAAGTGGGAGGAGAAGAATCTCATGTGTTTTTCTCAGAGCTCTACTACATTTTGTCTATTCTGTAGAACCTTTCCTTCCCTCTTCCTGGGGAAGCGCCCCATTTTCTTTTTCATTTCTTGTTGTTTTCGGATGCCCTTTTTCCTACCCCCTGCACAAACCCAAAAAAAGGCTTGTTAAGATTCAGTAATGGGTGTTTTGGTTGTTTACTTTGTGTTGTGTTTTGTTGTCCGTTGAAGAAAAATGAGGGAAATTGTAACGGTATTGGGTATGGACAGATGGCACAGAAGTGATAAATGATGATCTGGGTAATGATGTTTCGGATGAGTGTTCAGACATTATTTGCGAGTTACATTTGACACATGGTTGCCTTCAAGGTGTTGAGTGGAAGCATGTTGGGAACTCGCCCGTTTGTTTTTGTTTAGTCTAACATGATTTTTGGGCACAAGCGTTGTCGTGTAAGATGGTCTATGAACTTGTCAGGAGACACTCCCAAAATAGCCCAAAATAGGTTCTTGAGTCTTGTATGTACGTTGGTTCCTATGGAGAAGAAGAAGAACCATTTTTGCCCTCACCTACTCATACAAATTCATGTTTTTACTTGGCTTTAATCTTGTTAATAATGTGCGTTTTCTTTTGGTTTGCTGCATGTGGGCCTTGCTGATCTTGTTGGCTTCTCTTCTTTTGGTGATATTTTTTTGTTTGGGTTCAGAATGGTTATGAGCTCTGCAAACAACTCTGCAAGCTTGGAGTCAGTTATGAATACAGTTGAAAATGAGAAGTCCCCACGTTTGAACAACCAACTTCCATCTGTGTCCACTTTGTCTCAGAATTCAAAAGCCCTGGCTGAGGCAAACGGCGATGCTGATGATGACAATGATAACCAGCCTGATATTGCACTGGATTTGAGTCTTGGGATCGGGGGCAGCTGTTATGATGGGGGCCAGGGTGGGCTAGGTGAAGACTTTGATCTCGTGAAAAGTGGAGATAATGTCCCCAAGGAAGAGGGATGTGGAGGAGCAGGTGGGGAGGCTTCCAAAACAGTCGGTGAAAGTACAGGTTCTGCTCAAGGTGGGTCTTCAGAAGCTCGCATTTACCCCTGTTTGTTCTGTTCTAGAAAGTTCTACAGTTCTCAGGCATTGGGGGGGCATCAAAACGCCCATAAGAAGGAAAGGACAGCTGCAAGGAGGGCTCAGAGATCGCATATGAATATTCAACAGAGGTTCTGCAGCTTGGCACCTTCACCGCCAATTTTTGCTCCTGAATTTGCCCCAAATTCCAGCATTCTGAATAGGTGTCTCTGTATAAGGGCCCATTCTGCAACCATTCAAGGAGGAGTAGGAGGGGCACTTGGAGGAGTAGGCGGAGGAGGAGGAGGAGGAAAGGCAATAGATGGATGGGTTCGCCCTCTTGTTGGGAATCAACCCAATGTAGGTAGGTATTTTCCCCCTGACCTCTCGGAAAAAGTTGATTGCAGGGGAGGAGCTCCCTATGGCTTTAACATAGGCTATGGCTTCCCCGAGGAGGAAATGGGTTATGTGAAATGGCCCGGTAGCTTCCGTCATGCAGTGGAACCAAGGGGAGATGGCTCGGGTTCTCAGAAAAGGGTCCGAAGTGGGGATGCCCATTTCTCTGAGACAGGTTTGGCTTTACCATCAGATGATCAGAAGCTAGACCTATCTTTGCGTTTGTGATCAAAACCCAATTGATGTCTTGCATGCACCACCCAAATCAGTCAATAATATTTTCTGCTTAGTCTTCCCCCAGTCAATAATTTTCGCTACTTAGAGTTCTACTGATCTTGTGAAAAACCTTTAATTGTACGAGATTTCCAGCGAGCTTCTCTCTAGATATGTTTTCTGCCTGCTCAATTTTCAAGTCACTGGACGGGCAGTCTAACGTAACGTAAACTACCTGTACAATTTGCTCCAAAACGATAGAGAGCCTCATTAAGCTGCTTAATTTTTCTTCTGCGAGCAGTTTTCTTGTGTTGTTTGGAAGCAATTTTCACATTCACTAGTAAGTACAGACTGGGTTTCTCATAAATGCTAAGCTTGCTTTTGTTTATTTCAGAGATTAAATTTTTTATATGCCAGATAAATGTCTTGTCTTGTAATAAGAGTTAAAAAGCAATTATAGTCCACATTAATTTTCTCTCCCGTTCTTTTGCAAATGTACTTGTACATAAAGTAGATACTCTGCTTTTAAGACGTTTTAAGATCTTATCTTCGATGGTTATGTACCTTCGATGGTTATGTACATTGGGGGATAAGAATAGGATTGGACTTCATTGTCGGAAATGGGACTTTTGCTGCTAGAATCAGACAGTTCAATGTGTCTTTGGGCTTCCTTTCAAGGAGATTGTTGCTCTCAGAGGACTTGTTCCTTTCAAGATGAATAAGGATGATATACCTAGGAGTCATTTTCCTGGAATTTTAGAAAAGCTTCCTCGTCTATTCTGATTCAAAATCTGCTTTCCCTGTTATATTTTTTTTCTGGGTTAATTACATCTTTTCGTCCACATTTCATTTGTTTGGTTCAAGAGCTTTTTCCCTGGAAGCTTTAAATCAAGACAAATTGGGGATAACTGAGTCTTGCATTCACTGCTCGTTGGTAAACCAGAAATTAGAGTTTCTTTATTTTATGCTGATATTCTACAGGCCAGGATCAGCTAGATTGCAAAATTTTTGTTCCTAGTTTACCAGACGAACGTACGATGTTAGTATTTCTTGTTACTAAAATCTAAAGGACTCTTTTAGTGAGAAATTTTCAATTTGTTGTTACATAATATTAGCAAGCTTTCACTAAAAAATGCATTAACAAATTATAGGCTTCAGGTAGACATTCTGCGTAAAGAACACTAAACTTATCTTGTTATGCTAAGTCCTGACGTATCATTTTCATTGAAACTTCGATTGGGTGGCGTTTCTTATGTTTTTGGGTTGGTGTGTCTCAGGATCGAATGGTACCCCACTGCAAATCAGATCTGGCAATTCACAGAACATATCCTTCTTTCTGGTGTTATTAGCATGTGGATGGATTATCATCCAATGCTGATATGATATGTTCTTTTGAAATTTGTTGATTTGAATTTATCACTATGTTATCCATTTATAATTCACTGCAGATCTTATACAAATTTTCTTTTGCCTTGTATATTCTAGCTATTCTTATGACATATAGACCTGATATTTATCTTACACTTCTTATGTTGTTCATTTTCCGCTACCTAATTGAACAAGCTTTAAAATGAATTTTAATAGGTTGGTGCTTCTAATAATTGAAATTGACTTGATCTTTAACATCCTGATTTTGTAGTGTTAAAATTGATCAGAAAATTTGTGAGGCTTATAATTTCTTTACCATCATTAGACTATCAAACTTGAAATAACATGTGCTTAATTAGATTCATACTATTCTTACGTTTTAACATTCCTCTACTGGCTATAAAGGAAGAGGAAGATGAAATTTTTTAACGTCCACAATGCTAAACATAGTCCATGGGACAGTCTGCCTGATCAAACCGACTTTTGCAATTCCATCCTTTTGCTATGCAAGGTAATGATGAGTGCCTCCAACTTCTTGACAGTTTTCTAGCTGAATAAATTATATGAGGGCCAGCTGTTAAGATATGTGCATACTTGTCCCTTATGTCCCGCAAGGTATCATGCTCTACAATGAAATGTTTTTATGTTTCCATGTTCCCAGAAGTGCAAAAAATACACTCTTTCTTCCCAAGCTTCTTTTGGGCTTTTCTAACATCCAGTTTCAAAGTTCTTTAACTGAGCAAAAAGAATTTTGGCTCTCCATGAAATATTAGCCCCTTGTATGCTTTTTGGTGATGATCAAAAGTGAGATTGAAGTCATTGACATAATAATTCTTCTCTCTAGCCCTTTACCCCAAATTTGCCTGTAGACTTATTTGTAACAAAAGCCTTTATCTCTTTACTAATCGTGGGGCACGTATTCAAGTCTATATTATATTTACTCATCCATTTGTTGTTTTGCTGTAGCCTAATCTTCTTCTTTTGCACAAAAAGTCACTGAAAACAACATTAGGCCATCTAGCTTCTTCTATTTGCTTGATTCTTTTTAAATAACTTATGAGACGCACGGTAGCAGTTGCTTCAATAGGACCAGCCCCAGTTTCACTCAGCATGATATTACAAGGAACAACACTTTTAATTTTGAACTTGCTTGTGATCAAATAGTGTCCTACATTTATCCAGACTGAATAGGAAGAAGCAACAACCAACCCTTAAATTTTATCTCTTTGGTTGCACTCTATGGCAGAAATTACTAATTAGTCATCTCTTTTGAAAGGGTGCTTCAATACAAGGGTGAGTGATCTTCAATTTAGACTTAAATAACCATATGTATCTTAACATGGCATTAACAGTCAAACTCAAAATGCAACTTATGGAATGATTGCCAAAAAAGTGAAACAGGTTTTTTTTCCTTAAATGAATTTAAGTTCTTTATGGCGTTCCCAATTTTCTTTAAAGTTGAGGCTATATCATAATTACGCTACCATGGAGATAACAAACAAATTTCTATGATGTCTTGAGCAGAAAACAATTGTACTACAAATAAGCCATCGAATGCATCTTTGGCAAGATTATAAAAACAGTTGCCTATCATACATCACCTCTGAAGACCAATCTACTATCCTTACAGTCAAATTTACATTCGTAACAAAATAGAAATCAAATTTTAATGATGGGCGATATTACTCTGTTGTGAGCTGTCAAGACTCAATGCAGTTCGGTTGATTGTAGCTTATGACATTCAAACCAAAAATTACCAAACAATCAACTCTTCAACAATGCCTTTTGGCACAAGGGTTTAAGGTTTTTGCAATTAAACTATATTCTATGGAATGCAAGGTAAAAATAGAACCATATTCTATGTTCTACAACTGTGCTTTCTAGTTTTCTTCTAGCCCAACACCACCATTATATGTATACCTGTGTCAATGATACACATTTTTGTGAGGTTATTATAATTCCATGAATTTTATTTGATAGTTAAATTTCAGTTAAGGGGACTGTTCACATTGTTTGGCTGTATTGATCACTGCTTTTCAGGGCCTTCAGTCCCAAAAGATGAAATAAATTGCGGCAGACCTTTAAACAGGGGTGCATCACTATTTAACTATGAAACTAAAAGTTTTTACTCGCCCATCAATTATGGTAATTTTTGCTTGTAGATGCTGGCGTCCCACTAGATCATGGGAGTGTGAAGTCATTGGAAATTTGCCATGTGACAATTTCTGTCTCTTCCACCTCTTAACAGGAACCCAGATATCCTTATCTGGATCTTCAATGCTTTAATTTAGGTTAAACTCCTCCTCGGAGGACTTTACAACCCTGGAAACCAAAATGGCTTGCACCAATTCTGCAGAATCCTTGTCTTCATTAACACCAATGGAAGCCACATTGGCCATCTCTGATCCTGAAAAATTGTTGGCATCCATAACGGCACTATAAGCCATATTAGCCAACCCTGAAGCGGTAGAATTATTGACCTCATTGACCTTCTTTGTAGATGGTTTGAAGTATTGATGGCTGTGGTTGGCACCTTTCAACCAGGTAGCTTGCTTTGAATGATAAGATTTGTTTCCAGAAGGGGTGATTTTGGAGCAATCCTCTGCCTTGTGATTTCTTGTGTAACAACACCTGCATCTAAAAATGATGCCTTCATAATCCACCATTCGATTCCGAGTTTTGGAGCTGGCCTTAACTTTTATCTCAGCCGGTAAAGGTTTTGACAAGTCTATTTTCACTAAAATTTGAGTAAAGGTGTAGGAAGAAAGCAGAGTGGAGGAGGAATGGTCTTCAGAAGAAGATGGCCAGAAATTAATCTCCCAATATACTTCCAAGAATTTTATGTTGTGGATAAATTGTATTTTCCCCTATTCACATTCTTAGATACTTGTAATGCTCCTGTGATAAGGCACGAGCAGATTTTTGAATGTGCCTTTGTCTGCAATCTTCAGAAATACTGAATTGCATCTCATACATGAAATGATTGGTAACACCTATGTAACAATAAAACTTGCCACATAATTGATGGGCTTATGTGAGTGTGATTATCAAATTATGCGTGTTCCAGACTATTCCACAGAACAAAACATTCCATTTATGACAAGCTTTAACTTATTGTCGTAGGAAATTAATATCCTCTTTAATAATGCACTTTGTCTTACATTGCTGAAAGTGATGAAATGATGGATGGATAGTTGCATAAATATTTATATTTGAAAAACCCTAGAATTGCTAAATGTTGGTAGAAGTTGTGTGACCTGAAATAGGCAACCGGTTTGACCATTTTTATTCTTACTCTTGATAATACTAATTATAGCCATATAATTTTACATTTCTTTGGATAATGATATGGTTTTGAAAAGTGAAGGAGAGCTATTGAAGCAAACAGAATTTCCTTAGGAGGAAATTATATCCTCATACAGGCAAATGACAAGGATCAATCCACAGCAAGAAGTGAGAGGTTGTGAGCATTTCATGAAGGGAGCCATGTTGTACCAAGCGGCAGACCATCTCTGTAGTTGGCTCCTTTCACCCACTCAGTTGATGAAGAGGCAAGCTCTGAGTGGCTATCATTTCCTCAGAGTGCTTCCAAGAGGAGGCATCGCCACACATTATTTTTCCTACATTAGCTTTGAAAGTGCCAGATTTGGAGATTACAGATGATGAACTTCTTCCAGAAATCATATTCTAAGGAGGAAACACTCTCATTTGCAAATTTGCAGGATCTTGTCCTGTAGTAGATTTACTCAGGGCAAGGTGCCTCCGAAATGGAAGGTCTTTTTGGATTGATTTGGCTTAGATTCCTCTTAATTGCCTTGAATCCCAGTTCTTTTGAGACACCATTTATAGAGCAGGCCCCTCGATCTTTCACTTTCTGCCTCACTTTCGAGTTGAAGAGTACTTTCAGTATGGGTTAGATCACTGCAGAGAAATCCCCATCTTGTAATTGTTTTAAAGTCAAGTTGAATAAGCCTCTAATCCCTGTTATTTATCTATATTTAATATAGACTCCTGGCTTCAGGAATTAGACTATAAAGTTCTTCCTATCAGATGTTATGAATGCCACCTCATTGTTCATTTGAGTAGAAATTTTCCTCAGGGCATCTTCTCTTCCCACGAAAGAACCCCAATTTTGAAATGGTGCTCAAAGGAGATGTTGGAATCTCAGAAATGGAAATAAGATACATTTGTGAGACTAAAGGAAGAATTGATTATAAGTTCCATGGAGAAAATGACACCCAGATAGATCTCCAAATAGATAAGAAATCGGGAGGCTAAGGAACTGGGGAGTCTAAATACAAAGTAGCAGGAGGGATGGGAAATTGACCAATTCTCAGTTCGGATTGGAGGACAGAGAAAACAAAAGTTTAGAGAAACGTGTCCCTCTCATGGGGAAAGATCCTTTAGTGGTGAAACAGAAGAGGAGGAAACTCCATATACTATTGACGAAGATGAGAATGCAGGAGGATTAGATGAAGAGGGGGTATATCCATGAAGGGATGGGATGCAAGATAGTATCCAGTCTGATGTAATCAATCAGAACATGGTGGCAGATTTTCAAATTCCTGATGGATCCCATCTTCCAGTTAGGGTTGAAGAAGGAACCAGTATGCAGTCAGATCTCAACAAAGGCAGAGAGATCATCAGAGGCAGAGCGTCTTTAAGCGTCTTTGGTGAGATCAACAGAACTTTGAAAGATCAAGGTTACAAACCAAAATAAATGAGGTGCTGATCTTAATATCACAAAGGAGTGCCGTGATTCTCACATCATGTTAGGGTCTAGAAATGCCCATAACAAACACTGGCTACTAGAACGGCAGCCTATTTCGGGAAGGTCAGATATTACCTTTAGTCAAGAATCCAAGCTTTCCACTTCTGAAATATTTAGTCTTGTCTAAATGCATATTGTATAGGCCCTGGTTGTGGATTCAGCAACAAACTCACGTGTAGTATTTTTTTCTTTGGACCCTGAAAAAGATGAAACTGGAGTTCATCACCAAGGTTTCGAATTGGCTGTGCTGCATGTGTAGAGGCCTTTCGATCTCCTCTTCATCTTATTCAATAATTGAGTGATATAAAAAATATACTTTTTCAACACGTCATTGTTAACATTATCATATTGTAGAAGAATTGGGTATAACAGTTGGATCCCTGGTTGGTAAATAATTGGAATCTTCCTATTTCCTGAAAGCTATATATAAGAAAGATGACAAAGATGGTTGACAGATTTCAATGTATAATATTTTTGGAATGATAAATGACTACTTAACACTGATGAGAAAGATCCAGCCTAGAAGAGCTTATATTGATTATTTAAGCCATTCCCTGTTACCTATCATCTCTTGAGCGGCAGCAGTAGCCATCACAAACATTCATAGCATCATGAGAATGTAGCTCTGGATGGAGTGAAATAAGTTCTCAAGTTCCCATTGCTAATCTGGAAAAGTTATGCACTGCACAAGGCACTGGAGGGGTGGATTGTCTTAAGGGGTTAGAGCTTGGCAGGATGGACAGAGCAAAATGCCTTGACAGCCAAAGATCAGACGATTTTTTTATACTAACCTCATCAAAGGATCCACGTGGAATTTCTCGGCATCTACCTAGATCTTACATGTCTTTATCTCTCTTAAGTTGTTCATAATGGAGCTTCAACTGATTTCTGGGATGAGTGCTGGATGACAACATCTGCCCCATGGTTCTCTCTCCCAACTTGGGGATTGGTGTAGATTGGGCTTGGAGGCATGTGGCCCATGATTGGGTAAAATGTAGAAATGTAGAAGAAATTGCAGAATTATCAGAGTAGCAGAAAGAGACATCAAAGGACTACCTCAGCAAGTTCTTTATACTCATTAAGCAAGGCCTAGATAAGCCTTAATTCTAGCATATTTGGATATACTCTAGTTTGTAAGAACCCTGAACCCCCAAATTGGCCAACGCCAAGAATTAGGAATTCAATGCCTTCCAAAACCCAGTGCTTTCGGTTGGGCAGATCAGCAGAAAATGTTTAACACCAGGTAGTTTCAGAAACTGATCTGGCAAGTCCCATCACATTGTCACACATTTTAAAGAAGTGATCTAGCCATCCATTCTGAATTTGCTCATGCGATCTGCTCATGGCTTCATTCAAACCATAGAGTGGCGTGGTTTACGGTTTACCACTGAAAATATACCTGCACTTATCTGCACCTGGCCTATGTTGTGCCCCTCATGATGCAGTCTAGTAAAGGATTACAATTAAAGACCACTTAATCCATGCAGCGTAAGTAAATTCACCAATAAAAAATAACGTAATCCATCCAGCATAATTGTAAACAGTTTCCTAAGACATTGCATGATGCTGTGAGTCTCTGCTCCTTTGTTCAAAGACTTGAAACATCACAGACTTACTCCATAGATTAACTTTAAAGATCCTTTTTTTACTCACGGCAAACAGTCATAGGAAACAGACACATAATATTATCACGAAGGGTTAACTGAGTACAGATAAGAGCACTTAGAAAACAGCAAGGATAATACAGAAGACATCTTTCCATTATTCAAGATATTGTTTACAATAACTCAAAAGTTCAAATTCTCCTATCTATCCTCTCCTTCATCGTTACAAATCTCCAGTCTAATATATCTTTCCTTTTCTCTCAAAGCCACCACCAATTATTAGAACTTTAATTCTGTTTTTGGTAACTACGTTGCAGGAATTATTTTTTACTACTTTGTGTCATCATTAACCGCTTTTAAACATGGAAAATTCAGTTGGAATTGTCTCCTGATTATGAGGAATCGATTTGCTGTGCTTACTGATTCATAGGAGTTAAATTGCATCATCCTCCTCTTTAAAATTTTTGAACCTCCTGGTTCAAAGCTTATTTACATGAACAAACTACAACAAATTAAAATACTAAGAATCTTAACAGCCTAACTATTACATTTGTTTTTGGTGATGCAGGATGGATTGTTTTTTAAACCGAGGAGGCTATCACATCAAACATCTAGGAAAGAGTTTGGAATAGACCCACAATGTTTCCTTCTACAAAATTAGACATCTTTTCAAATCGTCACACTTTTCCTTCTTTCGCTCCCAACCACTTGTTGGAATAGAGATTCTCCTACTTTGCTAATTGGTCTTCTTCCTCTTTTCCCAACTCCTTGAAGGCTTAGGAGTCTTCCTCGAGTGAAAATCATCATTGCTTGTTAAACCATTTGTATCATTTGCACATAAATCATTTAAAACGGAAATAAAGGTTAAGGGAATACAAATTTCCCATAAGTGCTTTCTCCTCCACATTATGTCATTCAGGCATTCTTTCAAGTTCTTTTATGAGGTCCTTGTTTCTTGACTTTGCATGTTGTTGTTCGCAAGTCAACTCCTTTTATTCATTGTTCTCTTTTCTTGCAAAACAAATGTCTGTGCTTTTATTTCCTTCCTCAATCACCTTTGTTCTTTCTTTAATAAAATGATGATTCTACACTTCCTTCCTTATGGGATTCTCTAACATTCATCTAGCTGTTTTTGGCAAGTTGTGTATTCTAAAAAATATTAAATCCTCATCACATATGGGGCTCCCAAAGATCTCTGTCTGTGTTGCAGCTTCCTTTCCAATGTGAACTGCTTTCACTGCTACAACAATGTGAGCCTCTTGTGATAGGTTGCATTCCTTGACATTGCCGTCTTTGAACTCTTCTCGCTCTGCATTGTAATCTTCAATACCTTCCCCTTCTTTAGGGTAACATAACAATTCAATTAAACTCACCTATCTCTTCACATTCATCTCTCTTTATCTTCATCCCATTCATCTATCTCTGCTCTATGTAACTCTCGGAAGATCTCAACTCAAGGTCTTTTATCCATTAATATTCTTGCCAATACTTAAAGGGATTCATCTTTCTCGATTCTAACAATTCCACTCCTTGTCTAATCCAACTTTCCTCTCCAAGAATGGTTCTTGCTCACAAGGTGAGTATTTATCCTCACCCTTCTCACAACTCTTAAGCACTTCTGTTATAGATTTCTTTCTTTTGGCTTTTTTTTTATTGCATGGTTCGTATTCCTCCAACATCCACCATAACTCCTCCAACTCATACTCTAAATTTTGCAGGTCTATTTGTTAGTCCTTTGTTAACTTCTGCCCCTGCCTTTGCCTTATTGCATGGTTCGTATTCCTCCAACATCCACCATAACTCCTCCAACTCATACTCTAAATTTTGCAGGTCTATTTGTTAGTCCTTTGTTAGCTTCTGCCCCTGCCTTTGCCTTGTATATTCTTTCCACTCTGCGTACACTCTTTCTTACATTTTGATATGACTCCATATTTGGACCCATAACCATATGCACAAACACTAAAATAGAGTTGTAACTCTCTTCGCCTCCTCTTTTTGAATAGACGATCGACTGGCCATATATCAACGTTCTATTACTTTTCTTCATCCCTTTAAAGAAATTAAAACCAGTTCAAAAAACACACCTACAAGTTAATGCCTCATATTTGCATATTTAGCCAGACAAATAAAAGCAAATATACAACTGCAACTCTAAATAATTAAAACTCTTCTCTCAATTTGTCTACATCATTTATTCTTGATGGTCAGCGCCCCCTCCCTTGTCTTCTGTAGCCAGTAACAGTAGGGCATCGGCCCCTCCCTTGTCGTCTGTAGCCAGTAACAGTAGGGCATCCGCCCCCACCCTGTTTATTTTAAGCGGCCTCCCTTACCCCCCCTCTACCCCCCCCAAATTATAG
>MU225325.1:5383884-5396411 GCA_018584345.1 Thuja plicata | reverse complement strand
CCCATATATCTCATATCTCCCAATAATCTTCCCACACTAGAACTACCTAAAATTAACACGTTCGTTCCCTAATATGGGAGGTCACAGACAATGCTAACATGGGCATTCGTTGCTTGGTCAACTCTACAAATCAAACTGTCATGTCTTTCCTACTCATATTTATCAACTCTTTGAAACAACAAATTGGCTATTCCTTCGTGCTTCTTAAACAATTTTTGAAAAACTTTCTCTCAGTTCTTATAAAATAATCACGTTCATGACAAAATCGACTGTTCCCTCCAAGGTCCGTGCCAAGGATTTCTTCCATGGCCCAATTACTGTTCTTTCGCCTCCTTCACTGCAGCTCGTCTGGCTTATAATGTGCAAAACTCAGGCCAAGGTTTTGGACGACTATAACCTCAGTAAATTGTTCATTATCCTCACCACTAACTCTGGTAAGGGGCCTCACACAAAGGCACCTCAACCCTGGAAAAAGAAGACGATTTTTCCACCAATGGTGAGAATTCTTTGGCATCACAAATAGATAATGAGAAACCTCCTTCCATCGACCATTAAAAAAATATTGTTTTCTCCTTTGCTGTCTCGACAGTTTTTCTACTTTGTTGCCTTAGAAATTCCGCAATGCACTTCCACACTCAACATTGGAGCATCATTTCACCAAGTAGATTCTGGACTTGAACTTGAAATAGTTCAGGGGCATCAGAGGAACAATGAGCAGCTCTAGAACACTCCACTAGAGTTTGCAACGTCCATCCACAGGTTGATGTGTTTGTTTGTTTCCAAGTTGCAGCCTTATTCTCTAGCACAAAACCCTAAATTCTTCAAGTTCACAACTTCTTCAATTAAAATAGAGCACAGTGGCTCACCAACACAGGGACGATTTGCTCTGATACCAAACTAATGCAGGAGGTCTGAGCCAACTGATGCAACGGGTCTGCTCCTCTATTTAAAGACTTGAAACATCACAGACTTACTCTATATAGAAACATTCAAGATCCTTTTGATTACTCACAACAAACAGCTACAAAAGGAAACAGACAAATAATATTATCAGCAAGGTTAACTGATTGCAGATAAGAGCACTTAGAAGAATAGCAAGGAGAATATATAAGACGTAATATTTCCATTACAGATATTAAGTTTTCATAATTCATGCGAATGTAATCTGGTTGTTTCTGGATTAGATTGTGTGAGATTTTTGACATCAGTGTTTCGAATCACTTTCTGTGATCCATCAACATGATGTTCAAGGGAAAACAGAATGATAGATTGCAGTGTGATCAGACGCAAAAAAATCTCATAAAATATAATCTAGAAGCAACTAGATTACATCTTCCCATTATCCAAAAAAAATATATACAATAACTTAGAAGCCTAATTGTCCTATCTATCCTCTCCTTTATTGTTACAAATCTACAATCTAATATATCCATTATTTGCTCTCTAAGCCACCGCCTCGTAATAGAACTCTAATTCTATTCCTAGTAACCATGTTCAAGCAATTGTTTTCTACTTTGTCATCATTAGCAACTTCTAAACAGAGAAAGTTTAGCTAAACTAGTCTCTTGATTCTGATGAATCGATCTGTTGTGCCTACTGATTCACGGGAGTTAGTTTGCATCAATGTAGCAACACAACTATTTACTAGCAGTTGCACGTTTTTGTACGTATACCGATGAGCCGATATGAATTTTGATTTTCAAGAAAGTGACATGTTTTGTACAATGCCAAAATTAAAGAAGAATTATGGAAATGGTATGTAACAATCCTTAGGTAATGAGTTTTTCTTGCAAATTAAATTTGTTCAATCTATAAAAAAGTTAAGAAACAATAAAAATGAAATCTTATATATTTATCACAATGTTGCCAACACAAAATAACATTCATTTTTATAATAAATTCTAATTTATCCCTAAAAATCTCATTTGAACTGAAACTATAAGAAAAATCCTTTCATCAAAGCCACGAACTAAACTAAACTAAAAACTAAATTAATTAAAAAAGCTAAAAATTAAACTAATTTGAAAAATAAACTAAAATAATTAAAAAAAACTAAAAACTAAATCAATTTAGAAAACCAAATTAAAATTGAAAAGAAAATCATTAGATAAATGATACTATTTTTTTTTCGATTTGATAAGCCCAAAAGAAAACATAGATTTACTTGCTATTTTCTAACAAAAAAACAAGGAGAAAATAATTGAAGTGTTTTCCATAGCCAGAAAAGAAAACTATCCGGGAAGAGTGCTGACAACTATCCGGCAAGAAAAATTCATTTCCAAGAGCAAAGCTCTCACACAAAGCCTATCGGCTTAATAAAGATCAACTTTTTAGTCATTGCTAACAAAGGATAGTGTAGATTCCATCTACACTGATCAGCCCCAACCACATTTCATAGCTAAACATTCTTGCAACAGCAAGTGCCCACGGACATTTGTCAAAAAATGTGCCCCATTTCAAACTTTCGTGCTCCGCATACCCAACACGTGTCAGTCAGGTAAGATTCCTAGCACCTTCACTTCAAGCCTCCCATTCCCAGCGCCTGACGTGATATGTGTCCCGTGTTTGCTCTCACCAATTAAGGGGCTCGCCAACAGAATATTCATGGGATATGCCATGTCATGGGACATTTATAACGACCTTTTCGACATGTGTCAAAGCAATCAGCCTGTTATCAGAGGTCATCCTGAATTTGTAGTAACCTCCCAAAATGATCATGTTCATCCACTGTTGGCAGGCATACCAATTGCAACCAATTAGAGGGACACAGTTGGTCCCCATACCAAGAGGGTAACAATAAAATGATGCCGAATTATTCAGCATGTCGATGAATTGTAACAAAAGCACTCAAGTTTGATCGAAAAATGCCCAGTGGTTGCTCATATAAAACTCGAGGCCTGCATTGTATTGGAGGTTCCAATTCGATTCTTATTGAATTCTCAATTGGAAGAAAACTAAGAAGACTTTTAAGGAAATACTTGTAAATTCACAGAAGCTTAAATTTATGTTCAAAGGGACTCTAGGGTTTTTGTACTGGAGATGTATGTTGTAATTGTTGGTCCATAGATTTCATTCAGTAGAACTGAATACAGTAATGACCGACTCACCAAATAACTTAAATAACTTAAACAACCATACATCTCATAATATGCAAATCAATCATTCAAACTCAGTTAAGACCATATTTAACGAGGAAACCCAATAAGGGAAAAACCTCTGTGGGAATTGTGACCCACAATAGAAATGTACTCTTCTGAAGTACGCTTGGTTAAGAACTTATCATGTTAAAGATTACAAATATATTTGCTAGATGTGACCCTGTTAGGGGATTTACCTCATATCTGTTAAGATCTTCACCCTGTTAGGAGTGGCCTTGTTAGAGGTTTTTAAACACTCTTTTAGAATGTCACCTACTTCTAGGATTTACAAATAGAACTGTTAAATCCACTTGGTTAAGAGATTTTTTCTCTATTACAAATGTTAATAAGCAACAATATAAATTTTGATATGTAAATATAGCAACTACCTTTACTTGGGTCAAATCCTTTGTGCTCACATGACTACTAGCATTACATACTCCATTTGTCTTTGCTCTAGACTGTAGATTCTACTCTTTCTGCTTCTTTGCTTTGCTCGGTTACTTATGTTCTTCAACTTCTTCTGCTTCTCAATTCAACTCGCCAGCATCTCTTCTCTCATTAGTTATTATCCTTTATATAGACAATCTTTTGCCTCTTAATCTCCTTGCTTAGGTCTTCCATTATTTGCTCTCAACCATTCGATCATTTTCATAAATCTCAGCTCGGTAAATCGTTTAACTTTTACCTCGTAACTTGAACTTTTTCTTGGAACTCAAACAATCAGGTTTAACCGCTTAATCTTCGCCTTAGATCTTCTCATTGAATTTTCTCGCTCGTAGATCTTCTAACAAAATTCCTTTATGCTTATCAACATCCAGATCATCATAGCTTCGTATTAAATTTGATCTTATCATCCTTCACAATCAATATCCTGTACTCGGTAACTTGTCTTGCAACTCGGTAACTATCTTCGTTCACTGATCGGTGCCTAACTCATTCTTGGTGCTCGGTAACTGAAATTGACTAACACAACTCTATACTGAGTGACTTTGTCTAGCTCGGTAGAGTAACTCTTTCTAGTCATAACTTAACTCTTTGCAATCTATGACTTAATCAACCAAATGTACCGACTTGATAACATCAAATATATAGTAGCAAACAACTATATCAATATTACTTCATCATTGTCTGATCTGTATTTGTCACCCATTTAACTTCTCCTTCTTATGATATGGTAACTCAATATAAATAAGTAATCAATTGCTTGACATCAATGACAAAATAACAACTGATCTAACCATTTCTACAAACATGTATACCTATTATCACTCGGTCTTCATCATCTGCATCAGTTGATTAACAATATCTTTCTTTGGCATTGATGACAACACTATAGTATTACTATAGAAATTGATGATGGAAACTCTCAATACTGTCAACCTTTGTCATTACTCCCTCTGAGTTGATAGTTCTATTTCTGATTCAATCCTTGCTTTCTAATCATCAAATTGTTCTCCCTCTTGGATAAATCTTCTGATACTTTGCTTACTGATTCTCCTTCATCAGTAAATAGTATCAATTCATTCTCTTCCTCTTTCATCATTATCTCCCTTATGGATAAATGTCATCAATTTATTCTCTCCCTCTTTAACAACAATGCCAAAAAGTCATACTCCTGAAAACATGTTCTAGTAGTGGATTATACCTGACATGTACAAATATTCATTGCATATAGAAATCTCCACACAACTTCAGGAATCACCTAAACTGTGTCATACTAACATCAATTCAGAAATAGATATTCTAGTAAAGTATAGAATTGATGCAGCATGTCTCATGCTCTTAGTGTATATTGGATAGGGGAAGAACCCCTAATTTACCTCTGAGATACTCAAAAGCATCTTTCGGTAGTGGCTTTGTAAAGATATCAACCAGTTGTTCCTTTGAATTCACATACTCCAATATCACATTTTTCTTTTGAACTTGTTCTCTGAAATAGTGATATTTGATAGAAATGTGCTTGGTCTTTGAATGCATAACCGGGTTCTTTGATATGTTTTTTTTTGGGTAAAAGGCCTGAGCCATGGATTAATTTTTATTAATAAACTTGATAACAGTCCATAGTCTCCGTTCACTATGGGCACTGATAAGAAAGAACAAAGAAAAAAACCTCCAGTCTTGCCCAGGACCAAGGTCCAAACATAATAAATAAACATAGTTATATGTAGATATGGAGGCATTCCTCCATTTACAAAGTCTACATGCTCAAATATTACTGTATCGTCTTAAAATGGAAGCACTTCCATTTTGGTAGGTTTAGCACCCTAGTTTAGTACACTTGCATATTAGATTTGCATTTAGGATGCATATGCACTTGATTCTGCATCTCTAGGTGAAACTAGGGTTAGGATCCTATGGATCCTCCTTAATTTCCCTTTCTGTGACTCTGTTTTTAGGTAGAACCTATGTACTGGCTCTCCTAATCTTCATCATACCTTCTCTATGGCCTCTGTGCATCTATCCAGCATTTTGGTGTGTTTTCTCACCTTCCTAGGTCCCTGGGAATACTACAGATTTCCCAAGGAGACCTTCCTGAAACCTCAGGTCAGGGTTGAGGTCAATTTTGACCTAGGTCAGAATCAAGGTCGTCCTTGACCTAGGTCAAGGTCGAGGTCGACCTTGACCTCTATCAGGTATTGGTCCCCGCTTTCAAATCTGGAGCTTATTGGGGTTCTAAACTTAAAAATAGGTCCTTGGGTCTGGATGCGAAAGTGTTTTCCACGATATTCAAATTAATACATCCCCTCCTTGGTTGGTGATTTTAATTGGACCATAATTCAAGGTGAAATTTGAATTTGGGTCCATTGCATTTTCCTAGGAGGTCTATATTGAGATCTCTATATAAACACTCTCTTTTGCCTTCATTTCTTCATGAGAGAAAATCGTAAGATGATATTATGCAATTACGATTATGATGATGTAAGAAAGCAAGAGGATGATATCGAAGGACAAGATATGATGATGCATTGATACATACAAGCATTTTGTGGACAAGCTATTGTGGATCTTCTTTGGAGCAAGAGAGAGTCTTCCTTCCTCCCTTCTTCTTGGATCCACCATTTTCAACATTCAAGCATTCAAAAGATACTATCATGGGGTAGAAACTACGGATTGTGAGTTTGGTAGGAATACTTTAGCCTTGGGGGCTTGGTATGCTTTCTTTATCATATTCAAATCTATGCATTGCTTTCTCATTTTCAATTCATGTTAGAGTTTTAATCTAGAAGATTAGATATTGACATTACACATTGGAAGTTCTTTCCAAGAGCAACACACACACATACATTCTACTATATTCGGCTATTCGTGGAGGTGGAGATCACCAAAATGGGGGTTTGACTAAAGAAAAACCCTATATAGCCACCCCAAAACCCCTCTTTTTCAGATATTTGTAGGTACTATTTTGAGAAGTACAGGTTCAGAATAACGGATTGGAGTGCAGATTCGGATACCATTTTTGGCAAACTTTTGGGATCCGGAAACAGAGTTCATGTCAGAGACTTTTTAGGTCGATTCTACCCTAGGTCGGAATCACAAATTATGGGTCAATGGTGACATTGACTTGAGGGTCAAAATCAAAACTATGTCCGAATGGAAAAAGATTTCTAGGTTTTGTCTGTCTCTGCGTTTCTGTTCCAGATCCATTCTCAGATTTTTCAAAAACTCAACACAGGCTTCAGAAAAATGGTATTTCCAGATCTGCTATGATGTGAGGTAGGTATTTTACTCCATTATTCTTTGCTTTCATTTCCAGATTTACACCCCTTATCAATTACAATTAAATGTAAATGGTTGAATATGGCATAGGGTCTCTTTAACATGCAAATCTCTATTGTTCAAACCTTATTTAGGAGACCATCCAAATTTATATCTTACATTTTGGTGAACCCGCGATAGATAACTCTTTCTCTTTGTTGTTAGATTTACATTTCATATTAGATCTTGCATGCATATAGAAGTAGGTTTTGTTTTATGCTCTTGCATTTATATTTCAAAAATACATAAAAATTACAAAATTTCTTTAAAACACAAAAACATTTACATGCTTGTAATTTTATTTTTGTGTTCAACATGCATGACTTTTGTTTTGAATACTTTGATGATGATTTTATTGTACAAGAGAATAGATCCCTTAATGAGGTACATGGAAGTGAGAATGAAAATGGTTCGAATGAGATCTCCATGGATTCTATTCCTATTTCATCCTCCTCCACAACTTCTCCAATTGACCTTTACCATAGGGTGTGTGCATGGTTACCTTCATGTTCCACTATTTGCAACATTGAGGCACCTAGAATGTTATTCCCTAAACATTTGATGATGGTAAAAGGATGTCCTCGAATAACTATTAAGGGTAAACCTAAAGATCCTTTGGATTTCTTTGATAACACAGATTTTTTTTCACATGCTTATCGCACAAGAAATAATCCTCAACCTACTGTCCCAGCTTCTTTACCTCCTTCTCAACCCGTGCTTCCTCAAGAAATTAGGTTACCTTCTTCCTTTAAGGAGTATGACTTAGTTGAGAAACTACGCGCTACTCTAGCTAAGATATCTTTATGGGAATTACTTCAAACTTATCCTACATATCATGAGGCATTACAAAAAGCTTTATCTACTCTTCCTGCTCTTCCTCCTAATCAAGAGAATATTAATTCATTTTTGGAGTGCATGCATACTATGCCTTCTGTACCTCCTATTTTATTTACTGATGATGATTTACCTTCTGTTGAGGTGCAAAATCAATATGATGCTCTTATGGTTGCTATTTCTATCAATCAGAGTATCATTCGTAGAACATTAATTAACAATGGATCTGGGCTTAATGTTTGTAGCATGGATATGCTTAAGGCTATTAAGGCCGATCTTACAACCATTCAACCAGATAATTTATCTATTCATGGATTTGATAACATTACAAAGAAAACTTTGGGTATTATTACGCTACCTATTTAAGTTGGTCCAATTCTGCTCAATACACCTATTCACGTTATGCCTGGACCTCTCAATTATAACCTTTTGTTAGGAAGACCTTGGTTACATACTATCCATGCGATTCCTTCTACTCTTCATCGTAAGGTTAGGTTCATTTATAAAAATTGGATGTATACACTACATGCGGATGATGCGCTGAATCCTTGCCTAAATGCGGAATATGCTAAGGTTTCTGAACCTATACAACCAAGTAAGGAACCTGAGAAACCACCTGAAGTTAAACAAGTTGAAGCTCCATCCTCTTCTTTGACTGAAGATGATTGGAGAACATTGGATTTTAATCCTTCTTTTATGGGAGAAAATAAAGTTTCTGATTTAGAGTTTATGAAAGAACACAGTGGGTTTGAAAAACAAGTTTTTAATATTCCTTCTCCACTTTTTGAGGAATTAAATAGTAACTTTGTTGTTGCTTCACTTACAGAAACAATTGAGACAATAAAACCATATTGCTACGACATTGTGACATATGCCGCTCCTTTAACTCAATCTTATATGGTCGATAGATATGGTTTCGGTTATCATTTACTTAGGAAATCAAGATTCAATGGGAAAGGATGTGGTAAATATGAACAAGGTATACAAGTGCCCTTGGACAATGAAGTTTATGATTATACTTATGGGCTAGGATTCAACCCTTATAAACAACCATCAGCTTTTCCTCTTAATGTCAATCATATCTTTGGTGGACATTTGAAATTGGTTAATTCGCTTCTCCTTGACATGGATCAAAAACCTAGTTTGGATATTTTTCCTGAGGATGAAGCCTTAATCGATTTTTAAGGGGCTTATCAAGATCTA
The DNA here is from genome assembly GCA_018584345.1 of Thuja plicata. Classification (NCBI taxonomy): domain Eukaryota; kingdom Viridiplantae; phylum Streptophyta; class Pinopsida; order Cupressales; family Cupressaceae; genus Thuja; species Thuja plicata. The sequence goes on along the minus strand of MU225325.1, from coordinate 5,387,478 downwards.
CCTACATTTCATCATAAAAGAAGAAAGCCCTATTGTCTAAATAATGAAGCCTATTTTGGAGAACATGATGAACAAGGTATTAGTAATAACTGAGAGGGGGGGTGAATCAGTGGCTTCAAAAATTATCCTTTAAAATTTAACCACCAATCAATAAACCTCATATTATTAAGTCCCTACAAGATGCATGCCATGAAATGCTTATAATAATTAACTGTATGTCGGTTTTCCTTTTCTGACCTTATTCTCCTTGATAACCGATAAGCAACAAAACTATTTACCGACACTCAGTAAATATGCAGAGTATACCAATCAATCCAAAAATGCATATGTGAAATGTAAAATAGTAAAGTAATAACCATACACACATAACACATAGATTTTAACATGGAAACCTTGTTAAGGGAAAAGCCACTAGGTCGGTACCCCAAATTTTCACTCTTCTGAAGTAAGCCCTGTTAGGAGCCAACCCTGTTAAAGGTTACAAACACACTGTTAGGTGTGACCTTGTTAGAGGATTTTATACATAGAGGTTGTCTTTTAGTATCAGACAACTCAGTTTGCTATCATCCTTGAATCAACCTCCTTCTTAGACTGTCAATAGGCTTTAGGAAAATCTAGTGCTACTTTCATGAATCAAACTTTTTGGCACTCCTTGGGATGTACCTCAATATATAGAAGACTGTTAAGTCCCGCTCTGTTAAGAGACTTGATGCTTCAATGTTTAAACTGAAACACAATGACCTATTTCTAATGCAACTTGAATTGCAGATTTTCAGATCTATTTAAGTACATTACCTCTCTGATCAATGTATCAATTCAATTCTTTGTGCTCCACACTTTCTGCTTTGTGATGTTGTGCTTCATTGTTTGTTGGTGTCTGCAGAATTCTTTAGCTCTTCTTCAGCTTGATTGATCAGGACTGTATGAAGTTGTCCTTCATCAGTTTCTTTTCAGCATCCTCTTTATATTCACTCCCCTTCCCATGTATGCAATTACGGAAATGAATTATGCTTGTCTCTTATATAGACATGATATTCACTGTTTCTTGATTCTTGATTCTTGGCGTGAAAAACAATCCAGCCAATATGATTTAAAGCATAACTCCTGATTTATCTCGTAGTTATCTTCTTTCCAACTGTACAAATCTTCTTTAAATCAATCACTTAACTCTGGTCGAATAAAACAAATAAAACAACCAGTTAAGTCTATCCTTAAGCTCTGCCAGCTAGATATTTTGTCATTTTTTGAACTCTCTGTTCTGTCGGTCAACTCTGCAATTAGTCATCAGTGATAGCTGCCAGTTCCGTCGGTGTGACTCTAGTCAGCTTTGGGATCTCCGTCCGTCGGGCATCATTGGATTTTACTCATCGGGTATCACTATGATTTTTCTTCGTCGGGCAATACTGTCTTCTGCTCGTCGGGTATCACTGTGACTTTTGTTCTTTGCCTTTACCGATGGTGTGCACTCCATTGGTGTTATCTGTCACTTAGTGAATACTTGACTTTTATGCATTGTTGAAAGCATAATCTCTGTTCCATTGATTCTCTGAATTCTTTGGCATTATGTACATGACCGTATAGATGATATCAAGTTGACATCAATGACAATACAAACCATTAACTGATTTAATGCCTTGCATTATCTTCAACTTAACATTATCAAACATTCAATCAGTTACATGTCATCAATCTCTCCCTTTGGCATTAATGGAAATATACTATATTATCACACTATACTATTTCTAATATAAAATGAAATATAACAGTTGAAATTCATCAGATTACCAAATAATTTGTTTTGATAACCGATAAAAATGTCTGACCGCCGGTAAGCTCTGTGTTAGCTTAGATTTTATTCTTGCAGCTTTTGGTGTTTCTTGTTCTGATGTGTTGCTTCCTTCCCTTGTGTCAATATCTCTCTTTTGACTGTTCTTGTTCTTTGATGTCTTTGTCTTTTGTCAACAACTCTCCCTATGGATATGATCTCTCCCTATTGGAGTATTTTGATAATGGATAATCTTTCTTCTTTTTCTGAAGACTGTGATAATATGGAAACTTTCTCTCCCTTTGACAAAAATGCAAAACAAATATCTCACAGATATCTGACATTAATGTCAAGTGATCTTTTCTCTTGATCCATAATATATTCCTTGAATTTCCCTTATCCATTAGCAATACATCAATATGATCTGGTGCTTGATTCTGATATATACCTTTCTGTATATGGATGTAGCTTTAAAGTTCATCTTTTTGTTTGCATCAACATGAATGATATTCTGATAATATATAGGCTGATGTAGCCTTTAGTCTGTTACTGACTGGTAGACAAGGGTTTGACCCCTAGTCTCTTTCTCAGGTACTCAAATGTATCATTGGGCAGTCGCTTGGTGAAGATATCAGCCAATTGTTCTTTTGATTGCACATACTCAAGTATCACCTCTTTTTCTTGAACTTGTTCTCTTAAATAATGATACTTGATTGCAATGTGTTTAGTCTAGAAATGCATGACTGGATTCTTGGAAATGTTTATTGCACTGGTGTTATCACAATAGATAATCACTAGTTCTGAGATCTTCATATGCATACCTTCCAGCAACTGTTTGATCCATGCAATATTTGAGAAATTTGCAATAGCAACAACATATTCTACTTCTGCAGTAGACTGAGAGATGCATCCTTGCTTCTTGCTAATCCATGTGACAATTCTTTCACCCATAAAGAATGCTCCTCCAGTTGTGCTCTTTTGGTCATCAAGATTTCCAGTCCAATCAACGTCGATAAACACCTTAAGTTCAAATTTTCCTTCTCTTCTATACCATAAGCCAAATTCCTCAGTATTCTTCAAATATCTTAGAATTCTTTTCACAGCAGTCATATGTGATTCCCTGGGGTTAGCAGAAAATATAGCAACAATTCCTACTGCATGTGCAATTTCTGGTCTAGTGTGTACAACATACATGCGTTTTCTAATCATTGATCTATACAAAGTCTGATTTACCTCTGTTGTCTTGTCTTCCTTTGTTAATTTGCATCCAGTAGCCATCAATGTTCCAACAGATTTGGAATCTTCCATCTTGAATATTTTCAGGACCTCTTTGATGTATTTGGACCGTGTAATGAAAATACCTTCACTTTGTTGAATGATCTGTAGAACAAGAAAGAACTTGATCTCTCCAAACATAGACATATCATACTCTTTTCTCATCTCATCAGCAAATTACTTACATAGTATATCATTGCCTCCAAATATGATGTCATCAACAAATATTTCAGCAATCAAAGTGTTAGCATCAGTATCTTTTTTCAAATAAAGATTACTATTTTCACTAGTCCTTATGAATCCAATACTTATTAGATAGGAATGAAGTCGTTTATACCAGACTTTGGGAGCTTGTTTTAATCGATACAAGGATTTGTGAAGTCTACATACCATGTTCCTCTTGTCTGGATCTACAAACCCTTCTGGTTGCTCAATGTATACCTCTTCTTCAAGTATTCCATTTAGGAATGCTGACTTGACATCCATTTGATATACTTTGAATCCTTTGTATGCATCATAAGCAAGTAGTATTCTTACTCCTTCTAGCCTAGCAA
>MU225325.1:5361989-5383834 GCA_018584345.1 Thuja plicata | reverse complement strand
TAGTCTTGCTTTGTTCCTTGTGACTTCTCCATTCTCGTTCAACTTATTCCTGAATATCCATTTTGTACCGATGACATTTTTGTCATCTGGTCTTGGCACAAGTGACCATGTTTTGTTCTTCTCAATCAGCTCAATCTCATCATTCATAGCACTTATCCATTCTTCATTATCTAGTGCAGCATTGATAGATTTTGGCTCAAACTCACAAATTAAACAATTTGAGTTTAAAGACTTACTTATTGTTCTTGTACCGGCCTTCTTATCTCCTATGATTTGGATCTCTAGATGGTTCCTTCTTACATATATTGCAAGTACAGGTATAGTTCTTTGTCTATCAGCTTGATCATTATTTTGGTCTTCATTTTTTTCTTCATCACCTTGCACATTTTCTTGATCATTATTCTGACCGTCGGTAAAAGCATTCTGACCGTTAGTTGCAACATTCTGTTGTTATGGAATTAAGCACTGTTGCTCGGGTAGATTTATGGGTTCTTCACAATATAAAAACTTGTTGTAGTCTTCTAGTTCTTTTGTGCTTTCCAGCTCATTCTTTTCTACAATTTCATCAATCTTCACATTTGTACTTTCAACTATTTTATTAGAGGCCTTGATAAGACATTTAAAAGCTTTTCTTTTGGTAGAATACCCCAGAAAAATACATTCATCACTTTTGGCGTCAAACTTTCCATTTCTATCATCCTTTAAGACATAACATTGACTACCAAATATTTTGAAGTAACTTACATTGGGTGTTTTACCATACCATAGCTCGTAAGGTGTCTTCTTTGTGTCCTTCTTCAACTGTACTCTGTTAAGTGTATAAACAGCAGTGCTGAAAACTTCCCTCCAGAAGATTTTGGTGATGTCCTTTTCTATCATCAGTGTTCTTGCACGATCAACTATTGATCTGTTCCTTCTCTTAGCAATCTCATTTTGCTGTGGTGTTCTTGGTGTAGAAACCTGTCTTTTTATACCAGGCTCATTACATAAATTAGTAAATTTATTTGATATAATTCTCCTCCTCTATCTGATCTTAAACATTTTAGATCCTTACCACTTTGTTTTTCTACCATAGCCTTATACCATTTAAACATCTTGAATGCTTCATATTTTTCTTTTAGAAACATGACTGTGATCATTCTAGAGTAATCATCAACAAAGAGAATAAAATATCTATCTCCATAATAACTCTTTGTCCTCATAGGTCCACATAAATCAGTATGGACTAATTCTAGAATATCATCAGATGTATGGGTTTTACTTTTGAAACTAGACTTCAAGTCATTTTACCTTTTTGACAATTTTTGCACATGATGTTGTTTGGCTTTGTCATCATCGGTAAGCCTCTTACACTTCTTCTTTTGCTTATTTTCATCATGTTGTCAAAATTCACATGACATAATGTTTTGTGCCACAACCATATATCTTCGTTTCTAGTCATTAAGCAAGTGGTGTTAGTATCATCCAGATAGAATAAGTTGCCTTTAGTCTATTCACCGGTACTAATCAGTTTTCCTAATCCATTGAAGATCTTTGCCTTCTTGTTCTCAAATACTACTCTATGACCTGAATTATTCAGTTGAGAAACACTCAACAGATTATAATTCAATCCTTTTACCCAATAAGCATTTTCACATTTAATCAAGTTATTCAGCATTATTGTTCCTTTACCTTCAACCGAACAAGGTGTATCATTTCCCATTCTTACTGTACCACCATTATAATATTCAAAAATGTTAAACTTTTCTTTGTCACCGGTCATATGGTGAGTGCAACCACTATCTATAATCCAGATATCATTCTTGCTAACCTTAGATATGAGTGCAGTTTCTTTATACCTTTCATCTTCATCTGAATCATCCTTCACAGCTACAAATACCATCTCGATGTCATCACCAGGTTCGGTGTCAGTATCTTCATCTTTGCAAGCAGCTAGGTAGCTATCCTTCTTGTCTTTATCCTTGTAGTCTCAAGTATCTCTTCTTTTTGATTGTCGGTAACTTATGTAATATTTGTTACCACCTCTGTCAGATTTATTCTCAAAAGATCTGTCATTACCTTTGTCATCTTTCCTTATGTTAGGACATCTTGCAGCAAAGTGTCCAATCTCTTTACAATTAAAGCATACAAGTGGTAACTTTCCTTTATACTTACCTTTGCCTCTTTGCATTTTCCTTTCCATGAGTGCCATGAGTGCTTCTATTTCATCTAGATCTTCTTCTTCACTTTCACTTTTACTATCTCTTCTAGATGTGTGTCTCTGACTGGATTTGTTTATTCTCATAAAAGACTTAAATGCAAACTCTAAGTTTGGTAAGACACTATTATCAAAGTTATTCATCTCAAATGAAATCAGTCTACCAATCAAACTATCGAGAGTAACTGTATTGTTTGCAACTGCTCTCATTTCTTGAATAGCTGAAACTCTAATAGCATATATAGACAATAAGGTTCTTAAGATTTTACTTACCACTATCTCCTCTTCAAGTGTACCTCCAACACCTCGTATAGCATTGACTACTTTTATTGTTGTGCTATACTGTGTGATGTTTTCTCCTTCTTTCATTCTGAGATCATCAAATTTTCCTCTAAGACTTTCTGCCTTGGCTCTCAGAACATTTGCATCATCGCCATGTACAAGCTTCAGTTTGTCCCACATTTTCTTTGCAGTTGTGCAATCATTGACATCTTCAAATTCAGCATCGGAGAGAGAGAGGAAGAAAGCTATATGACCATGTAGTTGTGCTCATGCTTCACTCTCAATTGATCTACTATTAATGGTCTTGTGGGCAACACATATTCAGTAGCTAAGTATTGAGTAATATCATTACCAATACCTGATAAGTGGAGTCTTATCTTGCTTTGCCATGAAGCAAAGTTGTCTTTGTTCAACTTGGGCACATCTCGTCTCTTCATCTTGTGATCTTTCCTGAGGTCTTGAAACCTTCCTTCTAAGCACACAAGCGGTGATACCAATTGTTAGTAATAACTAAGAGGAGGGGGTGAATCAATGGCTTCAAAAATTATCCTTTAAACTTTAACCACCAATCAATAAACCTTAGATTATTAAGTCCCTACAAGATGCATGCCATGAAATGCTTATAATAATTAACTGTCTGTCAATTTTCCTTTTCTGACCTTATTCTCCTTGATAACCGATAAGTAAAAAAATTATTTACCGACACTCAGTAAATATGCAGAATATACCAATCAATCTAGAAATGCATATGTAAAATGTAAAACAGTAAAGTAATAACCATACACACATAACACATAGATTTTAATGTGAAAACCCTGTTAAGGGAAAAACCACTGGGACCGGTACCCCAAATTTTCACTCTTTTGAAGTGAGCCCTATTAGGAGCCAACCATGTTAAAGGTTACAAACACACTATTAGGTGTGACCTTGTTAGAGGATTTTATACATAGAGCTTGTCACTTAGTATCGGGCAACTCAGTTTTCTACCATCCTTGAATCAACCTCCTTCTTAGACTGTCAATAGACTTTAGAAAAATCTAGTGCTACTTTCATGAATCAACCTTTTTGGCACTCCTTGGGATGTACCTCAATATATAGAAGACTATTAAGTCTTGCTATGTTAAGAGACTTGATGCTTCAATGGTTAAACTGAAACATAATGACCTATTTCTAATGCAACTTGAATTGCAGATTTTTAGATCTATTTAAGTAAATTACCTCTCTGATCAATGTATCAATTCAATTTTTTGTGCTCCACACTTTCTACTCTGTGATGTTGTGCTTCACTGTTCATTGGTGTTTGCAGAATTCTTTAGCTCTTCTTCAACTTGATTGATCAGGATTGTATGAAGTTATCTTTCGTCAGTTTCTCTTCAGCATCCTCTTTCTATTCACTCCCCTTCCCGTGTATGTGATTATGGAAATGAATTATGCTTGTCTCTTATATACACATGATATTCACTGTTTCTTGATTCTTGATTCTTGGCGTGAAAAACAATCCAGCCAATATGGTTTAAAGCATAACTCCTGATTTATCTCGTAGTTATCTTCTTGCCAACTGTACAAATATTCTTTAAATCAATCACTTAAATCTGGTCGAATAAAACAAATAAAACAACCAGTTAAGTCTATCCTTAAGCTTTGCCAGCTAGATATTTTATCATTTTTTGAACTCTCTATTCTATCGGTCAACTCTGTAGTTAGTCGTCGGTGATAACTGCCAGTTTCATCAGTGTGACTCCAGTCAACTTCGGGATCTCCGTCCGTCGGGCATCATTAGATTTTACTCATCAGGCAACTCTATTTTTCAGCTCGTCGGGTATCACTATGATTTTGCTTCGTCGGGCAATACTGTCTTCTGCTCGTCGGGTATCACTGTGACTTTTGTTCTTTGCCTTTACCGATGGTGTGCACCCCGTTGGTGTTGTCTGTCACTTAGTGAATACTTGACTTTTATGCATTGCTGAAAGCATAATCTCTATTCCATTGATTCTCTGAAGTCTTTGGCATTATGTACATGACCGTCCAGATGATATCAAGTTGACATCAATGAAAATACAAACCATTAACTGATTTAATACCTTGCATTATCTTCAACTTAACATTATCAAACATTCAATCAGTTACATTTCATCACTCCTTTGCCAATGGATTCTACCATGCAAAGTAATTTATTAATAACTGAGACTATGGAAGTTCAAATGGATGAGAATGACTCTAAAAAAACAAAGTAAGGAAATGTTTGAACCAAGATGAACATGATCAATTGGTTTCCCTCTTGCTTGAATATAAGTATAAATTTTCTTGGACATATTCGAATATGCGGGGTATAGATCCTAAGATTGTTACTCACAATATTGTTCTCAAACTTAATGTTAAACCTGTGAAACAAAAAATCTAAAAGATGAATCCGGGCATTGCCTTGTTAGTTAAAGTTGAAATTGAAAAATTATTAGGTCTTGGGTTCATCCGTTATATTGATTACTCTGAATGGATTTCTAATATTGTGGCTATTTCTAATGGAGAAAATAAGATAAGGATGTGCAATGATTTTCAAGATTTAAATGAGGCATCCTTAAAAGATGATTTCTCGTTACCTAATATTGATATGATTGTGGATTCGATGCTTTATTATCTTTTATGGATGGTTTTTTCAGGTTATAATCAAATCTTTATTCCTATTGAAGATCAACTTAAGACTGCATTTATAAAACCTTGGGGAACATTTTGTTGGGTCATGGTGCCCCTTGGATTAAGAAACACAGGAGCAACTTATCAACACGCTATGACCTTGATTTTTCATGATTACATTCATAAGATTCTGGAAGATTATGCAGATGGCATCTTGGCAAAATCTATACAAAGAGAGGATCATGTGTTTATTTTAAGGCAAATATTTGAAAGAATTAGGAGTTATAACATGAGATTAAATCCTAAGAAATGTGATTTTGGAGTTGATTCTGGTAAATTATTAGGATTTATAATCTCTAAATGAGGCATAGAGGTCAATACTAAAAAAATTGATGCTATTGTTAACATGCCTCCTCCTAAGAATATTTCTCAATTACACAGTTTACAACAAAAAATACAAGCTATTCGTCACTTTGTTTCTAACTTAGCCGATAGAACTGTTCCTTTCATCTCCTTGCTTAGAAAAGATACCACTTTTTCTTGGAACCAAGAATGTAAACAATCCTTTGAGCAATTTAAGGAATATCTTGCTAATCCTCCCATTCTGCAACTTGCTCAATTTAATAAACCCTTCTATCTATATACTTTCGCTACTTCCCATGCTGTGAGTGCATTGTTGGCTCAACATGATAGCGAAGGTAAGGAAAGATCAGTGTACTACATTAGTCAGAATTTACTTGATTATGAAACAAGATATACCAATTTGGAAAGACAATGCTTGGCTTTAGTTTATGCTTGTCAAAAAATTAGGCATTACCTTTTGAATGTTGAGGTCAATGTGATTGTTAAATTTGATCCTCTAAAACACCTTTTCTCAAAAACTAATCTCTCTGGCCGTTTGGAAAAATGGGTGATGTTACTTACAGAATTTGATCTTAATTTCATCCTTCAAAATTCAATTAAAGGACAAGCTTTAACTGATTATTTAGCCGAAGCTCCTTGTCCTCATTCTGATACGAGCATTACCTCAATAGAATTCCCTGATGAGAACATTTTAGCTATTAAGAAGGAAGATTTTTGGGAATTATATTTTGATGGTTCTAGATGCAAGACAAGTTCTAGTGTAGGCATTATCTTGGTCCCCCCTACAAAGAAACCAATCCCTATATCATATAAATTGACCTTTCCTTGTACTAACAATATTGCGGAGTATGAAGCTCTTATAGCTGGCTTACGGGCAGCTTCATCCCTTCATATTAAAAACTTGCAAATCTATGAGGATTCACAATTGATTGTTGAACAAATCAAAGGAGGTTATCGGACTAAGAATGATAAAATAATGCAATATAAATATTTGGCTCTTGATATTCTTTCACAATTTTCTTCTTATATGATTCAGACCTTACCTAGGAAAGAAATTGACACCCAAATGCCATGGCAAGCACATCTTCCTTGGTTTGTCTCGAGAATAATGCCAAAGAATTTCAATTTACTATACACACTCTTAAACACCCAGCAATTTCTAATAATTTTATTGTTGATTATTTTAACTTGCATTTGGATGAATGGTATTCGCATATCTTTCATTTTTTGAAAGATAATACTTTTCCGAAATTGACAACAAGGAACATGCGTAATCGTATTAGGAATCTTGCAGCACGTTATATCATTTTGGGAGATACGCTTTACAAATGTTCTTATAATGGTTTGCTATTAAGATGTCTTGGTAGAACCAAAATTCTGATAGCTTTAGCAGAAGCTCATTTTGGTTCTTGTGAGGGACATTTTGGTGGGAAATCTTTAGTTAATAAACTTCTTAGAATGAGATACTATTGGAAAAAAATGGAACAAGATTCTTTTGCGTTTGTTAAGAAGTGTCCTCAGTGTCAGCAACATGGTAATTTAATTCATGCTCCTTCTTGTGAACTTCATAATCAAGTTTCTCTGTGGCCTTTTAGTATTTGGGGTTTTGATCTTATCGAAAAATCTCACCAGCTTCTTCTCAAGGACATACGTACATCCTGATGGCTACAGATTACTTTACGAAGTGGGTAGAGGCTATTCCTCTCCATTATACTATTGCAGATGTTATTTGTGATTTTATTCTTAATCATATTATAGCACGATTTGGTATTCCTTCAATGATAGTTTCGGATATCGACACTTCTTTCAAGAATAAAGAAGTCACAAAATTCTTGGAAAAATATCGTATTCAACATAGATTTTCTACTCCCTAATACCCTCAATCTAATGGTCATGCCGAAGCATCGAACAAATTTATTGAACAAATCTTAAGGAAAATAGTTAATAAGCATGCGAAAGACTGGCATACCCAACTTACTTATGATTTATGGGCTTATATGACTAGTGTCTGTACTGCCACAGGCACTTCTCCTTATAATATTGTTTATGGTACTGATGCTATTATGCCCTTAGAATTAGAAACACCTTCTTTGCATGTTTTATTTCATGGGATAATTGACAAAGATACTTTTCGGGAACAACGACTACAAGAATTAGAAATATTGGATGAACAACGAATAAATGCTTTGGAACATATAAAGTCCTATCATAAATCACTTCAAAAACAATATAATCATAAGGTAATTGAACAATCATTTTTGGTAGGTGATTTAGTCTTATATGAAAATCAAAGGAATGTGAATGCTTTACTTGGTGAAAAAGGGAAATTTAGCCCTAATTGGCTTGGACCTTTTGTTTTAATTGAGGATTTTACTTCAGGTGCTTATAAGATTGCTGATATGAATGGTGTTCCCCTTCAGGAACCTATTAATATTTTGCATCTCAAACGTTATTATCCCTAATACATCATTCTTTCTTTGTGTATTTATGTATTCCCTATAGAATAGTTATGTATGTTTTGTAGGTTATGTAATTCGAATACATTCATACATAATTTCATTCTTTCTTTCTGTTAAGTTTTGTGTATTGGTGAAAAGTAGAAGTAATCAATCATAAAACTAATTGGGCAAGAAAAAAATTTCATATATATAAAATTCTTTGAGTTTGGTACATATATGGTACATGTCTATCAATCTCTATCTCTATGCTCTAAGGGTCAGTGTCTCCCGTCTCTCTCTGATCTGTGGTGTGAGGCTGAGGATCTCAAAACGGTAGTCCGTGTGTGGATCCTTGACATGCTCATCTCATAGTTACGCTCTTGAGCTCTTTGTAGGCCAGCCATCAATTTCTCTTCTCTTTCTTTGCATAACCTCAGCTCTCGTTGGATGCATGCAAAAATATCGGCATGTCTGTCGGGATCCCTCTGTCCAATAAGGGACTCTCGCTCACTAGCTAGTAGTTGGTAGGATATACATGTATCCTTTAGAACCTCAGACACAAAGCTCCTCCACTCCGCTATGCTAACTGCAGAATTCAAACATATTTATCTTTTAATACTTCTTATAGAAAATATTTACTTGAAATATTCTAATCAATTACATATATCATACCTGGATCTCCCTCCTAGGTATCACAAAAGGATCTAGATGGTGGGGGAATAAAGTGACTACCCTCTCCCTACTCGCTATGTCTAGGTCTAGGTGGTGGTGTCTCTGTATGCGCACAGGGAGGTCGTTGTGATCTCAATGGTACAACACAGATCGCCTGATCATCTACACTTGTACTACCACATGGGGGCATCTCCTCTGATCTCTAATATACTCCCTCATCTTCTCTCTCTTCTGCTCTCTCCTCTACCCTCTCCTCCTCCATGGGATCTCCCTTAGGGATGTGATCCTCCTTGTCTCTATGATCCTCCTCCTCCTCTAGTATGTCACCACCTCGGTGTGTCCTCTCTGAAAGAACTGGATCACCTGTAGGGTAGTCATCAGGGAAGATGGGATGGGTCCCCTGTAGACTCAAATATCTGATATAGTCTCTACTAAAACTTGAATAGGATACATTGGGATCTACCTCTATATCCTCGGTCTCATCTGTCTCACTATCTACAATCTCTACTACTATAGGTCGGTGTAGGGCACAAGGTCTCTGATAGTATCTCGTCGAATATACATACTGAGGTACTATCTGGGGGACCCCCTGTGTCAGACCAAACTATCTTATCACTCTATCATAATAATATGGCATCACTGCATGACTGGTATGACCCTCTAACAACTTCCGTTGCTAGGAGTGTCTCAGCTGGTGTCAAATATCTAGCCATTCTGTCATCCTATTGTAGACGTCTAAAATTGTCCTTATATTAATTTAATTAATATTCCCATAGCATTATAATTAATTTTAATTAATTAATTATATTTTTTATATTCTTCTATTTATTTAATTAAATTTATTTAATTAAATATGATTCTCTTTCCTTAGTATTTGAATTTAATTTAAATACCATCCCTTTAATGTATTAAAACTTATTTATATACATTTCCCTCATTAATCCCTTTTAAATAAATTTTATATTATTTATTCCTCCACATGACTTAATTCTACTAAATCATAATTAATCTAAATCTAATTTGGATTAAACTAATTTGAACCTAGATCCTACCCTACCTCACATCACTCTCACCAAATAGACCTACTTACTAATTAACTAAGGTTAACTAGGCTAATTTCTTGATTCCTACACATATTAGTCCTAATTATTTTCTCACACATGTGTGAGCAAATTTCAAAAAATTCACTTTTCCAAATAATCCCAATTTGGTTCCAACAAGGTTTCTTACAACCTTGATGACACTCTCTTACACTTTCTAAAAGTGTTTTATTGGACAAAAACCCTTACACCTCTTACAAGATCCTTCACATGTGTACTTTAAGTTCACCTTGACCCATCATATCAAAAGTTGCTCACACATGTGTGAGAAAAGTTGGCCTCTTGCATGACTTAAGTGTCCCTCATGTGGCACCTATGTGGATGCTACATGAGCTCCATCTCATCCAAGCCCTCTCTCTCCTCCAAAAAATCTATAAATAGAGGCCATTGTCAAGAGCAAATCATCTCTCATTTATGCATTGTTATCATGCTAGTTTAGATTTTGAATTTTATAGCTCACTTTCATGTTCATGCTTTTAGTTCATTTAGAAATCACATCTTAGGTAATTATGGAATGAATCTAGTTTATTTGAATCTCATGCATATCATGTTAATCTAGCTTTGCATCTTCATCCTCTATATTTGATGAAGGCTTGAGACAAGTTCCTCATACTTGTTCTTGAGCTCTTTATTTAGTTGCATTTAGTTTCAATCCATAATATGCATATTTAATCTAGTGGGATTTAAATATTGTGTTGGGAGAGCACACCCACATAATTATCTAAGAGCAAATCAACAAGGCATTGGGTGCCCTTGTTCAGATCATCGAAGGTTGAGATGGAGTCCCTTGTTTTATTGTAGTATGCTTTTAGACATAGTTATTTTAAATGATTTACATCTCTAACATTTTCATGTCTAAGCATGCTCCCAACAGGTAGGATTTCAACACATACATTTTGGCATGCCCGGTGGGACCCACGTCCCTAATTTTTAAAATTTCTAACGTATTTTCTGTGTTTTTCAACATTCTAGAAAAATTTTATGCAGAGCCATCTCCGCACTATTTTTGTCATCCACATTTTTAGACAGCCGTTTGCGTAGACCGCCATCTGCGCAGATCACCGTCTACACCTATCAACAGACGTCTCCACGTATCAGATATCAAATATCAAATTTAATTTAAACAAAGTTTAGAAATGTTTTTTTACTAATTTTTGGGATTTTAAGTCTCGGGTTTCTAACAGGGTCTTAACTTTTAAGAGTTAAACACTGCCACAATCAGTAAAAAGTTAAAAATGCTTGTTTATTTAAATCTATTTTTCTACTAACTGTCTATTGTTCGTCGTCTGTGCAGGAAGTTGACCATCTCCATAGATTACCATCTGCGACTTTTCATTTTCCTAGCAGGTATCAGTTTCTGCCTTTCACAGACTGTCGTCTACGCTCTGGCTTTACTGTCTGCGCAGATTGCCGTCTGTGACTATACTCGGTCGTCTGTGATTTTTCACTGAAATTCATAATTTTTAGCAAATTTTAGGGTTATTGATATCTTTTAAGGTTTTACAACATCGTTTTTCGAAGACCAGAATATCAAAGACTACTAACTTTGTGTTTTTTTTTAGGATGATTGGAGAAGACAAACAAACAAACTACTAATATTTGTTCTCACAGGTTGCCTTAAAGATTTCAACTAAATGATCGTGCTTCTTAGCATATGTTTTTACTAGGCACCTATATTTAATTAGGAGGTTTATTTGTGTGATGAAAAATAAACATTAGAGGATTATGCTCTCTTCCTCTTTGGGAAGATAAAAAACCTAGACATGTATATTTTGTTTTAGGAAAATAAATCTTTGTTTTTGGAAAGAACAAAGTGTTTTGCGTGTTTGGGAGAAAAAGACACTGTATAGGAGAGTATGCTCTTTTCCCCTTGAGTGAAAATCAGAAATCTAGACCCCTTTTTGTCGCCAATCCATCTTTTACAATTAATCCTTTAGATGAGCCTGCCGATTGAGGAAAAAATCTCCTAGGAATGACCCACGTGAGAACGAGGTGTAAGCCACACCACTCCAACTCATGTTAAACAAATTTAATCCTTGGGGTTAAAGCCTCGGGAGTCGTTTGGCATTTGAGCTTATACTCGGCTCTTGTCTAACTTAAGTGCAACCTTGCATTCTTAATCATGTTTACGTGACCACTTTTGTCAAGACACTCTATAGGGCTATATGCCTGAATCATGCTTGCATGAACATAGAGGATACAATCGAACGGAGACCCTTACTAAGCACTCTAGGCATAGAAGCTACCCGATTCACCTCCGAAGGGTGATTTATTATTGTGCAAGGGGAGGGAAGAATCTCCCCCCAAGATCCCCATCATACATGTCCCAGTATATTATGTTGCAAAAGAGATCTTCATAGCACAACAACAATACCTGGAAAAAGAAAAAAATATGGGCGCTCTTCCGGGAGTGACACTACTATGTGAGCCGAAGGACTACCAAGCAATGGGTCTATAATATTTCATTCAATGCCAATTCCTTAGGTAGAATTGTGTTTGAAGTGCTTGCAAAACATTGACAAATCCAAAACACAAATGGAATACCCAACAAAAAAAAATTGTCACACATGCTTGTATCCCTCAAGGTTGCTTTGTCCCTTATTGAATTGTTTTCAAGACCTGTGCTTGTTATTATCTAGTTTGAGTATGCTGAAAGTGGTTCTTGCCATTGAACAAATCTGTCAAAAGTCAAACTGAAGTCCAAAATATGTTTAAAATCTCAAGACACTACCCTAACAATAGTATGTCATCTCCACTCTGGAGTCAACGTCTGTGTAGATTACCGTCTGCACAGATTGTTGTCTATGCATATTGTTGATTGAGTCTGAGACTGTCATCTCCGCTTGAAAATAGTGAGCTCAAAAATCTGCCGAAATATTCAAAATTTGGTTTTCTGTAGGACCCTGAAACCATTTGTCCTAAATCATTCATTCACTCAATCAAAATCATGTTTTTCACCATATGACATGACCGGTTCCAAGAAACATAAGAAGGTTAAGCTTCCAACACCTTCGATTTATCAAGAATAGAAAGAAACTACTAGCAAATCCAAAGAATATCAACACATTTCCACATCAATCAAGTAGGAAATTGAGTATTGTGAGAAAATTGACAAAGTCATGTACAACAACAAAAATTGCAATTTCATGGCCAAATATCCTGTCAACCGTGCTTTTGTCACCCTTGAGAAATACGATTAAACAACCCTCTTGTTTCTAAAAATTAATTCTTCCATCATTATCAAACATCATTCTTTTCTTGGAGCATTAGATCAAACCTCTTTGCATCAAATCAAATAAATCCCTTTTTAGGTTGAAAGACCTTAATCAAAAGTATTACAGACCTTCATCCTCAAACAAACACAACATTGCTTGTAGACCCTTAGGCTGTCTCAAGTAATTTAAATCCCTTAATGATATCCCATTTTGCTTGAGGTCACAAGTCCATCTTCAAGTACAACAAATATCACTTAATCCTTTTGTGTTTGTATCATTACAAGGTCTTGTCATGTTTAGGTTTTTTTCTAAAAACCTTCAAATCAAAATCAACCATCAAACAATCAAATCAATCTGTAATCAATCATCAATCCTTATCCAATCAATCTAATCCAATCAAATCAAATCAAGAATCAAATCTTTTCTCCATTCCATTTCATCTCTCAATCTTACATCTTCTTTTCTTCCATTCTTCTAAGTCTGCCATTGTATGGTAGTCACTCGATCCCAAGCTAGAAAAATGAGGCGTGCAACACTCAACACCACTACCTATGAGGAGAATTCTTTTGCCCATCAATACTTTCAAGGCACTGAAGTAACAACTAAGGAAGTTCCTGAAGAAACTGAGTTACCGGAACAAGAAGAAAGACCTACCCAAGTGAATGACTTCCTTAGTGATCCGTATAACTTAGAAATGGTTGAAAAGGCCATTAATCAAAACAACGGTGAAATATTCTTGAATCTTATTCAAAATGGCATCACAGTACCCGCTGACTTTGATGAGACGCTCCTTACTCAAAACATCACCAAAGCCGCCGCTACCGCTACCACAACCGCAACGATGACTTCTAATTCAAATGCTACATCATCATGTGATATTGGTAAAGGAGATATTAGTGAACCTTCCTCGTCAATACCTACTTTAGGACATGTATCAACAACTACATCAATAGTCCAATTAACACAAGAACAAATTCAACAGATCCTAAGTGTATTCCCAAACATTACTATGCACAATAGCACTCACACAATGACAAATACTACTCAAGGAGCAAGTGCTAATGTTAACAACATAGGGTAGATTTCCATGCCTTTGACAACGTCATCTATGTTTCAAACAATGGGTATGAAGACATCCACAACCAACACATCTAGAGCTTATTAATATATACCCCCTCCTACTATTGGTATGACCTCCATGGGGTTTTTAGCTGCACAATTTGGAGGAGGTAGAGCTTATGTGACACCATTTCCTCCTAATAATGCTCCAGATTTAGCCCAACAATTTAATAAACTCAAAAACCTTGTGCATGGTTTATAAAATGGGGGAAAAAAGGAGTTTTCTTTTGAAGAGATTTGTCCCTATCCATTTGACAAGTCTATCACAATGCAACCATTTCCCCCAAAACTTTGAGATGCCTAAATTTGAGAAATACAGAGGTGAAACATGTCCTCTACAAAATATCAAAGAATTTTACATCGCATGTCAAGAAGTCGCCTATAACAAAAATTACCTGAAGAGACTCTTCACTAGAAGTCTTGGAGGCACATTGTTGGAATGGTTCATGTCCCTTCCTTATGGATCAATCTCTACTTTCTCTGATCTTTCAGAGAAGTTTTTTGGACAATATTCATAAAACATTGAACATCAAGCCACACTCAGTGATTTGTGCAATACTAAAAAAAATAACGGAGAAACCTTTGCTAGTTTCTTACAACGATGGAGACATATTGCAAATTGCATGCCATGGAAAATACCTGATAGTCACTTAATTGACATCTTTACAAATAATTTGATCTCTGATATGTCTTTCCAAATGAAAATGGCTTCACCTAACACCTTTGAATCCCTTTTCAAGAAAGGAAAAGACATTGAAGATGGCCTTTTGCAAAGAGGTAGCATCAAACATTATACTCCTAACAATGATAAACCAAAATTTTGGAGTAAAAAAAAAGGAGTTTTTAATGATGGAGTGATTGATACCAAGCATGTTCAAACTGTTCAAGCATCCAACAATAATAATCAAAACAATCACAATACCAATCAGAATTGCAACAATAATCAAAATCAAAATTAGAACAATCAAAATCAGAACAATTAGAATCAGTATCAAAACAACAATCAGAACAACAATCAACAACCACGCAACCAATCATATTTTTTTCCTCGCAACAACAACAACCCAAAAAAAAAAAAAACAACAACAACAACAACAACAATCGACAATGATGACAATTCACAATATTGGCAGAACCCCCAGACACGATCTTTAAACAACTTGCAGATCAAGGAATGATAATCTATCCAAATACTCAGCCTTTCAATGAGAATCAACCCAAACCTGTGTGGTAAAGAGATAATGAATATTGTGATTATTATCGCATAAAAGGACATGATACCAAGAAATGCATAAAGCTCAAACACTTTGTGCAAGACCGCATTGAGGATGGAAAAATAAAAGTTGAAGGTCAGAATGCATCCTCAGCTAATGTGAAACTTAAATTCTACAATCAACCCTTCCCACCACACAATCAAAACATGCATCCAATGCAATACCATATGATTACTCTACCAATACTATTACAAATGATGATCAAACATGTGGGAGTCTAGAAGAAAATGATATCTTTGGTTTTGATGCTCTTTGTGACCGCATTGAAGAATCTGACACACATGTTAACACCTTAATCCTCAAAGATGCTGATCTTAATGATACCACACACAGACCCAAAGTCACTGTCCAAGATGCTGATAAACATTCTACATCTGCAAATCGACTAGCTACATCATCTACCGCTACTCAGTCTGCCTCATGCTATGACCTATTGGCTCAGTTAGGAAAGATGATTGCACAGATATCCATTCTAGAGCTCCTAAAAACCTCTCCAATTCACAAATAAATCCTTGAAGATGCTCTAAATGAATCCCGTGTCCCTGAGAATATCAACATCGTACAATTCCAAGCTATGATCAAAAACTTAGCCGCACAAGAGCATTTTTTTTCACTGACAAAGACTTCCATGGTCCTGACCTTCATCATAATAAGTCCCTCCATATCAAAGCCAAAATCCAATTTACAAAACTAAAATGAGTCCTTATAGATGGTGGATATGGCTTTTATTTGTGCACGTTGAAGATGATTCATAACATTTATCTTTCTGAGGACCTCCTAGATGTAGAAAAGCAAATCACAATAAAGGCCTATGATGATAGAGAAAGAGAAAGCAAGGGTTTGATCACACTACCCTTACAAGTGGGCCCAACCTTGATTGAAACTATTTTCCATGTGTTGGATTTAGATCTACCATACAATATCTTGCTGGGATGACCCTGGATACACGCTATCAAAGGTGTACCCTCTACTTATCATTAATGTCTCAAGTTCCCACATCATAGTAGAGAAATCATGATTCCTGGAGATCCTGAGCCCTTTCAATACTATAAGAGACTGGAAGGCAAACAATCTAACTACTATCCATTGCATGAGTTTGGCCGACACTTCAATCAAGAAACCCTTGTTTCAAACATTCCCTCAGTTCTAGAAAAGACATTAGAAACACCAGTTGATCAATCCCAAGGAAAGGAAAAGGTTATTTAAGACAAAGTTTCTGGATCTGAAGCAAAGGCCACCTTCATAGATCAAGGCATGGGAGAATATAAATTTGAAAGTGCTCTATGCATTGGGCAACAACCTTTGTCTCCAAAGTCCTATGGAAGACCATCACCATTACCCCCTCTAAAGATAAATAGCTCATGCATTGCAAAAAAAACACTTTTGAACATTGGGTGTCCTTATCAGATGAACACATGGAATACAATGTCCTTGATTGGCTCTACAATGATGAAGAAGAAAAACCTGTGACCTTCCCCGAAGGAAAGTATATCAAGGTTACTCCCATTGTTGAAAGCATGGGATATCATGGTACTGGTCTTGGAGCCAATGAAATTGGTAAGAAGAAAATCATAAAAACCAATGGTTATCCTCGAGGTTATCCTCGAGGACATGGATTGGGTTCCATAGAAACTAAGACTAACTTCAGTAAGGATTATTGTTTAGCTGCCTCGGATTCAGACACTAAAGAAGAGCTCTTCAAAATTCCTTTCCACTATGTTAAAGATGACCTCGACAAACTTAAACATGTCTTCACTATCACCCAAGATAACCTTTCATCCCCTCGTCTTCCCCTCACAAACCCTGAACTAATTAACTAGGATCAACAAGATTCACCAACAGCTTTGGACATTTGTGATTCAGATGAGGCAGTTTTAGTGTTCTTTGGACTTAAGAATCTCTGAGAATATGAAACATCAGATCTACTACAGTGAGAAAGCTTACTTTGGTAGCCAGGTCAATTCTCTTAGTCACAAAAATGACAATAAAAATAAAAATAAAAAAATGAAAATACAAAAACATCCCCTGGTGAAAAACTCTCACAAGCACCTTTGGATGAAGAAAAAGTTAAAATCAAGGATGCATCCTCTAGTGAAAACCTTTCTAAGGCACTAGAGGAGGGAAAATATGACCTTCCATTTATATCATCAGAACCAAAAGTGTCCTCTATGATTATCGAAGACACTATCCCGATCAATCTGGGCACAGAAGTAGATCCACACATCACTTACATTGCAGTTTCTCTCAGTGATCAAGAAAATAAAGACACTACAGCATTCCTTCATAACACAAAATCAACTTTTCTTGGACTTACAAGGACACACCAGGGCTCGATACAGATCTTGTCATGCACCATCTTGTTGTGGATCTCATTGTCAAAGCTATTAAACAAAAACTCCACAAGATGCATCCGCAAGTTGCACTGGTAGTCAAAGTAGAGCTTTGGAAAATGCTGGATGCTGAAGTAATCAGACCTATAAACTATCCTGAATGGGTCTCCAATATTGTACCAGTGGGAAAACCTATTGGGGGAATTTGCATCTGCACTTAATTCAAAGACCTAAACCTTGCATGTCCCAAGGATGATTTTCCACTCCCAAATATTGACATTATAGTGGATTTGACTGCTAGACATGAGATGTTGTCCCTCATGGATGACTTCTCCATTTACAATCAGATCAGGATAGCACCAAAAGATCAACACAAAACCGCATTCATGACATCTTTGGGTACCTTTTGTTATCAGGTGATGCCCTTTAGCCTTAAGAATGTCGGCGCCACATATCAGAGAGAAATGACAACTATCTTCCAGGATCTCCTGCATGTCATCATGGAAGACTATGTAGATGATCTTCTGGGAAAATCCAAGACACGAGAATCACACATTCCTATCCTCACTACCATTTTTGAGCGATTGGAGAAGTATAAGTTGTGGCTAAATCCAAAGAAGTGTGTCTTTAGAGTGCAATCTGGTAAGCTTTTGGGATACATTGTGTCATGACGCAGAATAGAAGTTGACCCAAAGAAAGTAAAATCCATCCTCGAGATACCACCTCCAAAAACATTGAAAAAATTGCACAGCTTACAAGGAAAACTACAATCCATCAAAAGATTCATGTCACAACTGTTATATAAGGTGCATCCGTTCTCTCATCTCCTGCCTAATAATATCAAATTCCAATGGGATTGCTTATGTCAAAATGCATTTGAGAAGCTAAAAGACTGTCTGGCTAATCCACCTGTGTTGGTACCACCTGTTGCTGGCCATCCTCTAATTTTGTATATATCTACTACAGAGGTGGCGTTGGGAGCCCTTCTGGCACAATTAGATGATACTGGCAAAGAGTGAGCAATTTATTATCTCAGCATGACCCTTATTGGTTATGAATTGAATTATTCCCTAATTGAGAAAGTATGTTTAGCTGTTGTTTTCTGTATATAGAAGCTATGAAATTATATGCTCAATCATAAGATTCACCTTGTTTCTAAAATTGATCCACTCAAATATCTCCTAACACGTGCTGCTCTTACTAGTTGTACACCAAAATGGGTTATGATCCTTACTAAATTTGACATTGTTTATGTGGATCACAAAGCTATCAAAGGACAAGTTATTACAAATTAGCTAGCTGAAGCACCTATTGATAGTAAACATCCAATCGTAATAGATTTTCTAGATGAATCAGTCCTCAATATTTCCCCGAGTACCCCATGGAAACTTTATTTTGATGGATCCTTCACTCAGAAAGGATTGAGGGTAGGAATCTTGTTTGTTACACCAAAAGGGGATCTCATCCCTAAATCTTATAAATTTTGAAGTTCATTTTGAACTATCTTATCTGTCGCTATGGCATTCCTCAAGACATTGTTACTGATAATGGAGGACCTTTCAAAAACAAGGATGTGACAGAGCTATGTAGGAAATTTAGAATTACCCACCATACTTCTTCCAAATAATTTTTGCAAGGCAATATTCAAGAAGAGACTACAAATAAAACCATCCTCAAAATCCTCAAGAAAATAGTCGATGAAGCTGGCCGTGATTGGCACCTTCACCTCAATCCTGCCCTTTGGGCCTACCACACCTCCATCCAAACCCCCACTGGATCCACCCCCTTTGCCCTTGTTTATGGAACGAAGGCTATTCTACCCATCAAAATTGAGCTCCCTTTCCTCAGAATTTCTCTTAATAATCTGTTGTCTGAAGAAGAATATAGAGTTGCCCGCTTGCAAGAGCTAGAAATCCTTGATGAGAGATGCATCTGTGCCCTAAACCACCTCCGCATGTATCAAAATTTCCTCTGGCTCCAATTCAACAAAAGGATTAAACCTTGTTAGTTTGAGGTTGGTGATCATGTCCTACAACACAATATGAAGAATCTCCAGAACCGTGAAAAGAAAGGAAAATTTGAACCTAATTGGTTGGGGCCCTTCATCATCCCATCAAATTATGGGTCTGACACTTATCAGATTGCTTCACCAAAGGGAGATCTGAACCCTGATCCTGTAAATATTGTACGTCTCAAGCACTTATATGCTTGATACTTTTGCAGTCCATTGTACAATTGAAAACTATCAAAATCCAAAAAAAATCAGAAAAGCAAAAATTCCAAAAACATCCAAAAAGAAAAAAAAAATCAAAAAATTCAAAAAACATAAAAAAATATAAAATCTTGAAAAAAGTATCAAAAAATAAAAAGAGAAAGAGAAATAAATCCATCCATTTGTGAAAACCACTTTGGTGGTGCAATGGATAAGTACCATGGTGAAAACTTGTTTCAGGTGCCATGTGTAGTCAGATCCACCATCTATTACCACTATCTTCCATACAGCCTCCATCACCTTCCATAATAAATTCACTACCCATATCTGTGTAGGTAGTTCCCTGACCATTTTCCACTTTCACCATAAAATTGCATTTCCGCACGACTGAGCTTACCATATCAACACTGTGCTTTATTCTAGACACAGTGATTGCAAACGTTTCCAACAAATCAGTAGACAGATTGAATTTCGTAGTTCCGTTCTACTCACAAGAAATTGCCAACGAATTCCCATTTCACTCAATCAATCTTTTTCCCATCTGGATACATCTTTTCGGTGTCGTCTATTCTATCAATTCTCACATCAAAACTGTTCATGGCAAGAACTTTTCGACTGAATGACCGCTTTGTCAGAATGTCTTTTTGTTGATTTTATCTTGTGTTTCAATGTGGCCTTCTCGCAACAACCTCGATCTTCTATATCTTGGTTCGTTATGATGAGTACATATTGGAATACATGTCTTTTGTGGTATGATCTGTTTGTCATAAATTGTTAGTGCATTTATGTTTTGATATTTAGTTATGACTATGTATGCCTCACTGGGGGCAGGATTCATGCATCTCAAATCCATAAAAAGATCTAGATGTATTGTGTCTCCTCATGAGAAACATTTCATAGGTCTCATCATACCTAATATCTTGCATTCTTGTTTCTAGCAACCTATTTGTCTGAGAGTCTATTCCACGCAAAGGAACCATTTCACTTGTGTTTTCTAGCACAAGGTGCATAACTCCTTTTGTAAAATCAAACTAGGGTGTTCTCTCCAAAATTAACATGATATAAATCCCACTATCATCATGTAGTTAGGATTGCATTTCAACTAGGTCAGATTACACTGCATTTTTTCTTTTGGCAAGGTTTTTGTTTATTCCCCCTATCCAGCTACCTAGATGATTCTATTAGACCTATTTGATACACACAAAAATAGTGTCCTCATATGTCTCATATTGCATTCATTCATTAGGTTAATTTTACTATTCATTAAGTCCATTCATTAATCATTACTCATAGTTGCATTGTTACTTCATTCATTATTCATTAATCATTATAGTTAAATATAGTTCCATTTCATTCATTATCCATTACATTAGTATAGTTGTACACACTCAAGTGGTGCACTTCTCTAAACCATTGCTTCCAAGAAGATCCATGGATTGGAAACCTTGAGAAATCGGTTTAGAGCTCCCTAGGCATGGAGTGCAAGGCTATTTTGAGCATTGTTCTCAGCTAGAGCTAATTAA
Organism: Thuja plicata; assembly: GCA_018584345.1. Classification (NCBI taxonomy): domain Eukaryota; kingdom Viridiplantae; phylum Streptophyta; class Pinopsida; order Cupressales; family Cupressaceae; genus Thuja; species Thuja plicata. Next base: position 5,362,478 of record MU225325.1, on the reverse strand, counting down.
GCCTATGACCTTGCTAATAAACCATGCAATGGGAGATTCTAAAGGAGACAAGAGCAAGAGTGCAAATGTCCTCAAGAATCAAATGAAAATGTAAATGCAACTAAACTAAGGATGAGAAATGCAAACTAAGCTATGCAAAGAAGGAACAATGCAACTAAGCTAGATGAGTTACTCTAGAGCATGAAAATGAAACTAATCTAAGAAAGCATGGATATGAAACTAAGATGCAAGAAATGGAGGCTAAATGTAAGCATGTCTTCAAAAGCTCTAAATCCTCCAAGTAATCCTGCAACATAAGGTTAGTATTCAAAAGATGCTTATGCAAATGAGGGGAGAGTTCTTCTTTTATAAGAAATGAGGGAAAAATGGACCATGGAGATTAAGAGGCAAAAGATTTAATCAGTGGTGGAGCATCAAAGAGAAGCAATCCATGTGCACAAGTCTCCTCCAATGAGAGTGAAGTGTTGACTTTTGAGCCTCATGTGAGAC
>MU225325.1:5325875-5350247 GCA_018584345.1 Thuja plicata | reverse complement strand
TAAATGCAACTAAACTAAGGATGAGAAATGCAAACTAAGCTATGCAAAGAAGGAACAATGCAACTAAGCTAGATGAGTTACTCTAGAGCATGAAAATGAAACTAATCTAAGAAAGCATGGATATGAAGCTAAGATGAAAGAAATGGAGACTAAATGTAAGCATGTCTTCAAAAGCTCTAAATCCTCCAAGTAATCCTGCAGCATAAGGTTAGTATTCAAAAGATGCTTATGCAAATGAGGGGAGAGTTCTTCTTTTATAAGAAATGAGGGAAAAATGGACCATGGAGATTAAGAGGCAAAAGATTTAATCAGCGGTGGAGCGTCAAAGAGAAGCAATCCGTGTGCACAAGTCTCCTCCAATGAGAGTGAAGTATTGACTTTTGAGCCTCATGTGAGACAAAAAGGTCCTTTCTCCTTTTTATAAAATAAGAATAATGCTTTATTTGTGCAACTTAGGATAAGAGGAAAGGTGGGGTCTTTTTATTTAATAAAAGGGGAGGAAATTCCTTTTAAATAAATAAAGACTTAGGATAAAATGGTTAGCCCATAGAAAATAATTAAATAAATGACAAAGCTAGGATTTGATCAAGAATGAGCAATTGAAGATTTTAGCAAATAATGCTAGAAAGGGGCTAATAGTCTAGATGACCATTTTTAGATGATTACAATAGTCACATTTTTAATTCATTAAAATCATTGATTTTAATTCATTCATTTTAGGTCCATTCATTACACATTTACACATTATTCATTTATTTACTATCACATTGCATCATTACATGTAATATACATCCATCTATAAGCATTTACACATATAACATACAACATATATGCATCCCATCCCCGCATCACAAATAGGTCAGTATAATCACATAAAATCATCTCATCCTGCTTGTCAGTTATCAACATCATCTAGAATAATATAAACATCATATAGCATTATATAACAAAATTCCAATAGATCACCACAAAAATTCCATGTATATATATAATAATGTCTGTCATGCATCAAGTGTCTCATAAATCATACAAAAATGTGTATCAAAAATGGCCTGAGACAAATCATGGTGGTGGTTGTGATGATCCTGCACCCCTACTCAAACACGGTGGTAACCCCACTGATCCCTATGAATCCCGCCCTATGCTCTTAGTAACTGCCCTCTCTAAGTATGCAGGCTATCGCTCTCCCTCTAGCACTGTGCCATGATAGAGTCCCATATAATATGTGGCCTCTCATCCTCTCTGACCATCATTCCTCTGTGCTACAAAATCATCTGCTAGCACTTGTCCAAGCCCTCCAACCCTCCCTGCCTAGCAAGCTATATCTCGCTCGGCTCTTTAATCCTTTGCCTGCCTCTGTGCTAGGTCTCACTCTACTGTCAGAGCTGCTATCTAAGCTAACATCTCTACCAGATCCTCTCCTACCCCCTCCTCTTTTCCTCCCATCCAAAACTCACCACTATCCACCTGGGCTTGTAATAGCACTAGAGCCCTTTGAGCACTGTCACCATGAGCTATCTCTAATTCTAGCTCCCCCTGTGCTCTGGTCAGCTCTATCTGTAGATTGATGGTTGTAGCCTGGGAGGTGGCTAGTAATCCCTTTAACCATAGGATCTCTACCTGTGCACTAACCTCATTCGCCTGAGATGTCGCCAGTAAGCCCTGTACTCTCCCGAGCTTAGTCCGTAGACTATCCCACTCTACCACTATTATCTCATGAACATCCTGGGCTATGTGCCTGGCTAGTGGTCCCTGTCTCTGTACCTATGGCCCCTGAGGCCCCTGATTATGTGCCTATCCCTGTATACCTAGGACCACTGGCGGCTGCCTCGCTACAGGTATCTCTACCTATCCCCGTCGCCTCTGAACTGCTACCCTAGACTGGACTCTCCTCCTCCAACCCCTCCTCCATCCCCTCCCTCCTCATCACCATCATCCTTGTCGTGTCCTCCTCCATCCCCTCCCTGCCCACGCTTCTCATTAGCTTGTACTACACCTAGCACTGTTAGTCTAAACGGCCTGTGCGCCGCCCACCACTATGCATATGCTGGGCCGATTCCAGCATCCTATAATGACTCCCATACCCTGATCCATGGCACCTCTGTCATGCCCATCCATGACCCTCGAGCTATCTACAATTCCACTCCCATCCCCCAAATGCTGCCTACTTCATGAGTAACCAAGGGATGTGGGAATCCATCTGGCACAACCTCCTGAATCTGGCCCATCTATCTCCATACTCTCGATGACATATACCTAGAAATTATATAAGATGTTCATCCAATTATCCAATAATCAGTCTGTACAAATATGAGATAGTAGGAGTCATAATACTCATCCTCCGCATATCCATCCTGATGTGGGACCTAGTGTCCCCATGCCTCGCACCCTGCATATGGTGCCCATTGAATGTCACCCATCTCATCTAAAGTCTGCCACTAGTATCCAACCGAGTCTATAGACTCATAGCTAATAGATGGCTTATACCTGCACACAAACAGTTTATAAGCCTGTCTGGTCTCACGTGTCTGGATCGATCGTTAAACAACAATATGCTCCCACGCTCATACAAGTAACAACGTGCATCCTAGTCCTAGTGCCCTACCCTTACGATAGGTGCACATGTGCAAATCATAATAAAGGTGCCTAAGGATAGTATATCCCCAGCAGTACTGATCCCCATCCTCTACCATGCTGCTCAGCACTCGAGCCCAGCCAATTGGGAATCCCTTGCCTACATGATCAGGCATCAATCATCCCCTAATAAGTCCTACTAGATATAATGCCACCCACCGCAACTGTGGCTTTAGTGCCATCGCTCCTTCCCATGACATCCACTACCGTGAAGTCAGTATTTCTGCATATCTCCTCCCAAAGGTCATCTCCATGTGAGGCTCTGACCCCTCAAAGTAGTACTCGAGTATCAGCCCCCAAATCAGCACTCTATAAATCCTCCACACATCGTGAAGGGTAATCATGGCTTCCCCTGTGGGGAAGTGAAAGCTCGATGTGGTACTATGCCACCTCTCGATCGGTGCTGACATAGGCACATTATGCACTCTCAAATATGGCCAGAGGTGTACATGCTCTAATCCACATAGTGTCACAATCCCCCATTCATCTACAATCAACTCATGCTCCAATGTCATCATCACTGGAAAGCACCCCCTCACCTGTAAGTTAATAGTATCCTCCTGCACCCACCATGCTCATGTCAGATATCAGATAGCATTCTAGGGCATCAAATAATGCCCCTAACCTGATCTGGGGCATCAAAAAATGCTATAGGACCCTTCCCTTTCTCTTCTTTCCTCCTTTTTTCTCTGTTTTTAGGTCAATCGGTGGAGACGTCAATTTACCCTCGCAGACGGCACTTCTTCATAGCTGTCGATCTGTGGAGACAATGGTTTAGGCCGCCACCTCTTTTCCACACAGATGACAGATTTCTTACTCTACCGTCTCCACCCTCTTTTCCCCCCCTCCCCTTTTCCCTTACAGATGATGATCATGCAATCTCCATCTGCGCAGACGCCTATTGCCGATCAGTGGTCTGCGAGGACGGTGACTTGTCAATCAATGTTTGCATAGATGACAATCAGGCGATCATCATCTGCTTTGCGGGCCAGTTTGGAGCGTGTTTTAGGCACCATAAATGTGATAAAAAATATTATATGTGTTATCAACTAGGAGGCCTTCAACTACTCACTGGTGGTCCAGTGTCCGTGGGTCGCTGATGGATCCTAACTCGCTCTCCAAGCTGCGCACACTCTTGAACTGCTACCATTGCTTCTCTCTTCTTCTTTATTTTTTCTCTTTGTGAGTGAAAATGACTTCACTTTGGGCCCCAATGGACTATTTATATCCCCTTATAGCCTATTTCTTCCGTCCTTCTCCCCGTTTCCCGCTCTGGTCCCTGCTTTTCCTCTATTTCTTTTGGATACGCCATGCAATTGGTCTTCTTTCCCTCTTTCCCTGCCTTTTTCGAGAAAAAATTATTAAAATTTATTACTTTTTCCTATTATTTTTTTGAGGGGGCACACTCCTCCAATCTCATTGTCTTAGGTTTTCCTGAACTTTTTGGGGCATCTTATTTTCTTTTCTTTGACGCAACGCCACTTTCGATGCCGCATCAAAGAGGGGAAAAATGTAGACATCTAAAATTGTCCTTATATTAATTTAATTAATATTCCCATAGCATTATAATTAATATTAATTAATTAATTATGTTTTTTATATTCTTCAATATGATTCAGTTTTCTTAGTATTTAAATTTAATTTAAATACCATCCCCTTTAATGTATTAAATCTTATTTATATACATTTTCCTCATTAATCCCTTTTAAATAAATTTTAATTTATTTATTCCTCCACATGACTTAATTCTACTAAACCATAATTAATCTAAACCTAATTTAGATTAAACTAATTTGAACCTAGATCCTACTCTACCTCACATCACTCTCACCAAATAGAGCTACTTACTAATTAACAAAGGTTAATTAGGCTAATTTCTTGATTCCTACATATATTAGTCCTAATTATTTGCTCACACATGTGTGAGAAAATTTCCAAAAATTCACTTTTCCATATAATCCTAATTTGGTGCCAACAAGGTTTCTTACAACCTTGATGACACTCTCTTACACTTTCTAAAAGTGTTTTATTGGACAAAAACCCTTACACCTCTTACAAGATCCTTCACATGTGTACTTTAAGTACACCTTGACTCATCACATCAAAAGTTGCTCACACATGTGTGAGAAAATTTGGCCTCTTGCATGGCTTATGTGTCCCTCATGTGGCACCTATGTGGATGCCATGTGAGCTCCACCTCATCCAAGCCCTCTCTCTCCTCCAAAAAATCTATAAATAGAAGCCATTGTCAAGAGCAAATCATCTCTCATTTATGCATTGTTATCATGCTAGTTTAAATTTTGAATTTTATAGCTCATTTTCATGTTCATGCTTTTAGTTCATTTAGAAATCACATCTTAGGTAATTATGGAATGAATCTAGTTTCTTTGAATCTCATGCATATCATGTTAATCTATCTTTGCATCTTCATCCTCCATATTTGATGAAGGCTTGAGACAAGTTCCTCATACTTGTTCTTGAGCTCTTCATTTAGTTATATTTAGTTTCAATCCATAGCATGCATCTTTAATCTAGGGGGATTTAAATATTGTGTTGGGAGAGCACACCCACATAATTCGCTAAGAGAAAATCAACAAGGCATTGGGTTCCCTTGTTCAACTCATCGAAGGTTGTGATGGAGTCCCTTATTTTCTTGTAGTATTCTTTCAGACATGTTTAGTTGTTTTAAATGATTTATATCTCTAACGTTTGCATGTCTGAGCGTGCTCCCAACAGGTAGGATTTCAACACCTACACCTATAATATGGTCTCCATATCATATAAATACCTAGTATACAGTCAAAGCGTACCCTCCAAAAAAGGATATCCCCATACTACCATACATCTTCTAGCGGATATGCAAAAGCTCTCTATGTGCTCACATATACTGTCACTGGAACACCCTGTGGTCACGTACATGTGTAATTCTCAAACATCCAAACCTATAGCAAGGTGCATATTGTAAGAATCTCCCGCTAGAATCTCATTAACTGACTCAAATCATGGTAAAGAGGGATAACATGTTGCGTCCCCATGAGAAAACAATCCTGCCACTCTCCATCATGCATACAAGATGGGTGAATGGTGCTAAGAAGACTGTACCCTTTATGTTGGGTATTATAACCAAAGAGAGTATACATAGCATCACTCTCTGTACCAAAGGTGTTGGGCCTGCTAGTATGGCTAATAGAGTGATCTGATCTGATTGGATCTTCATCTATGGTACTCACCCCAAATAATACTTCCCATCTACAAAAACCTCAGGAGGACCCCGCTGCACTCTCAGTCATAGGATCCTATATACATCCTCCAGTGTGATCATGATCTCTCCTGATGGAAGATGGAAGGAACAAGTGTCCTCATCCCACGTCTCTCTCATGGTTGATATCATGGATCGATGGAACCTCATATGTGGTATGACTGCTACCCAGTACAATCCTACATCTGTCAATAGTTGTATCTCATCCTGTTGTAACTTGGATAAGTTCTCTTTGACAGTCAGTAATAACCATCCAAAGGGGACGAACAAGATTCTGTCAGCACAAACAATATCACATCAGTACTCCATCATCAAAAAATTACAATACCCACTTGACCTAGTAAAGGTCTACCTTTTTGGGTCAAGGTCAACTTTTTTGGGTCAAGGTTGACCTTTTTGGGTCAGGGTCAACCTTTTTGGGTCAAGGTTGACCTCCCCTATTAAAATATGAATTTTTCAATCACAAATATCAAAACAAGGAACCTACCTCAGGCTAATGTTGTCCACTGGCTAGGCGTTCTCTTAGGACCTCCATGTGACTCACTCGAAGTTCTTCTCTCTTCAACATTTTTCTTCTTTTTCCAAGCTTTGAAAATGGTAATAATGAGAAGTGTTTCCTCTTCTTATTTATATCTACAAATTAGGGTTTTATAAGGGTTTCGTTTGAATTTACCTAGGTTAAATTTGAATTTCCCTTTACATGCATTTAGATTGACATTCACTCTTTTCATCATAACTTGAGTTTGGTAGCTCCGCTTTTAGTGTCATCAAAGTCATTGGAATCATGATTCAAATACCTAACCTCTTGAATCAGTTTAGGAAGATTTTGAATCCTCCTAACTAGTTTAGGCAAGGAATTTTCAATAAACTGCATATCAAGTGTATAGATATAATCTTATCACCCTGTTTTACCTTTCAAAATTAGTAAACTAAAATAGGGGGCATAAGGGGATCTATGCACTTCTCAAAATCATCTTATTAAGGCTTAGGTACTCTATATATTTTCATTAACATTGTGTGTTGCAGGTTGCGGGTACTTACAGTTTCTTGCAGGATCTCCATATTGAGGACTTGGCTATATCATTTTTACTTTATGATGTTTTCTTACTTTAGCTTGCATATTCACGTAGTATCATATATAATATAAAGTAGGGGCTAAATGTATCATCTTAAAATGGAATCTCTTCCATTTTGGTATCTTTAGCACCCTATTTTAGTACACTTGCATATTAGATTTGCATTTAGCATGCATATGCACTGGATTCTGCATCTCTAGGTAAAACTAGGGTTAGGATCCTATGGATCCTCCTTAATTTCCCTTTCTGTGACTCCATTTTTTGGTAGAACCTATGTACTATCTCTCCTAATCTTAATCATACCTTCTCTATGGCCTCTGTGCCTCTATCCAACATTCTAGTGTGTTTTCTCACCTTCGTAGGTCCCCGGCTGAGCTAGGAATCCTGCAGATTTCCCAAGGAGACCTACCTAAAACCTCAGGTCAAGGTTGAGGTCAATTTTGACCTAGGTCATAATCGAGGTCAAACTTGACCTAGGTCAATGTCGAGGTTGCCCTTGACCTTTGTCAGGTGTTGGTCCCCGCTTTCAAATTTGGAGCTTATCAGGGTTCTAAACTTAAAAATAGGTCCCCGGGTCTGGATACAGAAGTGTTTTCCTTGATATTCAAATTAATAAATCCCCTCCTTGGTTGTTGATTGTAATTGGACCATGATTCAAGGAAAAATTTGAATTTGGGTCCCTTGCATTTCCCTAGGAAGTCTATATTGAGATCTCTATATAAACACTCTCTTTTGCCTTCATTTCTTCATGAGAGAAAATTGTAAGATGATATGATGCAATTACGATTTTGATGATGCAAGAAAGAAAGAGGATGATATGATGATGCATTGATACATACAATAATTTTTTGGACAAGCTATTGTGGATCTTCTTTGGAGCAAGAGAGAGTCTTCCTTCCTTCCTTCTTGGATCCACCATTTTCAACATTCAATCATTCAAAAGATACTATCATGGGGTAGCAACTACGGATTGTGAGCTTGGTAGGAATAATTTAGCCTTGGGGGCTTCATATGATTTCTTTATCATATTCAAATCTATGCATTGCTTACTCATTTTAAATTCATGTTAGGGTTTTGTAGACACCTAAAACTGGGCGAGTGTCTTAGAATCATCCAAATCTGCAAATCTCAGCCAAATGCTCTAATTTTCATCAAAATGGATCAAAATAAAATCAAATGGACATTTATCAATTAAAGTGGAAAAAATCAAGTTAAATCAAAGGATTAATTAACCATGACATCAAATAATCAAATATAAGCCTAAAAGGATCAATCAAAATTATATAGTTGATTTTAATTAATTAATTGTATAATTTAAATCAAAAATCAAATTGAACCTATTCATCCCTACATGAATAATTTAATTAATTGATTGAATTAAATAATCCTAATATATTTCAACATGAATTTGAGAAACCAATGGGAATTGAGAACACAAAGCACATGGATCACTCCTAAATTTGAATCTCAATCACTCATTTTCAACTTTGAATCTCAATCACTCAAATTTTTCCCTTTGTCTCAACCTTTGAGACAATCATTTAAATTGTCCCCACATTTGAAACCATCTCAAAGCATTTCACTCAACCAAGGCTTAATCATGATCAAGTAACTCTACCCCCTACACTTGGGAATTTTCTATAAACACAAGCCATTTTAAGTATAATGATATCCTAGAAATTCGAATGTAAAGCATCAAACCTATAGCCATTTTTACATAAAATTGGAGCATAATTGAGAGATCATTATAGAAATTGAGCATCATGGAGAGAATTTTAGTTGCATTTGGATTGACTATTATCATCATTTGAGAGAATTGAGCTAGATTAGGCATACATTTTATCAAGTTCTCATTCTAGGATTGTCACTAGTAGAGATTAAGGCTGAGAGCTTTACTAGCATACTAGTTAGAGAACCATGAGATGATTATTGATTTACTTACAATTCTTTAGCTTAAATTATTTATATTTTTCCATAGAATTGTAGCTAAATAAAATAATCTCATGAAGGTGTAATCATTTCACACACAAATGGCACCCACCGTGGGGCTTTAGGCCTCTCAATCATCATTTTCTAGAGTTTATATGTGTTTTCTTCACTTTTATGCAAATTTTGTAGATTTTGGGAGAAGTGAGGCCTATGAACATTCTAATGATGCCTGCCAGAAGTTAAACAACACCTGCATAAATCCTTCTAATTCTGTCTTTATTCTTCTGTCGCCTGTGAGATAAATTGTCACACCTGTGAGCATAAAGAATCACCTGTGACTCAGGAAATGCCACCTGAAAATTGTTCTTTGACACCTCTGAGATTTTATTTTGTGCAATTTATAGTTTCTTTAATGCCTGTCATTTAAAGTTTCACGCCTAGCAGTGTTAAATAATGCTTAAGTCACTGGAAAGAAACACCTATGCTATTTTAAATAATGCTTAGGAAAAGTTAAATGACGTCTACTAGCTGTTAAATGCCACCTACTACTTTCTGTATTCTTTTATTGACTAATCATTAAATTCAGATTTTTAACTCTCTGTCTGTGTTTTTCCTGTAGATGAACAGACATCCGAAAGTGCAGAAGCCAAAACTTAGGGTTACAAAAGAAAGCAAAGAGGTAAGAGCCTTTAAGAAATACTCTAAAGATTTGCATAAAACTAGTATTTTGGAGAATTTAGAGGTAGAAGAACACTTGTATGAACATTACATAAAATTTAGTAGTGCATACAAGAAGAAATTTCCCACTCTTAATTAATTTGATGCTTTAAGTTCTTAAAATGTTGATTTCTTGCAAAATTTATCAATAGAACTTATTTGCATTTTTTCTTTGCAAGTTTTTCTTCACTTTGTTCTCTTGTTTTGACTAACTTGTTAGAGGAGCTGGAGTGGGAACTATCACCAGTAGGTGAGTAAAAAAAAAATCAAGCACAAAAACCTCAAAAAAGTGCCTAGCCATTGCTAACTTCGAAAGAGGTAATCTTCTCATCAAGCTTGTTTTCCCTTAACTTGTGGAATTTCATTTAAACTAGTCTAAATAGGGAAAACCATATTATTGTCCATTTTGAACAAAGCATTAGGCATATGCTCTCAACTTCTTGCAAGTTGATCAAAAATCCAAACATGTTGCATTTAAAGTGGTAGAAAGAAAAGGAGGAAATTAACCATTCACTTCAATTATAAGAACCTCTTTGTAACAAGGTTGAAAAAGAACCATTTTGTTTGAAGTGTTTTGAACAAGGAACAAAAATAGAGATATGCTCTTCACTTTTTAAGTGAATCAAATTCCCAAACTTGCTGAACTAAGTTCGATTTCTTACTTTCCTATACATGCTATTTAAAATAGATCTTTAGAGGGCTTGCCTCCCAAGAATTTCCTTATGAGGACGGTGAGAGGGAACGACCCAAAGTGGGAGACAATCATTTTTTCCATCATACTATCTGACCCACTATAAATAAATGCATTCTTCCTTAATGGGAAGGTGAATAAATTGTGTGCAAGTCTCTTCACTTCCTCGAGTAGTCCTTTGGGATTGCACAAAATTGTACTTTTATGCATGTGGGAAGCCCATAAGGGGGTAAAAGAACTTGGCATAGTTTAGAACGGAGGTGATCATTAAATCATAAATAAGTAGCAATCCTACCTTTGAGAGCCAAAGTGTTTAAAATCCAAATCTGACTTTAGGTATCTTGCGTGGAAGATATTATTGTGCTATACTTGTTAAAATGACCGAGAACATACACATTTAGTGTTGTTTTAGGGACATGGTGCAAACTTGACATGTGTGTTGCGTTTGTTTTCAATTTTTAAGCAAGAATATTTTGCAGACCTAATCAAAACATTAAAACTTTTAAAAATAAAAATAAAATCTAAGAAAAACAATCTAGATCTACAAAGTGCCGCCTGTGAACAGTTAAAAAATGCCCGTGATATTTTAAATGACGCCTGGCAGCATTTAAATACCGTGTAAGTCACTATAAAGTGATGCCTGGAAACATTTAAACAACACCTATCAACAAGAAAAAGCCACTTGCTCCACTGTAGAGTGCCGCCTACATAAATTCTAGTCAACGCATGTTAACATTTAAGTCACGCCTACACAGTTAAGTGATGCCTAGAAAAAAGAGGGGAAAATAATGGATATTTACCAAAGGCTTGGAGAAAATTAGATTTCATTTTTTAGTACCCTTTTGGGTTTTCCATCTGTTCATAAGTTCAAACTGATCAGAATCCCTAGTTTTGGACATTTTGCAAAAAATCATAAGGGATTGATCAACTTAAGTGAGAAAGCCAACATTTTTAATGCAATTCATGTCCATGTCAACTTTTACTCAATCTCACTACATTGAAAACACCCTGCAATCAGACGGTTCATATCTAAGGTAGGAGCTTCCTTTTCCAAGTGACACTTTCACTTCTTCAAGACCAACGCAAGAACCTATAAGAGAAGAGGAACCAACTATGTCTTTCCCCTTTGGAAACATGGACCCCGATCAAATCAACCATGATAATAAGGATATGAATAACAATGGAGGTGGTGTGGTTGATAATAATAATAATAATGGAGGAGGAATTGACCTTAACAACCAAGGGTTAAACAATAACAATAATGGAGGAGCAATGGACCCTAACCACCAAGGGTTAAATAAAAACAACAATGGGGGCAATGTTGACCATAATGATGAAGAAATAACTGATAAGAAGGTTAACAAAGCTATGCAAATCCCATTCTTGATTAGACTCATGGAGAAAGTGTTGGATAGAGATAGGGAGAAGTACCTTTTAGACCTAGCCCAAGCAGGTCTTAAACTCCCTCATGATTATGATGTCAATCAACTTAAACAAAAAGAAGCCAAGGAAAATCCTATTGATATCATGAACAAACAATTCAAATTATTCCAAATGCAATTGAACACAATGAAACAAATCATGGCTCCTAAACTCTTTTCCATCGAAGCTTTGTGTCCGTTTCCATTTGATAAAACCCTAATTATGGTCCCATTCCCAAATAATGTTGTTTTCCCTAAATACGATAAGTATGAAGGAGCATTTGATCCCCAAGATCATTTAAGGGAATTTTGTGCATTAAGCCTTGATTTTATGCATGATACAACGTATTTAATGAGGTTGGTTCCTAGGAGTTTAGGAGGCATAGCAATGGAGTGGTTTTCCAAGTTACCCTCCGGCATCCAAAATTTTGAAGAATTGTCCTCCAAATTTGTGACTCATTATTCCTACAATATCAAACATGAGGTTACGATGATAAATTTATGTAATACAAAGAAATGGGAGGGAGAAGGATTCCTACTTTTCTTACAATGATGGAGAGCAGTATTCGCTAGATACCCTCAAAGTGTACTTGAAAAAGAGAAGATGGACATCTTTATTAATAGCTTGACTAATGGGATGAATTACCGGTTAAGGTTACAATGTCCTAGGTCTTTCCAAGACCTAATTGAGAACGGGGTTGCCACAGAAGAGGTATTGGTTAAAAGTGGAGAACTTAAGCTTTATAAAAACAACAACAACAATGCCTCCAATAACAACCAAAATAGAAATCCTCCTAACAATAACCGGTTTTGGATGAGGAATAACAACAAAGGAGTGGTAGAGGCAAATAATTTGAAGGCCACCCCTTTTAATCTTACAAAAGGATCTTCTCAAGATAATAATGTGACTCAAGAACCCAAAGTACCTTTCAATAACAATACTAACAATAATAACTTTGGGAACAACCAAGGGGCTAACAAGCCCAAGCCATTCTTTACACCAACTCCTAAAAGGACATTCACACCTTTGGGTGAACCACTTGAGAAGGCATTGAGAACCCTCATTGCTTATAGGATTATTGACTTACCTAGGTCTCAACCATATTAACCACAAATCAAACCTACATGGTGGAGCGAGTCTAGTCATTTTGAATACTATAGGAGCTGAGGACATAAAACAAATGATTGCAAGCGTTTGAGACACGTAGTGCAAGATATAATTGACAATGGTGTGATTAATGTAGAAGGAACTCAAAATAATGAAGACCACACAAAATTTAAAAATCATTTCTACAAACATGAAAAGGGTGAATCTTCCAATGCTCACAATGGAGGGAACAATGGAAACAATTTGAGAGGCAACAACAATGTAAACTTTGCCCATAGCTATGCAAATACTATTAATGCCCTATCCAGACATGATAGTACTATCAATGTTGTGGTAATTAAAGAAAAACCTAATCAAGAGACCTCTAATGTTGTAACTAGGGGGCAAACAACAAGATTTACCCAACAAGGAAGTGCTCGTAAAAATTTTGGTCTTACTTCCACAACTACTTTGGCTAAACCAACATATTCCTCAATAAAGCCTTATAGTTTGGTGGATCAATTGCACAAAACTCCAACAAAAATCTCTATCTTGGAGTTTTTGAAATTATCTCCTAATCACAAAGAAATCTTGGAAAAATCCCTAGTGGAGACTAATGTTCCTATAACCTTGGAGGAAGATAAGTTTCAAAATATGGTAGGCCATCTCATAGCTCCTCATTGTCTTTCATTCTTTGAACAAGATGATACGTCTATCACCCACCCTCAAAATTTTCCCTTGCATATAGAAGTGTTAATCCAAAGGCATAGGGTTAAGAGAGTTCTCATTGATGGGGCAGCCGGTCTTAATATTTGTACTTTGAACCTTGTTAAGTCTTTAGGGATATCTGAATCATCCATTGACCCTAAAAAGAAAATTACCATTAAGGCTTATGATGAGGAAGAAAGGTCTTCAAAATACATGATTATTTTACCTATTCAAGTGGGACCTATCAAAAAAGAAACCATATGTCAAGTTCTCGACATGAAATTAACTTATAATATCTTATTGGGAAGACCTTGGATTCATGAGATGCAAGCGGTACCTTCTACTTATCATCAATGTATAAATTTTCCACATCTGAGTGAAGAGATCACTATTGGAGGAGATTCTAATCCCTTTCAATATTGCAACACATTGAAGCCAAGTCATGAGTTATTTATTCCTCACAATAGGGAAGGAGTCATCCCTAATGTCACTAATGAAGAACATAAAGAGGAAAGTTCAAAGTTGACATCAAATGCTACATCCATCTCAAACCCTAATCAAACTAACTCAACTACATCAACTAAGGGAAAGGAAAAGATGAGTTATGAGGGTCAAAATTCACATGATAATTTAGTTAAGAATTCCACGTTGAAGATGGGAATTTTGAAGCCTTCCAAGGAAGAAAGAGAACAAGCAAAGAAGGATCAATATAAAAAGATGAGTGAATTGATGCATAACTTTGAAAAACAATGTAGAATCAACTCCAAGGGAGTGGGGGAATATATTTTTTCTCTATTTGATTTACCAACCTCTCCTAGAACACATGGAAAACCATCAAGTGCTCATCCCCCTCATACATATATAACTCTCATTTTGTAAGAGAGAGTAGAAAATCTACCTTAGAAAAGGAGGACAATGAAGTAATACAATGGATCTACAAGGAGGAAGACACTTCACATAATCCCATGGAAAGAGTACAACACATCAACATTCACATCGATCAATATGGAAAAGGGTATCAAATTATGCAAAAAATGGGGTATAAGGGAAGAATAACCTTAGGAGTCAAGAATAGAGGATTGCTAGAACCCATTGAGCCAGTTTGGAGATCAAAAGAAGAGAAATCTAGAATAGGTTTTCAACACAAAGGAGAAAGTTCAAGTCCAATGCATGATTTTCATGAACATGTGCACATGGTAGGTTCCGAGAGTGAAGATGATTCTGGGGATTATGAGTGGGATTCCTTTTCTGAAGAGTCTTGTCATGACATAGAATTTGATGTTATTCACACATATGCAACTCTTCCCAATATCACAAGTCAAGACAATGAACATCAAGGTCAAATTCTACACAAGTGTCAAGTGAACCTCAAGAATCTAACATAGGTCAAGCATATAGTAATAATCAATGGATAGGTGAACCTTGGGTACCTTCATAGGGGGGGGTGATTCAAAAATTATATTTAATCCACACACATTCTTTCCCATGTAAATCAATGAGGACTCTAGTGAAGGAGATTTCAATCCTACTTCCATGGAACATCTTGAGGAAGCCCATGTCATAGACCTAAGTGATACAATGTACGAACCTTCAAATGAGGTCATGTCCCTAAACCCTTTGAATGAAAATTTTCCAAATGAATCCTTGGCCTTAATGCACCCTGAACTCATTGATTGGGATTTATATGAACCAAATGACTTATTATACTTTCCCAATGACCTTGAAATGGCCTAATACCTAAATGCGGTTGAGCCATCTTCTTCTATCAATGAATACAATCTGGACATAATGATAGAGGAAGGGTTCCAACCTCTCAATCGACAAAATAAAACAAAAAAATACCAAAAAATGAAAAGGTCTAGTGGTGAAAACCACCACGTGACAGTGCTAGAACCTAAAAAGTAAAAATATTAGATGTTTCCAAAGGTGAAAACCCAATTGTGGCACCTAAGGAAGAGAGGTTGGATACCATACTAAAAATGAAGATGAAAGGTCACCCATCCTTATTGAACCAATGGAGAAAGTTAACATTGACACTAAAGAGGATCCCAAGTTTATTCATTTAGTAGCATCTTTGAGTCCATCAAAAAGGAAGGAGTTCATCGAATTCTTTCAAGAAAAGAAAATTAACTTTGCATGGTATTATTATGACATGCCAGGGTTAGATCCAAGCTTTATAATGCATCATTTAAATGTGAAACCCGTAAAGAGAAAATTGAGAAAGATGCACCCTCATGTGGCACTTTTAGTAAAAGCAGAATTGGAAAAGCTACTCAAGGTTGGATTCATAAGGGTGATTGCATATGTAGAATAGATATCAAACATTGTACCAGTCACAAAACATGAAAAATCCATTAGAGTTTGCACAGATTTTAGAGACCTTAATATTTCTTTCCCAAAAGATGATTTTCCGCTACCTAGCATTGATGCTATAGTGGACTTAACAGCGGGTCATTCTATGTTTTCCTTGATGGATGGATTTAGTGGATAACATAAAATTCAAATTGCACCCAAAGACCAAGAAAAGAAAGCTTTTACATTCCCATGGGGAACCTTTTGTTGGAATGTGATGCCCTTTGGTCTCAAAAATGCCAGAGCAACTTACCAAAGAGAAATGACCACCATCTTCCACGATATGATGCATACCTTTTTAGAAGACTATGTGGATGATATTCTAGAAAAATCACATTAAAGAAAGGATCACTTACCAATATTAGAAAATATCTTCACAAGGTTAGAGAAATTCAAAGTGAGACTCAATCCAAAAAAATGTTCTTTTGGGGTGTAATCCGGCAAACTCTTAGGTTACATTGTTTCTATAAAAGGCATTGAAGTAGATCCTGAGAAAGTGCAAGAAATAATGGATAGGGAAATTCCTAAGAATATTGGTCAAATGAGGTCTCTTCAAGGAAGGCTTCAATCTATAAGAAGATTCATTTTCCAATTAGCGGAAAAATGTCATTCATTAACAAGGTTGCTACATACAGACACCATTTTTACATGGGATGAGGAGTGTGACAAATATTTCACATTGTTGAAAACATACTTGGTGAATCCACCCATATTGATGTCACCTATCAAAGGCAAACCCTTATTAATTTACATATCAGCAACGGAGAAATCTTTAGGGGTCCTATTGGCACAAGAATACAATGAAGGAAAAGAAAGAGCCATTTACTAGTTGAGTAGAACATTGATAAAATATGAATTGAATTATAGCTTCATGGAAAGGGCTTTCCTAGAAGTGGTGTTTGCCTCTCAAAAGCTTAGACATTACATGTTGATGCATAAAGTGAAGTTAATTGCCAAAATTGATCCTTTGAAGCATCTACTTAGTAAACCAGCTCTAACGAGAAGGATTGAAAAATGGGTGATGGTACTTAGTGAATTTGACATTGATTATGTGGATAGGAAAGAAATAAAGGGACAAGTGATTGTTGATCAGTTGGCTGAACATCCTTTAGATTCCACATCCAGTTCAAGTAGAGTTTCTTGATTCAGAGATTGTTAATGTGGAAGCGAAGACATGGACCTTATATTTCAATGGATCCTATACTCAAAGTGGTTCAGGGGCAAGAATTCTTTTAATAACACCTCAAGGTTACACAATTCCCAAATCTTACAAACTATTGTTTCCTTGCACAGATAATATTTTTGAATATGAAGCTTTGGTCATAGGTCTCAAAATGGGCTTAGAATGGAATGTCACAGAATTGCAAGTTTATGGAGATTCTCAATTATTCATCAACCAAATCAATGATGAATACAACAACAAAGATGAAAAATTGATGCCACATAAAAGAATGGTGGATGATTGGAAAAAATATTTTTCTTTGATTACTTTTGAGCAAATTCCGTGAGACAAAAATAGAGTAGCTGATGAAATGGCTACCTTGGCTTTATTACTCCAAATGCTTGATCAAAATGTGAGGTACGAATTATTGGTAGAAGAGTTGGAAAAACTGACATTTGACTTAACCCAAATAATTTCCCTTCTTAAGGGACATGACTCACCTTGGTATGGACCAATCTACACTTATCTTATTAACCAAACCTTACCTTTGGACAAAACCCAAGCTCAAAAATGACATTTCATAAGACAATCGGCTCGTTATACCATCCTATAAGACATTGTATCACAAAGGTTTTGACGGAATTATCCTTAGGTGTCTAGAGAAAGAGGAATCGAGATTAGCTTTAAGAGATGTCCACAAGGGGATTTGTGGGTCGCATTTGAGTGGATTAAATTTAGCTAAGAAAATCCTTCGCATAGGGTATTTTTGGAAAACCATAGAGAAAAATTCTTTTCAATTTGTGAAAGTTTGTGCTAAATTCCAATACCATGGAGACATGATCCATTCACCTACACAAGAATTGCATCCATTGATCACACCATGGACATTTTATCAATGGGGTTTCTATCTAATTGGCATGATTTACCCACCATCTTCTAATGGACATAAATACATCCTCACAATGAAAAAATATTTCACTAAATGGGTAGAGGTCGTTCCTTTGACAACAACAATGGGAAAGAATATTTCCATGTTTATCCTTAATCACATCATTTGTAGATATGGTATTCCTCATTCCATCATGGCGGACAATGGAAAAAAATTCAAGAACAAAGATGTGGATGAAATTTGTGAAACATTTCATATTATTCACCATTCTTCCTCCATTTACTATCCTCAAGGTAATGGACAAGCCGTGGCTACAAACAAGAACATCCTCAAAATATTGAAAATATCAGTTGATAAGTTAGGAAGAGATTGGCATATTCAGATAAAATCAACATTGTGGGCTTATAGAACTAGCATATGAACACCAATAGGAGCTACACCATTTTCCTTTGTTTATGGGGCCGAAGTTTTGTTACCCCTAGAATTTGAAATTACATCCCTAAGAGTATCACTACATGTCTTAATCACTGATGAGGATTATAGGGTGGCCCAACTTCAATAATTGGAATTGTTGGAGGAACATCATACACAAGCATATGATCATTTGAAGGTATATCAAAATATAATTTCAAGAAACTACAACAAGCACATCAAACCAAGAACCTTTCAAGTGGGAGACTTAGTGTTAAGAGAAAACCCTAAAAATTAGGTTGATAGAGAAAAGAAAGGAAAATGGGAAGCAAATTGGCTTGGTCCTTTTGTAATCATTTCTTCTTTTGGAATGAGAACCTACAAACTAGCTGATTGTGAAGGGGATGAATTGTAAGAGCCTATAAATAACATCCATTTAAAGAGGTTTCATACCTAATCAGATGAAAGAGTATCAGACGAGTGTAGAATATTCTTTATAAATGAGTTATCATCTTCTTTGTACATGAGAAAAGCCACAATCCAAAAAAAGGAGAAAATATAAAAATCCAAAAGAATCAGAAAGATCAAAAAGACAAAAACAATGGAAAAGCAGAAAATCAGAAAAAGGAGAAAATTGAACATGAAGAAAGTAAAAACATTTCAAAATCCAAAAAATGTTGTCTTGATGAAAACCCAGCAAATAGGCACCTTGATGATAAAAAAGAGAAAAAATAAAAAAGAAAAAAATTGAAAAAATTGAAAAAGAGAAAAGTGCCTTGGTGAAAACCTAGCAATAGGCACCTTGGTAGAAAAAAAAAGAAAAAAAGCAATAAACCCAAAAGGTGAAAACCTGGAAATAGTTGCTTTTTGTTCCCTTCGTCTTTCCTCATTGCATTTGTACATATTGTCTTTTTTTCCATCTCATTTATACATATCCTCATTACATGTTTCATTTGTGCATAGTCATAATAAAGCCTTTCAGTTGCATTGTTGCATTCTAGGTTTCATATTGCCCTAAGTTTGACACACAATCACATTTTTTTTACTTGGGCGAAAAAGCATTGGTTTTGGTACCAAACAGATTAAGAAGTGCTACATTTTGGTCACACGACAGAAGCATATTTTTAGAACTTCAGAGGAGAGATATTTTGGAACCTTTGATGGATATCATTGTTCAATTCAAACAGTTCAATTGCATAACTTGATCCTTAACCTTCATTGACTTACTTTATCAGGATTAAAAATTGACAACCTCTAAATGATTAGAATGTTTGGAATTCTTATTGAAAATCTTGATACATTGCAAAAAACTTGAAATTTTTGATGATTTGTATTGACATTTTCAAGTAATGTTCTTTTTATCTAATCGATGATGTTTTGACTAGATTGGCGATGATGGAGACATGATGTTTTTCTTGAATTTTGTGTGACTATCTTGAGGAAGATCCACTAACTTGTGTGAATTTTTCTAACGATATGGTCATCAAAGAACCATCGAGGACATTCATATAGGAAGGAGGGTTATTTTTTTACGCAAAAGGATACCTTGGCTATTTAGATCTTCCATATCTTAATACCAAAATCCACTTGCAATATTGAATCCGTTGAAACCGGTATTCATGCTCCCATAGTTGGTTATTCAACTAGTGAGGGTTGTACTAGTTTCATAAAAGGTTACCAAAATGCAATTAAAAGTGGTATTCATATCATCATGATGTGGTCAGTGATGGTTGTACTTACTTTTCGGTCCCACAATGCTCAATAATGAAAATATATCTCTTTTGCAGTTCTTTCGCAAAAAGCTAGTGACAATTAGTTGCATTGCATTGCATTTCCATGATAGATTAATTGCATTGTTTCCATTATTTTTCCAAGTGAAGGGGGTTAATTATTCATATCTTGATTCATAAACTTTTGGGGGGATTCAATTTTAAATTATCCTTGGTTCAAATCAATGATGTGAGATTATCTTTTGTATTTATTCTTCATTCATAGCATTAATCATTATCTTCATATCAGAAAAAGCAAGACAAGAATCATTAATCATTATTCATTTGCATACATTTAGTTAAGGAGTGCATTTCATATCAAAATTGCATACATTCAAATCCAAAACAACACATAGTTGCATTCATTTCTATATCTATATCTATACATTCATTCATACATAAAAATCAGAAAAGCATATAGAAATAATTGCATATATAATTTGCATCCATCTAATCTATATCATATGTAAGGTACACTGCATCCATAACATAGTAAAAAGAAAATGCATCCATAATACATCATATAGACATATGCATAAAGATATCTGACATCACAACATCAACATATCAAAGAAAATCAAGGCAAGTCATCATAAAAATGTCCATCAAATCATGATCCATCAATCTATATACCAAGATACAATATCATCAACAAAATGATACATCAACAAAGTCCTGATCAAATCAATAAACATGATGCCATGATACATCATCAAAAATGTGGATCAATATCCATATATCTCAAGACCCAGCAGGGGCACTTGATCTGTCACCTATACCTGACCCATCCCCTATCCCATCAGGCCCTCTATCATCTGATCTATCCTGTGTAGTGTGTGGTCCCTGACTAGTGATTTCAACACTAGGCATCTATGCCATCATAGCCATGAACTACTGCATCATAACAACCACCTGATCTAGTCAACCAGCCATTATTGTCATACATGTCTGTAATGTCTGCACATCCTGAGTCAAGGCATCTATCGCCTATGGAGCTTGTGGTACTTGTGGTGCCTGGGGAGCCTGTACTGTAACTGATATCTGAGGAGGCACCTATTGTACCAAAATCTATCCCTGTACTAGACAAACCTACTATGTTTGTACCTTTGGAGGAGACTATGCTCTTGGAACCTGTCTTGCAACTGCAATATGAGCCTTTCGCCCAACTCTCTATCTCTATTTCCCCCATGCTACTCCTGGTCTTGGCTGTACTAACCTAGGTCCCTATCCCTGTCGAGTCAGTCTGAATCGCCTACCTCTCACTCTAACATGTCCACCCCATGTTTGAGGTCCCACCCATCCTCTGCTAATCACCCTCGGAGCTCTCTAAACTCTAGGAGCTCTCTGTCTCCACCTACCACTTCCACCACCATCACCTCCATCCCTAACATCATCATCTGTGTCTAAGATAGGCTCCGTTGGATCAGTAAATCTCATGAATCTATGCCTAGAGAACCACTCTCTATACTCAATGGACATCCCTACATCTAAAACATGCTCCAACATGTCCCATCTGATGAATATCAGTCTATGAATCTCATAGCACACAAACTAGAAATCAATCTGTGCACCCCACATCGACTGCTTGGCCTGTACTCGTGCATATAAGGACATACCCTAAGGTATGTCCTGAACTCGGCCATACTGCCTGGAAACTTGTCTGAAACAAAATCTCTCAATCACCAGTGGTGATCGACCAATCATCCACCTCGGCAAAAATATGTAAGGGAGCTCATCATCATCCTCCCACCAACCCTCACATCCCAAATATGGTCTCCATACGACCTGATCCATATCATCAATCATCCAACACCAATATTCTAATTTACCCAGATGATGTTGGATAACCATACCACCATAAAAAAGGCATATGGACACCTGCGGCCTTGAACACGCACTACTATCGGTCTCCTAATAGGTATATGCTCCCATATCCATAACTGTAGAAACATTGCACCAATAGAAACTTATGCACTAGACCTATATATAATCTCATGTAAATCATGGTATAGCTGGGCTCAAACACATGATCCCCAATAAAAACCCTGAGACTGTGCAATCAAATCCTCAAGAATATGACCCCATCCAATGGAGAATCCTTGACCTCGTCGATCAGGAAGTAGTAAACCTCCTATCACAACTCCTAAAACTGTTGGCAATGTCAGAAATGAAGAAAACTACGCCCATGTAATAGTATCATCTCTAATCGTATCATCATCAAAGACATGTCTGCATACACTCCCATCATAAACTGAATCATAATATACTCATTCCCCACGAGTCAGGATACAAAGTAGTCTATATACATCCTCAGGAGTGATGGTCATCTCACCGAGTGGCAGGTGGAAAGTGTTGTGGTCAAAGTGCCATTGCTCTACCACAACTGTCAATAGACCCCGGTTCAACTGAAACCAAGGGATGTCTAAAAGGAAACTCAAACCAAAAATCTCAATAACATAAAACTCTAGATCCGTCAGCTCCTAAGCTAAATCTAGAATCCATGAAGCTAGATTTCATACATACAATTTATGAAAATGTGCCTATTTTACAAATCAAGGGAATTATATTATAATTTTTCTATTAATGGATTATCCTATGTCGATCAATCTAATTCAATCAATCTTTTCTCTTCTTGAGTGCAATCAACTTATTGTTCCTACCTCTAGATCTTGAGATAGGACCAATATGATCACTTATCTATCCTATTAGTTTTCTATCCAATCAGATTGACCAATCAAACATTCATTGTTACGATTATCCTAATATCTTAATCACTTGTTCGTATTACTACAAAAAATCTATCTATCTTAGAAATCAAAACGTTAATCCAGAAATCAATCAACAATCAAGTTTGAACATTTTAAATCAAGTTTTCAACACTTTTTACTATAGGCGTCACTTGGCTAAGTGTACGCGGAATTTTCACTTACGTGTCAAATCAAAGATCATACGTGTTATTTTATCTATTGGAGGTGTTACTTCATTATCTATGTGGCATTTCATCAACCTAGGTGTCAGTTAAGATTTCCTAGGTGGCATTTAAATCTTAAGTGTTTGTTGAGCAACATTTTAAACCTTGTTTGACAAAGTTTACCTAGCTCCTAGGCATGGTTTAACTACTCCTACATGGTATTTGATAGCGCGGAGGTGGCGTTTTACTACCCTAGGCATCATTTAAACAATCCTAAGTGGCATTTTACAGAGAATAATCTAAAAAGAATGAAAAAATGACATAAATGCTATTAAAAACATGCAATAAATGCACTAGGAGGGTCAAAATCACTCACCGAAGGTCTGTAATCCAAGGGTCTCTAGTACTAATGTCCTCTCTCGAATCGATGCTCTCGAATAGGTACCACCATTGCTGACAATCTCAACAAGATCAGAGAAAAAAACTCAACAGTCAAAAGTAAAAATGAATAGTAAATTTGGGTTTTTCAACCTATTTAATATATTTACCCTAATTTTGGAGGGATTTTTACTCAGTGTGACCTAAATCTACATTTTATGCAAACTGGGGCATGTTGTGATATCATCATCATCATTAAGGTTTTCAAAAATGAAATCATCTTGGATCTTTTTTTACATTAGTCTCATCATATTTTACATCTAGAGATCAATCTGTTTCATTTATGAGGGGTCATCATCATATCATCAAATCAAGGTTCTATATCAAATCTGGGGCATTGAAAATTCAAACTTTTATTAGTGGGGCATTTCGTATCATATCAAATCAAAGTTTCAAATTAGTTGTGAATCAAGTTATCAATCAAATCAGTTCAATCAATCAATCAAGTATCAAATTACTGATCAGGACATGCAATTTTCTTGAATCAATGCGCTTCGCACATCAATTCAAATAGGGGCATTTGTAGACACCTAAAACTGGGCAGGTGTCTTAGAATCATCCAAATCTGCAAATCTCAGCCAAATGCTCTAATTTTCATCAAAATGGATCAAAATCAAATCAAATGTACATTTATCAATCAAAGTGGACAAAATCAAGTTAAATCAAAGTATTAATTAACCATGACATCAAATAATCAAATATAAGCCTAAAAGGATCAACCAAAATATATAATTGATTTTAATCAATTAATTATATAGTTTAAATCAAAAATCAAATTGAACCTATTCATCCCTACATGGATAATTTAATTAATTGATTGAATTAAATAATCCTAATATCTTTCAACATGAATTTGAGAAACCAATGGGAATTGAGAACACAAAGCACATGGATCACTCCTAAATTTGAATCTCAATC
>MU225325.1:5309038-5325825 GCA_018584345.1 Thuja plicata | reverse complement strand
TTTAAATTGTCCCCCCATTTGAAACCATCTCAAATCCTTTCACTCAACCAAGGCTTAATCATGATCAAGTAACTCTACCCCCTACACTTGGGAATTTGCTATAAATACAAGCCATTTTTAAGCATAATGATATCCTAGAAATTCGAATGCAAAGAATCAAACCTATAGCCATTTTTATAGCAAATTGGAGCATAATTGAGAGATCATTATAGCAATTAAGCATTATGGAGAGAATTTTAGTTGCATTTGGATTCACTATTATCATCATTTGAGAGAATTGAGCTAGATTAGGCATACATTTTATCAATTTATCATTCTAGGATTGTCACTAGTAGAGATTAAGGTTGAGAGCTTTACTAGCACACTAATTAGATAACCATGAGATGATTATTGATTTACTTACAACTCTTTAGCTTAAATTGTTTATATTTTTCCATAGAATTGTAGCTAAATAAACTAATCTCATGAAGGTGTAATTAATTCATACAGAGGTTTTAATCTAGAGGATTAGATCTTGACATTACACATTTGAAGTTCTTTCCAAGAGTAACACACACACATACATTATACCATATTTGGCTATTCGTGGAGGTAGAGATCACCAAAATGGGGGTTTGACTAAGGAAAAACCCTATATAGCCACCTCAAAACCCCTCTTTTTTAGATATTTGCATGTGTTGCTTCGAGAAATACAGGTTCAGAACAATGGATCAGAGTGCAGATTCGGATATCCTTCTGAGAAAATTTTTGGGATCCGGAAATAGATTTCCCGTCGGAAAGTTTTTAGGTCGATTCTTCCCTAGGTTGATTCTTCCCTAGGTCAAAATTGGAACTGTGTTGGAACGGAAAAATATTTATGGGTTTTGTCCATCTCTGCCTTTCTGTTCTAGATTTGGTCTCACATTTTCCAAAAACTCAACACAGGATTCAAAAAAATGGTATTTCCAAATCTGCTATGATGTGAGGTAGGTATTTTACTCCATTATTATTTGCTTTCATTTCCAGATTTACACCCCTTATCAATTACAATTAAATGCAAATGGTTGAATATGACATAGGGTCTCTTTTACATGTAAATATCTATTGTTCAAACCCTATTTAGGAGACTATCCAAATTTATATCTTACAATTACTAAGGTTATCCCTTAGCATTTACAATTTCAAATTCTCAATTTTACACTTATTGTCTTAGATTAGTACACCATTAGAGATAACTTCTCAGATATTGTCTATTAGTAGTTCCTTTCCTCTTGCTTTTCTCAATCAAACTCTTGCCAAAAATATGCCTATACCTGGCCCTGCACATTACACAACTCATACAAAACTATATCTACAAGGTACATCAAATATTTGTTCCTACTTAACTAAATAAAAATACTGTTGTAATTCCATTAGCCTGTTGTTAAAAAATCCTTTAATGCTGGGGTTGCTAAAAAATCTTTGAGGAAAATATAAGCATCTATAAACTAATATTTTATTAGTTTAATCATATTAGCATCTAAACTTTCCTTATCTTTAAAATGAACTAGTAGATTTATCTGATGCTATCTATAATCAACCTACTAAAGTACATATTATAAAGATTTTAACAAGTTGGAGATTACTATAATGTTTATATTACTATAATCTATTTCTTAATATAAACCGAATGTATATTAAGACATAGTACTATAGTCTTTTCTGACTTATAACCATACAACCAAAATGATAGTTTTGGGTTATAAAGTTTCTAATAACCTAAAAATAGAAGCATCAAAATACCAACTTATACAAACTACCTTAAAAGATTAGAGTGTGTATAATGTGATGGCCTAGCCTAGGTGGATTCCCTTTCCTTTTCCCTTTGTCTTTCCTCCCAGGGAATATGGGCCTGCCCCTGAGGATGGCACCCTTCCCTAAAGCTCCATTTCATCCTTACTTCTACTGTCAAAGACAATGATCATCGTAGCTAAGCTTTTCCCATCCAAAGAATCCTCAAAACTTGTTGGCAAGTGATCAATTTTGTATGTTATGAATCACTTTTTGGTTGTCATTTATGTAAACACATCTTGCATATTGATCGATTGAATAGAAGTTAAGTTTTGATGATTCAGTTCTGGAATCGACTAAGTACAGAAGAAGAAATACATAGTTATTTTGGGTATCGAAGATCGAGATTGATGATTTATGACATGCAAGCTTAGAGGAATATACTATGGGGTATGTATGACCTAAATCTAAGATCAATTTGATTTTTGTGAAAAGTACAACAAGTTAGAGAGATTTGAAGATAGGTGACATCAACATAACAACGATACAAAGAAGTTGGACTATAGCGATGATTTGGGGAGTATGACGCGGACTCCTGGAAAGCTAAGTTGGATTATGATTTTGGATAATATATATTTTGGTTATGTAAGAGCGCCAACTTTTTACCTTCTCTTTGCATTATTAATTCTATTTTGTATTGAGAGCCGACTATGTAATATTGGTTAAGTGAGCCAACTTGGTAATAAGATATATATATATATATATATGTATATGAAGAATTTTTGTAAAGCGAAGAGATATGGGAGATTGATGAGAAAATATATGTGTATGTGCAAATGGTAGAGTAGAAGATGACAGAGATCATTGGAGAACTATGTCTGGAACCATCTAAGCATAGAAGATGCTTGTTTTTGTTCATTATTGAAGAAAACTTTGTAACATAAGTTTTGTTGTAAGATATGTAAGCTCAGTTGGCCCCTAATAGGATGTTGTATACCTTTAACAGGGTTGTATTCCTCTAACAAGGAATTGTACTATGTAATATTCAGCTCCTAACATGGCTAGGTCTCCTAACAGGGACATTATACTTTGGTGCATGATTGTGGGTACCATCCCCACCAGGGTTTTCCCTTGGCTAGGGTTTCCTTGACAAAAAATAATGGTGCTATGAGTTATGTGTTATTTTTTTATGCTCTTTCCATTTCAGCAAGTTTACGGTTTATGTGGAATTGATTTAAAGTGTATTTTAAGTGTTGTAATATTGATTCACCCCCCTCTGAGTATTACTTAATCCTAACAATTGGTATCAAAGTTTTTGGCCCTTGGAGAGAAAGCTTAAAAACTTAAGGGAGATCAGAATGGATTTAAATAATTTTCAAGAGAACTTTGAAGTTGCACTTGAAGACCTTGATAAAGAAAAAGAACAAAATTGTGACTTGAGATTCAAATTAATGACCACTGATGGATTCATTAAGAAACTTAAGGACCAACTTGAAATTTATAGAAATTAGAGACAAGATCTTATGGTTCAGATAAAATAAGATTCAGATAATGATAATTTTGATCAGATAAAGAAACTTGAACAAGAGAATGGCACTTTGAAGCTTGAGAATGAAGAAATGGCTAAAGAAATTCAACAAGAAAATAATTCTGAGATCAACATTGAAGATGTTTTGAAAAATGCAAATGTTCTGATGGAATAAATGTAGAATGAGACTAACCATTACAAGAACAAGTATCTAGAATTGGAGAAATATAATCAGATCATAAAGGGTGAACTTGTTGAGATAAAGAAACACATTGAGAAACTTCACATGAGCAGTGACTTGATCGATGAACAAAGAGACAGAAAAAAACCTAAAGGTGATATGACTGGTATTGGCTTTAATGAAGCTAAATGTTCCAAGAATCAAGAAGAGAAACTAGATGTGAAGATTGATGCAGACAAACCTACTCTTGAAGAACCTAGAGAACATATCAGACTTTTCAGAGGTAGATATTTTGGTTGTAACAAGTTAAGACACATGAAAAGAGATTGCAGAGGTAATGCCCCTTTCAAAACTTTTTATGGTTATTGTTTTAACTGTAATGCATATGGGCATAAGAAGACAAAATTCTTGATCAGACTAGATATAGACAAGACAAAAATAGAGGATAATCAATAGCTAAGATCATATGTTATAAATGCAACAATCCATGTCATATAGCAAAGTTTTGTAGGTATAATAGAGTAAATAACATATGTGTACCACCTCCTGTGAATACAAAGAGGAATGAAAATGATACTGGTAAAAG
This sequence comes from Thuja plicata, assembly GCA_018584345.1. Lineage (NCBI taxonomy): Eukaryota > Viridiplantae > Streptophyta > Pinopsida > Cupressales > Cupressaceae > Thuja > Thuja plicata. The sequence continues at coordinate 5,321,781 of MU225325.1, read as the reverse complement.
AATTGCAGAACTAAAGACTGATTTTGATAGTTGTTTCAAGAAATCACAAGATAACAACAATGGTAAGATATGGAAAATCAAAGAGACAAGTGAGATATTAGTTTAGGGAGAGACAATAGATGCCACTAGATCTTCGCCTGATGCTAGCAAAGTAGAATCAAACTAATTGGTTGATCATGGCATTAGGGGGATCATTGGATGAGCACAATAGAATATATCTAGCCCCTGATTATGTGGATTAAGCTCTAGCGATCTTAGGTATGATATTGTCCAACATCATGGAACATATATCTAAGAGCGCAACATCAGATGATGCATATATTATGATCATGAGATTTATGACTGACTAGACAGTATTGGGTAATGTGAGTTTTGAACACTTAAAGATGTATAAAGAAACTAATGGTTATCTATTTCCTTACCATTTGACAAGTAGAAACCTAAGGATATTAGACGGTAGAGAGATTCAGACTATCCAACAACTACCTTGTGTGATCGATCAAAATGAATACTTAGAATGCAGTGTGTAAAATGTATTTACATCACTTACATCTATAGAAGCTATGGATTCACATTTGATATATGATTTTGTGGATAGACCTAGGTATAAATTCAAGAAACATCCTTTTAAGTCATGTGAAGATGACCCTGAAGGAGCATTTTTCCACACACCACATGACATCTTACATGTAGAAGACATTAGGGCATATATTCATTGCAAGTATGACATACTGGGTGTTGATGAAATTTCTACTGAGATGGAGTACATGACTGATAATGGAAAAATGAGAGATGAGTTCAAACATGTAGATTATTTAAATATTATGAAAATTTTGGACTTCTATGAATTCAGTGAAGAGGAATGGTTTAAAATATTGTTGAGCAGAGTTCATGATCAATTTATCTAGATAGGTGAACAACCTGTAAAGATTTGTAGTCAAATAATAGATGAGATCAGTGGAATAGATAATACTGGAGTCATCTCTTTGGTAGAGAAGCATATAAAGAAGCCAGTTGAAGCCCTAACACACTCAAAATGGGATAGGCGAGCTATGAAAGTGAATGACATTTATCTATAGGATGTGAGATTGATTTTGATGATACTTGGTTATAAATTTTACTATAGTAGTAGACCTAATTCAGTATCTGTCGGAGTAATTATGATGGCTTACAGAATGGTGAAAGAAAATACTAAGTACAATCTATGCAAAGTATTGGCACAATAGTTTTTGGAGAATGTCAAGTTGATAAAGAAAGACAAATCCAAAACCTTCAAATTTGGTTTACTACTAGTCCACATATAAATTCACATTGATCACAAATTTCTAAGCATGCACCCTAGTGGTTGGAGAAAAGGGATACCTACTGGTATTCATATTTCTGAGAGCTATCGAAGGCAGAATAACACATGGGTTGATGGAGAACTATTTGGCACGATTAAGATTCTTTAGAGGTAGATGAGAGAGAGATACAAGATTCCTAAAAACTTAGTTAAAAAATATAAGGACACAATATGTTTTATGGTTGAGACAAACTGTGTGTGTTTTGAAGTAGTTATACTGAGGAAGAAATGGTGTTATCCTATGAGATATGAGATGAGTTTAGAAGTCTTAACTATACAGATCAAACATGTTCTGGCATCTGAGATAGATTCATCTGAACTGAGATGGGGCACTTATGAAAAGAAATCAACAAAAGTAAGAGAGGAACATACCAAAGGCTTGAGGAAAAGGAAGGTAGACAACATTATTCATGAATGTGGTGGTAAGGAAGGATTGACTAAGGAAGAGTTGAAGGAAGTAAAGAAGAAGTTAGCAGAACATTCTTCTGGTTTGGCGAGTACTGCTATTGCATCCCTTCCACATCCTGAAGTTGTGATGGTAGATACTCTACCTACTACTTTCATTGATGTAGCCACCCATTCACCACCATTGAAGACATCACAAGAAGAGGTAGTAAATATTGTTCCTAGAGTTAACACTAGATCCAACAAACCAGATTCACCACCTAAAGAACAGAGGACTGAGAGAGAAGAGAAGAAAGATGAAAGTGATAGACAAGTATGGAAACCAAACTTGAAGATGATTGATAAGAGAGCTATTGAGAAAGGAAAGCTAGTTTCAATAAACAAGTACCATGACAGGTATGAGGAAATTGATAAACTTATGATTGAAGATATTGTACTAAATCACCTACTTGTTTTCAAGAAAAATCTTTTAGAGATAGAGGGAAATGTACCTGAAGACTTGTATGGAAGACTGGAAATAAGGAAACAACTAGCACATATTGAAGATGAGACAATTAGGAATCAAGTAATTGATAACATGTTACCTGTAATTTCTATGCAAGAGAGAGATAGAATATTTGGTGAACTAAAACCTTTATTGAGGACCAATGCAAGGTTAGTAAATATTATGGAAAGAAAGTATGATGAAGTTACTAAAGAGACTCAAAGAGCATTAGATCAAATAATAATGACTACTATTCCTGAGAAGAATCCACCTCTTAAACCTACAATGCCAACACCCTTAATAATGGGGGAGAGTTCCAAAATAGCTGAGGCGAGTGTTGAGAAGAGAGAAGATGATATGCAACCATATTTCTATGTTTTTGGTGTGCCTATGAATCTTGACACTTCACATGATGACAAGGATCCATTTGAAGTAAACATTGATAGTACAGTGGCTGAGGATGAATAAAAGAGAGAGGAAGAATAGAAAGAAATGGAGCAAAAAGAAGAAGAAGAAAAAGTTGAAGTCAAAACTGAAATTGACACACCTTCTATCTTATTGTTAGAAAGTAAAGACAAACCTATTGATGTTGACGTTGATCGCATGGATGAGGATGATTTGGTGAGTCTAGATTTCACCGCACTCACTAAAGCAAAGGAGAGATCTGAGCAGAAAAGTGACAAGAAAACTAAAGTAATGTCTAGAGAAATCGATACTATGAAAAAATTGCTTCCAGTACCTATTTTTTTCCAAAGTGGAGATGATGTAGAAAACTTGAAGTTAGCACTTGATGATTTTGATGGTCACTATGAGACCCTAGTGAAGATCGCAGAAGAAAAGGCAGAGAAGAGCTACATGGAGAAGAAACTAATGGAAGTTTGTCGGTCTATTTCATGGGACTTGGGCATTCTGAAATTTGTTACAAAAAAAGATAAGAGTTGTGTTGCACATGGTAAGATACTATTCAGTTATTGCATGAACCCAATCAGACATGTTCAGAACATTGAAGACATCATTGCGAAGGACAGCGTAACCTTGAAAAATATGATGGATAGTTGTGAGACTTCCTCATAATCATTAATGGAAATGGACAAAGGAAACAAGGATTTTGGATAAGCTAAATGTGTTGGATATAGAGAAAGGGAGAGTCATGTCAAGGTTTGGTTTGTTGAATATTTTAATCACTCCTAAACTATCAATTCTTGAAGTACATTTATCAGATATGGAGAAGACAACAGAATCAATGACAAACTCTATGCTTATAGAGTTGAAAGTTGCAGAGACATCATCATATACATTGAATGGACTAATTCATGTTAGTCAACTATTGGTTGAGTCATGGAGCGCAGAAGTGAAGATCATGGAAGATTATTTTGAAGATATTCTAAAAATGGTGAGCAAGCACTAGGGGAGAGGACTCAGTAGCTACCCAGGCTAACTTTGTGCACCTAGAACTCCTAAACCATAAAGTGGAATTTCTCAATTTTTTTGATGTGTCTCCATAGGTGAGTCAAGATCTTAAAGCTAAGGTTTTAGATTTTGGGTATTCTTGGATCTTTCTATAGAGATCCTCGAGCGCAAAGTAGTCAAAAAGTGTCATTTCAAAAGTGACGCCCGATACCCGCCCCCAAACCCCCCCCAATAGGCAACAAAAAAATATTCAAAACATAATAATTTAGACCCAATAACCGATCGCTATTGCAACCATGACCAAATTTTCACTTTATTATGATATATTGATATTCTTAGAGAAATCCATTGTTTTTGTTTGTGTTTCTAAATGTAAGTAGACATGTTTTAATTTTAATAATTATGTAACCTTTTTGGTGCAAGCTGATGTGTAATACAAAAAAAATTGTACCAATAACCATGCACCGGTAGTGTTTAGTTAATAGTGTCATGGTGTGTGGCTATTGTGCATCTTACTAACACTTATTGGGTTTTTTGTGTGTGTAGGAAATAACCATTTTGAAGTTGGTTATTGGGGGGTCTCTATGACAAAACCCTATCACGACTATTGGGTCGCTATCATGGCTATTGGGGGTATATCGATTATTCGGTCCTCTCCCCTAGTTTTATTAATTTTTATGCACCTTTGTCATTGTTTCCAATGGGGGATAAGAGAGAAGGAAAAAAATGAATAAGGGAGAAGAGAAAAGCATAATAGAAGAGGAAAAGAGGAGAGACAATTTTTTTGTTGGAACACCTAGTCATTTTTTGTTAAGTGTTGCCATCAATGCCAAAGGGAGAGATTGTTGAGTGATCAATTTTGTATGTTATGAATCATTTTTTGGTTTTCATTTATGGAAACACATCTGGCATATTGATCGATTCAGTTTTGATGATTCAGTTTTGAAAATTGACTAAGTACATAAGCAGAAATAGAAAGTTATTTTGGGTGTCGAAGATCAAGATTAGTGAGTTATGACGTGTAAGATTAGAGGAAGATACTATGGGGTATGTATGACCTACATATAAGATCAATTTTATTTTGGTGACAAGTACAGAAAGTTAGAGAGATTTGAAGACATGTAACATTAGTAGAACAACGATACAAAGCAGTTGGACAATAGCAATGATTTGGGGAGTATGATGTGGACTCCTAGCAAGCTAAGTTGGATTATGATTGTGGATAATCTATATTTTGGTTATGTAAGAGCGCTGACTTTTTATTTTCTCTTTGCATTATTATTTCTATTTTTTATTGAGAGTCGACTGTGTAATATTAGTTAAGTGAGCCGACTTGGTAATAATATATATATATAGATATATATATATATACATATATATATATATATATATATATATATGAAGAATTTTTGTAAAGTGAAGAGATATGGGAGATTGATGAGAGAATATATGTGTATATGTGAATGGTAGAGCAGAAGATGACAGAGATCATTGGAGAATTATGACTGGAACCATCTAATCATAGAAGATGCTTGTTTTTGTTCATTATAGAAGAATACTTTGTAACAAAAAAAAATTTGTAAGAGTTGTAAGCTCAGTTGGCCCCTAATAGGGTGTTGTATACCTTTAACAGGGTTGTATTCCTCTAAAAAGGAATTCTACTATGTAATATTCAGCTCCTAACAGGGCTAGGTCTCCTAACAAGGACATTATACTCTAGTGCATGATTGTGGGTACCATCCCCATAGGGGTTTTCCCTTGTCCAGGGTTTCCTCGACAAAAAATAATAGTGTTATGAGTTCTGTGTTATTTGTTTATGCTCTTTCCGTTTCAGCAAGTTTATGGTTTATGTGGAATTGGTTTAAAGTTTATTTTAAGTGTTGTAATACTGATTTAGCCCCCTCTCAGTATTACTTAATCATAACAAAACCAACAACATTTTCTTCCTTTAAATAAGTGGAAAACCAGTTGGGATTGTCTAGACGCTTGACATGTAAAAATCCAGTCAGAAAATTCAAGTTGCAGCTTCTGCACTCTAGGGATGATTTGAATGCTTCGCTATTTTCAAACCATAAAATGAGATATCTAGGAACACTATTGTCCCCCAGGAGAAATGTCCCATAGTTTATGGCTTTGGGGATCATAAGGGAAGAATCAATGATGTCAAGGACAATATCAATATCCCCTAGATGCTCTTTTTGAAGATGTTCTCACATATCTCATTGGCAATCTTCTTGTCTCTTTCGAGAAACATTGTTAGGGAAAGAAACATTAAAACAATGTCAGAGTTCACCCTTGTCCTGTCTATATTACCCAAGTAATCTCCTAATACCTTAATTATTGCCTCCACCACTAGTGTTTTATTGAGTTTTATAATACCTCCTATTCTTTGCTCAGTTATCTCATACTTTACTTTTGTCTGTCACTTCTTTCCCTGGAGTCTGACTAGGGTATCCATTAAGCTTTGTCACTTATGCTCTCATGTAAAAAATAAAATATTTTGAGTCTTTATGAGAGGCTGATGTCCTTAAATTACATTGTAGATTACTAGAGACAGTATTAGTTGTCTTCGATGTATCAAGTGTCAGACTCTTTTATTGAAATTAGCATGAATTTTTGCGTTAGAGAGTTATGTTATATCAATTCTAAAGATTTCTCTCGATCACATCTTGAGGTAGTACGTGTGAGATATCATTCCAAGAGGTTGGCATGTGCAAAATTAATTAGTATCTTTCTTAATGATTCTATTTGAGCCTCGGGAGACCAAGTCATAATTTAGTGATTATCATCATATGCTTTAAATTCAGAGAAGTTGGTCGAGCAAGGATTTATGCATGTTCGACATTAATGAGATAATTATTATCCTATGAAATCTATACTATATATATTTTGTTCTTACATGGACCTATTAAACCTTTCCAGATTTACAAATAGATTCACTTAGGGCTTCTATAATTGTAAAAGAGTTAGGATTTCAATATTAATGAACTAAGTGGGAGAAGTTTTAAAAGGCTCTAGGAGTTGGGTGATGTAGACACCTAAATTTGGTCATGTTTATTTCAATCGATCATAAGGCAATTTTATCAAATCAAATGGACCGATCAAATCAAAATGGACTAAATTTATTCAAATCAGAGGATCAATTAATAAATATATTGATTAATTAAATATAAGCTTAAAAGGGATAAATCTAAGCTATATAATTGATTTAATCAATTAATTGTATAGTTTTAAATCAAAATCAAAATCAACCTATTCCTTACATGGATAATTTAATTAATTAATTGAATTGATTAAATCCTAATTTCTTTCAATAAAGAGGACAAGAATTTGGACAACCAATGAGAATCAAGGATTGAAAGCACATGGATTACTCCAAAATTTGCAATCTTGATCACTCATTTTAATCTTTAAAATTTTCCCCACTCAATTTGTCTCTTTGTCCCAACCTTTGAGACCACCATTTAAATGGTTTCCCCATTTGAAACCATTTGCAATCCTTCAACTCAACCATGCTTTGATCATGATCAACTTAAATCTACCCCCTACCATTGGGAAATCCTTTAAATAGAAAGAATTTTGAGAGCATAAAAAATCCTAGACATTCATCAACAATTACATCCTTATTATAGATAATTTTATCAAGAGAATATCATTTGAGAACATAATTGAGCATAATTTAATCAATATTGAATGAAATTTCATTGCAATTTGAGATTTGTGAGCTAGATTAGACATAATCTTACATCAATTATCATTCTAGGAATGTCACAAATGGAGATTAAGGCTGAGAGCTTCATTAGCATGCTTAGTTAGAGAGCCATGGAATGTTAAATGCTATTTTGTCAATTCTTTGCTCTAAATTAGACTTTTGATTCCATAGAATTGATAGATTACACCTTAATTTCATGAAGGTATAGTTTCTATATACACAAATGACGCCCACCATGGGGCTTTAGGCCTCTAATCTCCATTTTTCTTCCTTTTTGAATATTTTGTGTGTTTTCTTGTCTATTTTGTAGGTTTTAGGAAAAGTGACGAGTACAAGATAAATCTTCACGCCTATGCACAGAAAAGGCATGCCTACAACAAATCCTTTATCGCATACAGATGAACAGGCATCCTAAGGTCCAAAAACTAGAGAACATAATTTGCAAGAGAGCAAAGAGGTAAGGAATTTCAACAAACATGCAAAAGAGCTTCATAGTTTATCTATTTTGGAAAATTTAGACAAGGAAGAAGCATTGTATGATCATTTTTTCAAAGTTGTACAAGATTACAAGATTAAGTTTCCCTCATTGAATTAACAATAAATTTGATAAGATCTTTAAATCATTTTTGTAAAATTTAGGAAAGATCTTTGGATTTGTTGTTATTTCAATTTTCTTTTGGTTTTCCTTCACTTTGGTGGCTTTGTTTACTAACTTGTTGGAGGAGACGGAGAGGGAACGATCGCCACTAGGTGAGTACAAGAAAAAAATCCTCAAAAATGTGCCTAGCCTTTGCTAGCTTCAAAAGAGGCATTTTTCTAAATAAGCTTGTTTTTACTTAAATTGTGGCATTATTTTTCAAACTAGCTTAATAGGGAAAACCTATTATTGTTCACTCATGGAAAACATTAGGTATATGCTCTCAACTTTTTGAAGTTGATCAAAAAGGCAAAAGTGTTGGAATTGAGGGATAGAAAGAAAGGTGGTAATTGAACCAAACATTTCAATTTTAAAAACCTACTTGTCAAGAGGTTAAAAATTTACAACTTTGTGTTTGAAATGCTTGGAGTTGGAAAAAGTATTAGGGATATGCTATTCACTCTTTGAGTGAATCAAACTCCCCAACCTGCTTGATTCAATTCATTATTGTTTTCTATATGAACATGCTAGATCTTTAGAGGGTCTGCCTCCCAAGAAGAGCCTTAGGAGGACGGTGAGAGGGAATGACCCAAGTGGGAGAAAATCACTTTAGTAATGATATACATCCAACCCACTATAATATAAATGCATTCATCCTCAAAAGGATTGAATAAAAAATAGGTGCTAAGGATCTTCACCTCCTCTAGTAGTCTTTCGGGATTGCATAAAATCATGTTTTTATGCATGTGGGAGGCCCTTATCAAGTGGGTATAAGAGAATTTTCACTTATTTGAATGGATTTAAATTTATCAACCCTGTTAAATTAGCAAGCCTACCTTTTTAAAGCCATTTTTAAAAGCCAAAATTGACCTTAGGTAGCTTGCTTGGAAGAGATTCTTGTTTTGACCCATTATAACGTCCAAGAACATACACTTTGTGTTGTTTACGGTATAAAAAAAAATTTCTATGTGTTGTGGGTGTTTCTAAAATTTTCAAACAAGAACATCCTAAAATTTGATCAAAAAAACTTTAAAATTTTAAAATTCATCAAAAACAGTGACGAATACCTTTTACCTGGCAAAGTTGCGCGTGCAACCATTCTTTTCACGCGTATCAGAAGTTCTGTTGCACTTAAAAAACTCAAGTTTTGTGTACCAAGTGATAAATTGTGTGTAGTCACTCTCTAAGTGACGTGTATGGATCTAAAGTGTCATGTGCTAATAGCCAAACACCCCGTACTATATCCTAAAGTTTCTTGTAAGTGCTTTCTTGTAAGTGCGTAAGAATCAGTTAAGTCTTGCGTACCAACAAGAGAAGTTGCACGTACAGACTAAGACAGAGGAACATGAGCATTTCCTGAGGATTTGAAAAAAAATGACTTACATATTGGGATTCCCATTTGGACATTCTACCTATTCATCACTTTGCATTGATCAAAATCCCTCATCTTTGGACAATTCAAAAAAATTATTTAGGGATTGATCAATAGGGGATAAAAGCCAATAATTATTGATTTATGCTCATGCCATCTTTCACCCGATCACATTACATAAAGTCCACCTTGCAGTCATATGGTACTTATCTAATGAAAGAAATTCCTTTTCCAAGCGATGCCTCTACTTGTTCACAACCAACAAACGAACCAAAAAAGGAGGTAGAACCAAACAAGATGGCTTTTCCTTTTGGAAATATGGATCCTGACCTCATTAACCTCACCAACAAGGATAATACTAACACTAATAGAAATGGTTAGGTTAACAACAATGGGGCTAATGGATTAGGAATTGACCCTAACAACTAAGGGGTAGACAATAATAATGGAGGTAATATTGACCCTAATGATGAAGAGGCTACTAAAGAGAAAGTCAAAAAAGTAGTACAAAGCACGTTGTTTATGAAACTCATGGAGAAAGTATTGGAAAGAGATAGGGAAAAATACTTCCTAGAGCTAGCACAAGAAAGGACTAAACTCCCTCATAATTATGATGTTGATAAGTTAAAGAAAAAAGAAGATAAAACCAACCCTATTGACATCATGAACAAGAAATTTAAGTTATTCCAAATGGATTTGGACAAGATGAAGAAAATGGGGGCTCCTAAACCCTTCTCGATCAAAGTGTTGTGTCCATTTCCATTTGATAAGACCTTAATTATGGTTCCATTCCCTAGTAATGTTTTTTTCCTAAGTATGATAAATACAAAGGAGCATCCGATCCTCAAGATCACTTAAGGGAATTTTGTGCTTTGAGATTGGAGTTCATGCATGCTACAACATATTTAATGAGGTTATTCCAAAGAATCCTTGGAGGAATGACAATGGAGTAGTTTTCCAAATTACTCTCCGATATTCACACTTTTGAGAAATTGGATTCCAAATTTGTGACGCATTACTCGTACAATATTAAGCATGATGTCAAATGATCAATTTATGTAATACAAAACAAAATGAGGGAGAAGGGTTCTTGATTTTCCTACAAATATGGAGAGTGGTATTTTCTAGATACCCTTGAAGCATGCCTGAAAAGGAAAAAATGGATATCTTCATCAATAGCTTGAATAATGAAATGAACTATCAGTTGAGGTTACAATGCCTACTGTCTTTCCAATAATTAATTGAGAATGAAGTTACTACATAGGAAGTACTAGTAAAAAGTGGAGAACTCAAACTCTACAAGGATAACAAGAATACTAATAAAAATACTTACAAAAACAACAACAATAGGGCTCCTCCTAACAAAAACTAGTTTTGGATGAAGAATAATAACAAGGGTGTGGTTAATGATGGATTTGTGGAAGCAAACAACTTGAAGGCCATTCCATTTAATCTCACAAGAGGATCCAATCAAGCTAAAAATGTAAATCAAGCACCCAAAGTTCCCTTCAACAATAAAAACAATAACAACTTTGGGAACAATCAAGAGGCTAACAAGCCTAAACCCTTATTTGCTCCCTTACCTAGAATGAAGTTCACAATATTGGGTGAACCACTTGAAAATGCATTAAGAACGCTCATTGCAAACAAGATTATTGACTTACCTAGGGCTCAACCCTACGAACCACAAGTGAAATGCTCTTGGTGGAGTGAGTCAAATCATTGTGAATATCATAGAAACTGAGGAAATAAGATAAATGATTGCATGCGCTGGAAACATGTGGTACAAGACCTTATTGATAATGGTGTGATTAAAGTGGAAGGCCCTCAAAACAATGAATATCACACGGGATTCAAAAACCCTTTCTTCAATCATGAGAAAGGAGAATCTTCAAATGCTAACAATGGAGGTAACAATGGAAATAAATCAAGAGGTAATAATAAAGTTAACTTTACCCACAGCTATGATAATGCTATTAATGCCCTATTCGGACATGATAGTACTATCAATGTTGTGGTAATAAAGGAAAAACCTAACAATGAGACCTCTAATGTTGTTACTAGGGGGAAAGCAGAAAGAATTACCTTACAAGGAAGTACCCCTACAACTTTTGGTCCTACACAAGAAACTTCTTTGGCTAAACAAGCATCTTCTTCAACAAGGCCTTATAGTCTAGTGGATAAAATAAAAAAGACTCCGACTCAAATTTCCATTTTGGAGCTATTGAAACTTTCTCCCAATCACAAATAAATCTTGGAGAAAGCCCTAGTGGAAACTACCATTCCTGAAAATTTGGAAGAAGAAAGGTTTTCAAACATGGTGGGTCATCTCATAGCACCTCAATGCTTATCATTTTCAGAGAAAGATGACATGTCCATAAACCATCCTCAAAAAATCCCCTTGCATATATATTTTTCGATTCAAAAACACCATGTTAAAAGAGTCCTCATTTATGGAGGAGCTGGTCTAAAAATTTGTACCTTGAACCTAGTCAAAGCTTTAGGGTTATCTGAGTGATCTATTGATCCCAAGAAACAAATCACTATAAAAGATTATGATGAGGAGGAAATATATTCTAAAGGAATGGTAGTTTTTCCTATTCAAGTGGGCCCTATCAAGAAAGATACCATTTGTCAATTCCTTGACATGAAATTAACTTATAATATTTTATTGGGAAGGCCATGGACTCATGAGATGCAAGCGGTGCCTTCGACCTATCATCAATGTATCAATTTTCCGTACATGGGTGAAGAAATAACTATTGGAGAAGATTCAAATCCCTTTCAATATTGCAATATGGTGAAACCTCTTCATGATTTATTTATTCCACATAATAGGGAAGGAGTTATTCCTAGTGTCATCATTGAAGAAACTAAAGAAGAAGGTCCTAATTCGACATTAAATTCTATATCTAGTTCAAGTCCTAATGAAACTAACTTACCTACATCAACTAAGGGAAAAGAGAAAGTTAGTTATGAGGGTCAAAGTTCCAATGAAAATTCAGTAAAAGTTTCTACACCAAAGGAAGAAATTTTGAGACCTTCTAAGAATGAAAGAGAAGAAACCAAAAAGGACAACTATCAAAAAATGAGTGAGATGATACATAAATTTGAAAAACAATGCCGAATCAATTCAAAGGGAGTGGGGGAATATTTTGTTTCCCTATTTGATTTACTGATGAAGGGTGCTCCCCTTAATACCACAAACACATAACAGAAACAGAGAAGCAACAACAATTTGCAAGAACAGAAATTGGACTTCTTATTATCTCCACAAATGCGGAATTACAAACTTTTAGAATTACAATATGCAAAGCCACATGGGAATTCCCCTTACAATATTCTGTAGGACAAAGCCTCGAATTATTACCCAGATCTACC
>MU225325.1:5267118-5286324 GCA_018584345.1 Thuja plicata | reverse complement strand
AAGAAATGTTTGATTGCATTGATGTCTCATGCAATGACCCTGAATCAAGTAGAGAAGAATCACATATTACAGAAGAAGAAGTAACACCTAAGGTTCCTAAATTCACATCTAGATACCACTCTAAAGAGGATATCATTAGAGATCAGAGCATAAATGTTTTGACTAGATCAAAAGAAAAAAGTCTAGTAATGGATGAAGAAGTATGTTTACTTTCACAGATTGAACCTTTAAGTGTTGAAGATGCTTGTAATGATTCTGATTGGAAGAATGCAATGAAAGAAGAATTAGATCAGATAATAAAGAATGATACATGGGAATTGGTCCCTAGAACCAGTGACAAAAATGTGATTAGAACAAAGTGGGTATTCAAAAACAAGATGAATGAAGATGGTATAGTAGTAAGAAACAAAGAAAGATTGGTATGTAAAGGATATGCACAGAGAGAAGGAATAGACTACACTGATACATTTTCCCCTATGAGAAGACTAGAAGCCATTAAATTGTTCTTGGCCTATGCAACATTCAAAGACTTTAAAGTTTATCAAATGGATGTAAAGTCAGCTTTTCTGAATGGTGACTTGAAGGAAGAATTTTACATAGAACATCTTGAAGGATTTAATCTTTCAAATAAACTAGACATGGTATGCAGATTGAAGAAAGCACTCTATGGTCTTAAACAGGCCCCAAGGGCTTGGTATGAGAGACTTGATGGTTATTTTACCAAGATTGGATTCAAGAAAGGTGTAGCAGATTGTAACCTATTCACAAGAGAGACACCTGATGGATTACTACTAGTTGCCATATTTGTTGATGACATTATCTTTGGAGGTAATGACAAGATTAGTACAACATTTGCAAAAGAAATGCAAAATGAATTTGAAATGAGCATGATTGGTCCTATAAAATACTTTTTAGGACTAAATGTAAAGCAGACAGATAAAGGTATATTCATTAATCAATCAAAATATGTGAAAGAAATATTGAAGACCTTCAAAATGGAAGACTGTAAGCCAGTATGTACCCCTATGATAATAGGAAGCAAGCTTTCTAAAGATGATGACTCCACAGTAGTTGATAAGACATTGTACAAATCTATGATTGGAAAACTCATTTATCTAACTCAATCTAGACTTGACATATCTAATGCAATTGGCATTGTTGGAAGATTTTCAGTTGAACCCAAGAAGAATTACCTAATGGAAATCAAGAGGATATTCAGATATCTAAAGGGAACTATAGACTATGGTTTATGGTATCCTAAATCAGAGAATGTACAAATTCATGTGTATACAGATGTAGATTGGGTAGGATGTATTGATGATAGGAAGAGTACTTCAGGAGGAGCAGTATTTCTTGGAGACAGGTTGGTTTCTTGGATAAGCAAGAAGCAGAACTATATTTCTCAATCAACAGCAGAAGCTGAATATGTTGCAGCAGTACTAAATTGTTCGACCATGGTTTGGATCAAGCAGATGGTTAAAGACTTTGGCATTCAGGTTGATTATCCTATTGTGATTCATTGTGATAACACTAGCACTATTAACATGTCTAAGAACCCTGTGATGCACACAAAGACAAAACACATAAAGATCAAGTACCACTTTCTAAGAGAAAAGTTTGTAGACAAAGAAGTGAAATTGGACTATGTAAGCACCAAAGAACAGTTGATAGATATTTTCACAAAGCCTTTATCAAAAGATACTTTTGAGTATCTCAGGGAGAAGTTGGGAGTAATTCCCTCTCCTGAGTCTGATTAGATAAAGCAACAAGTACATCAGTCCTGTGTGACTGATGAATGGTTGAATACTCTACTTCTAGAGTAGTACCCGTGCCTAATTGTTTATGGCACCCTTTTCCATTGATGTCAAAGGGGGAGTATATAGTAAGGGGGAGCATATACTCTGGGGGAGTATAAAAATAGTCAGAAGAATTGAAGCAGTGTAGAGGAATCCTTGATGAGGATATTGAGAAGATTGTATAAGAAAGAGGACACCATGAATAGAGGATGTTTTTAATATCATATGTTTCCATCAATGTCAAAGGGGGAGATTGTTGGAGATTTGTTTTTGTGCAGTTGATTTATTGTATGTTTGTCGTTAATGAAAACATATAATGAAAAGTAGTGATTCTGTATGTACTTATCAAAATGATGATATCAATCCTTGTGTGGTTAGATACATTTTTTAGACATGTTTATTATGTTATGTTCATACATGCAGATCTAGATATGATGTTTGAGTCAAGTTGTGTAATTTTTTTATTGGCAGTTACAGTTCTGGAAGAGTATCTGTTTAGAGCTTACGTATGTAACGTGTTTCTTGAGTTGCACCTATCTTCAGGATATGCGTGTGTATATTCATGATTATTTATGAGTTGATGATATTTATCTAAAGGCGCCAAACATGTTTCAAGAATATTGCAAAGTTAGAGATAATTTC
The DNA here is from genome assembly GCA_018584345.1 of Thuja plicata. Classification (NCBI taxonomy): domain Eukaryota; kingdom Viridiplantae; phylum Streptophyta; class Pinopsida; order Cupressales; family Cupressaceae; genus Thuja; species Thuja plicata. The sequence continues at coordinate 5,283,886 of MU225325.1, read as the reverse complement.
TTGAGGCCGACTTAGAGAAGTGTTGCGTCTATTAAGTTTATACTTGCGCGGTTGTAATTATTCTTGCGTTCTTATTTAAGCCAACAAAGATGTTATGAAGAGTCATATTATAGGTCCCATGATCTCATACTTTGAGGAAGATACTTATAGCAAGTCATTTGTGTTATGCTAAGTGTGAATGATACGAAAAGAGACAGAAGATGTACAGAGAAGAATATCAGATGTGGTTCATTCATCAAGAGTCTATGTGAAGAAGTAGTAGAAGATTACAATACATTGGAACTTATCAAGATAGCAGGTCTACTCTATATTTCATCATTAGATATAGTGCATATATGTTTTACAGAAGGTTGTAGCCTTCACCATTGAAGCAGTGAGCTTTTGGACAGTGAGTCCACCACCCCTAACAGGGTTATTTGTAAAAGACTCCTAACAAGGTCAGACCCTTAACCAGGTCACTCTACTTATTGCATTGTAAATTACAACTCCTAACAGGTTTGAAATATCTTCTAACAGGGATTACTATAAACAAGTATAGTTCATTATGGGTGCTAATTCCCACCAGGGTTTTTACCATTTGGTTTCCCCGTAATCAAATTGTGTGTTATGTAATATGTTATTTGAATGTGCATTTACTTTATTGTATTCTGAAGTTAAAGAAAGAAAAGAGTAAAGTTACTGATAACTAATTCAACCCCCCACTCTCAATTATCCTTTGGGACTATTCTAACAGAAATACTACCCTTTTCTCTTTCCTTTTCTTTATATTTGGATGTCAAACTTGTACTAGGAACCTCTTTAGAAATTGAATTATGAATATCTTTGGACCTGGAATTAGGACCTTCTTTAGTTTGGCTATTTGATGAATCTAACATGGAGACCTCTCTATTATGTGGTACAAGGGAATTTGTGACCAGTTTCACATGGTTACAATATTGAAAAGGATTGAGGTCACCGTTGATTTTTATCTCTTTCCCAAGGTATGTAAACTTTAAGCATTGGTGGTAGGTAGAAGGGACCGCTTGCATCTCATGGATCCTAGGTCTACCCAATAATACAATATATTATAAGTCAAATTTAGATCCAACACTTGGAAAACTATATTTTTTTGCATTGGCCCCACTCGGATTGGTAGAGTAACTATACCCTTTGAAGATATTTCTTCATCATCATAAGATTTGATTGTTATCTTTCTTTTTGGATCCATGACATTTTAAGAATATTCCTTGAATCTTTGACAAGATTTAAAGTACATATGTTCAATCCAACCCCTCCATCTATTAATACTCTTTTAAACCTATACTTGTGGATGAGGACTTCAATATGAGAGGGTAAGTTTTGTGGGTCGTTCAAGGACATGTCATATTGCTTGGAAAAAGATAGTCAATGTAGTGCAGTAAGGTGACCTGCCATGGTTTTAAATTTATCTACATCCATGTCACTAGGGACCATTGTATCAACCAAGGATTTTTTAAAAAAATTCCTTATGAGAGGGTGATATTTTCAACAACTCCAAAATAGAGATTTGAGGAGGAGTTTTTAGGAGTTAAACCACTAAATTGTGTTTCTTCAATGTGGATGATGAAAATTTATTCATGTTTTTCTTGTTGGATGTTCCTTGTAGGGTAATTTTACATGCTTTCTCCCTACTAACCACATGGGGGGGCTCTTTGTTTTGTTTATCTTTGACCATTATGACATTGATGGTATTATCAAAACCGAATAAAGAATTGATGGTATTGTCATAGGTGTGAGAAAAATTTACCTTGTTTCCCTTGTTATTTTTCTTTTTTGAATTTGAAGATTCACCTTTCTCATGATTCGATAAGGGAGTTTTTAAAGTTGTACAATCTTCATTATTTTTGGGTCCATCCACTTCAATAGTACCATTATCGATGAGATCTTGGACACCATGATTTAATCTCATACAATAATTAGTCTTATGTCCTTTATTTTGATAATAATCACAATCATGTGAGTTATTCCACCATAAGGGTTTAAATTGGGGTTCATAACTTCTTGAGACAAGTAGAGATATAAGCTAGTTTGTGGGGAGTATTTTTAGAGCTGTCTCAAGAGGTTCTCTCAATGGAGAAATTTTTTGGTGTAGGAGCACCTAGTACCAGAGGAAAACCATAGGTTCAATGAGAAATTTAATAATTTTTTTGAATCTATGTTCGTTTATAAGGTCACTTTTGATGTATCATGGGTCATTTCAAATCATGATAAGTCATTTTGTAAAGCAATGTAATCCATTTATGCAAAATTGGTCAATAGGGTCCTAGTTGGGTCAAGAAGGTCAAATTGTGCAAAAATTCCCAAGGAAGGGTAAAATGGATGTAAATTTTCATTTTTAATCCTTCTTGAAGTAATTAGAGGGTCCATACAAATTTTGGTCAAGTTTGGGCTGAAAACTCAAAAGTTATCAATATGTCAAAAAATATTGTAATGTAAAAAAAAAACATAAAATATTGTCAAAAGATGCAATTCGGTCCTAGGAGGGTATTTGGGTGGTTATTTAACTGAGAAAGGGATATATAAGCCATTTTTTGGTCGAATGAAATGCAGTGGTCAAGTTAGAGGAAGGTTTGTAAAGGTTGGATCTTCAAGAAACCTCTAACTGTCACTTCATTATGTGGGATTGGATGACAGTTTAGAGATTGTATTCATTTTTTGTTACAAATATTTCAAGTATTGGTTGTAGAAGGATTAGGAAGGAAGATAACTATAGGAAGATATTTTGGAATGTATTTTTGATGAACATTAAATGAATGAGATTCAAATTTGTTCAACTTTCTTGGTCATTTCTTGTAGCAGCGCGTTTTCTTTTACAGTTCCAAGGCATTTTCCAATTGGTAATTGGATTGAATAGGGACTAAAGTTTATTTGAACTTATATTATAATGAATTAACTACATTCTGAACCTGGTTTTATTAGTGGTCGTGACTTATAGAGAAAGAATAAATGATTTTTCAAAATATAATCATAAAACCCTCACAATTTGGGGTTTGGAGAAGGAACTGTTAATATCTCCTAATTGAACCGTCCAAAAATCTTGAAACTCTGGAATTAAGTAGAATTTTTAAATCTCTTTAAAAAAAAAATTGTTTCATATCAAATGGTTTTGTCTTTTGGGATAAAATCAATGCCCTAGGCGGGCTGTACATGCATTTTTTTCTTGTTTTTATGACGGTCATTCCTAGTTTTGGTAAAAATACGTATGAGTTTAATTCTAACCATTGGATCAAGCCGTAAATTGAATGAAATGTCCATAACTAGGGCATAAACAATCTGACCGAAGAGATTGACCAAATAATTAATTTTTCAAAAATTATAAATGACTGTGTGCAACACTTTACATGGAGAAATAACAAGTTGATTCGATAGTCCATGTTTACAAAGAAAGAATGATAATTGTTTGTGGACATGATATAAGTATTGTTTCCTTTTGATGTTTGGATGATGTTGATGATGTTTAATAGATTGTGATCATTAATTAATATTGTTGAGACTTATGATTCTAATGTGGACAGTGAGTTCTGTTCCATGTGGATAGCATGCAAGGACAATTTTGAAGGTATGATTAAATGACTTAAGAAAAGGTAATGGAGAGTTTAGAATTAATATTATTTTTGGATTGATAGTTTATTTTGAAAAGAGGATTGTGACATTGTTAACATGGTAGTGGGGATGTCAAGGCCTAATAGAACTTGAGGCCTAATTTTGTAAGTATGAATCAATAGGATGACGGGGATCTTTGAAAGTAATTATAATAAGTTGTTGATTGGACACTTGAGATGCCTAATGCTTGGGAATAGTAACAATGTTGATGGATTTGAGGATATTTCTTTCCTAATGTATCTATTTGATGAAATATAATTTTTTCTATGACAAGATGTGGTTGTGAAAGTTCTTTGTTACCTATGGAATGTTTCCATTGAAATGAGTTTGTTGATGAACAAGTTGAGATTGTTGGATTTAATAATGTTAGATGCTTCATTCAGAAGGTTGAGAAGTATGATATAAGTTTGGATAAGAAGTATCATTAATGGTTTTGTTTTTTTGTATGATGATCTACATCAAATTGGTATTAGAGCCCAACAAAAGGTCTGGGTTAAAAAAAAAGTTTTTTTTGTGGTTTTTGTTGTGTTTTGTTGCAAGTGTAGATCCATCTAACTGCAAAGAAAGTGTTGGAGTAGGTTAGAAGATAACCTGATTGTTTGTTTCCAAGAGACTAGGGAGAGATGAGAAGATACTCCTAGGTGAGGAAAGAAATTTTTTTAAGTTTGTGTGGTAAGGCACTAGAAGAGGTGGATGATTGGGTGAGGAATACCTAAGTTGCAACCTTATGAGAATACTCTACTGATGAGAGTAGATGACATGATAGTTTACAAGGACAGCCCTCTGTCATTTTTAAGATGAACTTTGTAGAAGAAGAAATAAGATGGTAATATAAATGGGAAAAGACAAAGATGAATACAAAGGCCTCAATGCAAGGATGTGTTGTTGTTTTATGATTCCAAGGGGCTTGGAAAGATTTTAAGGTTGATAGTATAGTGCACAAGAACCTAGTACAAAAGGAAAACAATAAGGTCAATGAGAATTTTCATAATTTTTTTGAATCTATTTGGTTTATAAGGTCACTTTTGATGTATCATGGGTCATTTCAAATCATGATAAGTCATTTTGTAAAGCAATGTAATCCATTTGTGCAAAATTGGTCAATAGGGTCCTAGTTGGGTCAAGAAGGTAAAATTGTGAAAAAATTCCCAAGGAAGGGTAAAATGGATGTAAATTGTCATGTTTAATCCATATTGAAGTAATTAGAGGATCCATACAAAGTTTGGTCAAGTTTTGGCAGAAAACTCAAAAGTTGTCAATATGTCAAGAAATATTGTAATGCAAAAAAATACATAAAATATTGTCAAAAGATGAAATTCAGTCCTAGGGGGGGATTTGGGTGGTTATTTAAATGATAAAAGGCTATATAAACTATTTTTTGGTCAAATGAAAGGTAGTGGCCAAGTTAGAGGAAGGTTTGTAAAGCTTGGATCTTCAAGAAACCTTTAACTGTCACTTTATTCTGCAGGATTGGATGACAGTTTATAGATTGTATTCATTTTTTGTTGAAAATATTTCAAGTAGTGGTTGTAGAAGGAGTAGGAAGGAAGGTAATTGTAGGAATATCTTTTGGAATGTATATTTTATGAAGACTAAATGAATGAGATTCAAGTTTTGTTCAACTTTCTTGGTCATTTCTTGTACCAATACATTTATTTTAACAATTCCAAGGCATTTTCCAATTGGTAATTGGATTAAATAGGGACTAAAGTTTATTTCAACTTATATTATAATGAATTAAATACATTATGAACCTGATATGAGCATTGTTTGTGACTTATAGAGCAAGAATGAATGGTTTATCCAAATACAGTCATAAAACCCTTACAATCTGGGGTTTGGAGAAAGAACTGTTAATATCTCCTAATTGAACCATCCAAAAATCTTGAAACTCTGGAATTAAGTAGAATTTTTAAATCTATTTTAAATGTTTTTGGGTTTTTATAAAATGGGTTTTTCTTTTGGGAGAAAATTGATGCCCTGGGTGGGTTGTACATGCATTTTATTTTCTTGTTTTTATGACAGTCATTCCCAGTTTTGGTAAAATATTCATAACATTTTTTACAACCGTTGGATATGGCCTTAAATTGGAGGAAATGTCCATAAATAATCCATAAATAATCTGACCAGAGAGATTGACCAAATAATTAGTTTTGCAAAATTTATAAATGACTGTGTGCAACACTTTATAGGGAGAAACAACAAGTTGATTAGATAGTCCATGTTTACAAAGAAAGAATGATAGCTGTTTGTGGAAATGATATAAGTATTATTAAATTTCTATATTTGGATTACCCTAATGGTGTTTAATTGATTGTGATTGGGAATTATATTGTTGATACTTATGATTCTAATGTGGACAGTTAATTCTCTACCATGTGAACAACATAAAAGGACATTTTTGAAGGTATGAAGAAATGACTCAAGAAAAGGTAAAGGAGAAGTTAGAATTAATCTTATTTTTGGATTGATAGTTTCTTTTAAAAAGAGTATTGTGACATTGTGAACATGGTAGTGGTGATTTCTGTTAGAATAATAAGCAGAAAAATACTAATATTAACACACAGAAGAGAACACAATAACACAAAAATTTAACGTGGTTCATCCAATCCCTGGGCTACATCCACCAACAGTGAGTCCAATGTCTTGATTATTATCCAGTGATTACAATCTGAAACCTGCAACTCAATACCATGACAAGAATCTACAAAATCACTCATTTCATGAATCTCAAACCCTAAGCCCTTTTCACAAGTATTTTTGACTTAACCTAATTAGGGAAAAAAATACTCCAACTAATAGAAAATTGATGACCGACCCTTTACAATATTATTAGGTCATTGTTGGCGCTACCCCTTGACCCCATCAAGGGTTCTTCCCCTTGACCCTGCCTGGGGCACTGCCCACGGACCCTGCAAGGGGCTCTGCCCCTTGACTCCAAGCTTGGGGGTGCTTACCCCAATCCCCTTTAGATAAGTCTGGGGGGAGACCACACCGAAAGAACCTAAGTCTGATTAGGCTCCATATACATAACAATTTCAAGGCCTAATAGAACGTGAGGCCTAATTTTGTAAATATGGATCAATATGTGACCTTTGAAATTAGTTATAATAAGTCTTTGATTGGGTACTTGAGATTCCTAATGCTTGGGAATGGTAAAAATGATGATGGATTAGAATATATTTCTCTCCTAATGTATGAATTTTATGAAATCTAATTTGTGTTATGGCAATATTTGGTTGTGAAATTTATTTTTTACCTATGGAATATTTTTGTTGAAATTAGTTTGTTGATGAATAAGTTGAGATTCTTGGATTTAATATTGTTAGATGCTTCATTCAGGAGGTTGATAAGTCTAAGTTGATTTTGGATCAGAATGATCCTTAATGTTTTTTTTTCTTTGTATTATGCTCTACATCAATATCCTATTTCCTTCTAGGTGATGTGAATTGGGACGTATTGAATTGTGGCCTTGGTTGATTGTTACCTTGTTTATTGTTGTTATTTCTCAAGGAAGTATTGTTGGGTGAGTTAACATTATTTTCTTGATTGTTAATATTACTAGAAAGATATAATGTCTTGGGTTTGATTTTATTTGCTTCTACCACTCCATCATTTACTATATTTTCATTATTATTATTCAACCGAAACTTGGGTTTGTTGTTTTTATTATTGGTTGAGGGATTATTGTTATCAGTATTGGTGTTGCTCAAAGATTATTTTTTATCCTTGTATATCTTGAGTTCACCCTTCCTTACCAAGTCCTATTCTATTTTGATATCATTTTAGATCATTTTTTCAAACGATGGGGGACATTGGAGTTGTAACCAGAATTTCATTTCATTTTTCAAATTGTTAATGAAGATATCCATATCCTATTTTTTAGATATACTTCTTGGGTACTTGGAAAATATTCTTCTCCAACATTGTAGGAAAGTCAAAAAGGATTCCCCATTTATTTATTTTGTATTGCACATGTTTAACATGGTCACTTCATGTTCAATGTTATAGGAGTTGAAAATTTTGAGATCAATTATTCAAATGTTTTAATAGGAGGTGGTAACTTAGAAAACCACTCCATTGCTTGTCTACCTAAGCTCTTAGGAAATAGTCTCATTAGATATGGATTTTCATGGAGGAACTCCATGCTCAACATGCAAAATTCTCTAATGTGGTCTTGAGGGTCGGTCTTGCCCATGTACTTGTCATATTTTGGATATTCTACATTGGATGGGAAAGGTATCATTACCAAACTTTTGTCAGAGGGAAAAGGACAAATACCCTCTATTGTGTATTTGTTTGGAGAATTTCCCTTTTTAATGTTATCTAATTGTGCTTTGAGAGATTGGATATGTCTATTTAGAACTCCTAGATGGTTAACTTCATTCTCATCTTTTCTTAATTGTGACACATCATAATCATGAGGTAGTTTAACCCCTAGTTTAGCTAAGGTCATGAAATACCTTTCCTTGTCTTTTTATAACACCTTTTCCATCATTTTTAAAAATAAATGGTTTTGTTGTGCTTCTTGTATCTTTTCTTCTATTAAATCCTCATGTTCTCCACTATTGTTGTAACTATCGCGGGTATTGTGGAGGTTAGCCCAATTGGATTGATTTGTTTGGACTTGATCTACTTGGTGGTTTTGGTCCACTTGATGTGTTTGATCTGAGTGTGATTTAGGTTGAGTCTTTTGTTGAAGTGGTACTTCTTCATGATTCACTTTTCCGTTTGTCTTTAATTGAGTACTTATGAGCCCTTGTTCTTTTTAGAAGTGTTGTTGTCATTGCACCAAAAGATCAACCTGTCAATGCTTGATACAATAGCCACTAGACTTATAGAATCCATAGGAGGTGGTTAGTCCCTTTTCAAGAAACTTGAGAGGATATCTGACCATTTCTTCCAACAATCTTCCCCTCTAAGTTATCCAAGGGGATTCAAACCTATAACTAAGATCTAATACCACTTTTTACAAGTGTGGTTGTCATTGCACTAAAAGATCAACCTGTCAATGCTCAATACAACCACTAGACTTATAGAATCTACAAGAGGTGATTAGTCCCTTGTCATGAATCCTGAGATGAGAAATAACTATTTTTCCAACCATTCTCATCAATATAACCTTTTGATACCCCTTTGAAGGAATATTCCTTTGAGTGAGTTCACTAGGTTTAGAATCCCGGTTAGGTTGTCTAAAAAATTGATGGGTTGGAGTTTCAATGATGTTTTAACCAAGGTAAAGTGTGCCTTGGGTTGATGTCTAATAGGGAAATATGTATCCCTATAATGAATACTTAGGATAATGACTTTGATTTTTATAGTTCTAGGAAAAGGACCAACAATCCTTTGATGTCAAACTTTTAGAAATCCCAAGTCAATGATGATTTGACTACACTCCACAATTTTGGTGTTTATGAATTTTTTTGTAAATTAATCAATTTGTTTGACAGTCTAAATAATGATGAATTTTAACTCTGTTTTCACTATAATATACCCTACTCCAAAAAGGGTATCCAAAAGTATTTTCAATTTTTATCGAAGATGTCAGCAAATACTCTATGTTTGTAGGTGAAGTTTTATAGGTGATATTTTAAAGCTTAAAGGCGACATTTTTTTGTTTAAAGGTGACAATTCACTATTTAAAGGTGATAGAACATTGTGTATAAGCGACTGACTGCATAATCTTTTTCAAATTTAGAAAATTTTGAGGTTTGTGCTTGAATTTTGATTTCAAATGGATAAATTCTTCTGATTATTTAGATCATCAAACATAACAAACACACAAACATGTATTTTTAACCTTAAAATATACATATAAAGTATATAATCTTGATTGTTTCCACAGGTCATTTACATAGAAGACAATACAAGCAAGCTACCTATGGTCAATTTTGGCTTTCATGGATAAAAAGGTGAGCTTACTATTTAACCATGTTTTAATTAATATTTCATTCGAAATAGATTTGTGTTTTACCTCCCTTTATGGGAGCCTCCATCCATCATAAAAACAAAGTTTTGTACTATCCCAACGGACTACTAGAGTAGGACTATTGTTCAAATCTTTTTTTCACTCACCCCATTAAGGATGAATGTATTTTATATTTGAGTGGGTTGGATCACCATGGCTTCAATGGTTGTATTCCACATGGGTCATCCCTCTCAATGACCTCGTAAGGTAAATTCTTGGGAGGTAGGCCTGTTGGAATTAATGGGAAGTAGTACTAAGAGGGGAGGGGTGAATCAGTACCTCTAAAACTTTTAACACCTTACACAATTTATCATTAGTAATCTTTCAATTCTGATTTACCAACCATTACTGTTATTCTTTCTTATGTATATATGTTTTTTCATAATATTTAATATTTTTCAATCATTCATAGAAACATTCATGAAATTGATAAACACATAACACAAGATATGGTATCGCAGAAAACTCATGTTAGGAAGTAAAAATTGCAGTGGGGATGGCACCCACAAAACTTCACTATCTGCATAATGGAAGGGAGCCGGTTAAGGCTTACAATTTGATCACTTCTAATAATCTACCCTATTAAGAGTATTAAGGTGGAGACCTATTAAGATCTACTCTATTAAGAGCTTTAGAAACACTGATTTAAGTGTGCACTTAGTTATGAGATTTAAAATAGGACGGTTAAGCCCACCTTTCTTGAAAGGATTTCATTAGTGTACTACACTTGTTAGAATGAGTACAAATGTTGACCTGACTGTATACAATCTACTAATTCTGATTTAAAGATCCATTAAAGATTTTACAATGATAATATCACCTTAAGTGATTGATGAATACCTTTTCTCTGCTTGTCGGTAGCCTCTGTTCTGTTCTTGAAAACTGATTTGATTATGTTTGTGTTCTTTTGTATGAATTCTCTGTCTGGTCTTTAGTTTCTCTTCATGGCTATGATCTTCATTGATCAAATCTTTTTTTAAATGGATTGAGCATCCATTTATACAAGTATTTGACCTATCTTAGAATTCACATATTACAATGTTAACTCTCAGATCCAAGGTTTACAACTTGACCTTGATCTTTAGTTTGCATGTTTTAAAATAGTAAAACTAATTAAAACAATAACAATTACATTGCTTCCTCTGTAAATAATGGATTTAAAAGAAAATCAAGAAGTTATAAATACAACTTAAGTGATTTATCTGACGTGGAAAGTTAGATCCACTTTTTTCAAGATGTAACTGACTGTCGGTTCTTGGTCGTCGGTTTGAACTTGCAGTCTGTCAGGGTTCCTTGGGATTTTGTGCACTGGGCTTAAGATCAACATCTTTTTTTTCTATCTTGTTGGTATACTCTTGAGTGAGTAGATCTAAAGTGCACAATTTCTTTATTAAGGTAACAACTTTTGACATAATTGGATCAACTGTACTTACCAATTCAGATAGCTTGACCTTTTTCAGTGCCACTTCCTGGCTTATTTTTTCTTCAAGCTTGAATTCACACTTTTGTTCAAGTCTCTCTTCCATATTCTTCTCAGCATCGGTATTCTAAGATGTTATTGCATCTATGAGTATAACCAGTTGATCAAGCATTGGAGCTTTTTTATCAATATCTATGTCTCGTACAATTTGTTGAAGTATATTTCTTGCTACCTCCAGTATCTTGGCCTCTTTTTCCACTCTCTTCAGCTTGTCTTGTATAGCTTTTCTTTCATAGAGCTTTGCATATTTTTTCAATGCTGTCGGATCCAATTTTCTTGGATCACAAACTGGAATCTCAATAATTTCATCCAGAGTTACTAGATTCTTATTCTTTCCTTTCTTCTTCTTTGAGATTTGAGGGGATGCAGATGTATGAACTACCATAGATAGTTCATTTGTTCATTCTGAATTGCTTGGTGAAGGTTTTTTAGATGATGCATCTTGTTTATTTTTCTTTGTGGGCACCTGTCGGTTATGTGAAGATGTCTCTTCATTAACCTTGGGTGTTTCTGCAGAATGTGCTCCTGATTTCTTATCTATCTCATCCTTCTTTCCTTCTTCACCTTTCTCTAAAGGCTTGTCCCCTATTTCCTTTTGAGTTTCTTCCTTATTCTGATCAGTAGATGTAGCTTTCTTATCATCGGTTGTAGCTTGCTTTGTAGTTGTATCTATTGTTCCTTTGGCTTCTTCATCACCCTTGTCTTTGGGTGTGCTTGTTTCCTTTTCATTTGATCCATTGTTTCCCTCTAGTATGTTTATTGCCTTCATTAGGATATGCATGTTACTTTGAGTTGTGGCTTGGGCTTTGTCAGTATTGGTGTCCTACTTGTCAATTAGTGTCCTATCAGCAGTGACATCCTCATCTTTTTTTATATTGTGTGTAGGGTCTTGCACTTTTGAGTGCATGATTGATGTGCCCTACTCTTGTCCATTAGAAATGTCAACTATCTTACCATCTGATGTCTGCAATACTTGATGGCTTTGTTGATCCTTAAGTGTGATAAATATTACATCATCTTTCTTCTTTGGATCATTGTCAGAATTATAGTGAGTGATAGCTTGGATATTATCATTCATGCCTGTATCTAAGTTAATAGGCTCATCATCACTTTCTTGATTGTCCAGAGAAATATGATGAGGACTTGCATTATCTATCTCCTCCTCTCTGTGAGGTGTGTTTGTGAGAAGTAATTGCTTCTCAATACTTGTTGACTCTGCTAGTAGATCTAGGATATGTCTCCATTTGGTTTCTGTCATTGAATCTAGTTCTATAAACTTGTTCTCTAGTAATTTGTAAGCCCTTATTTTGGCTACAAATTTACTTGAGTGTTTCTTTAGTACTTCTTTTATCTCTTCAACTTTTGATTCAGGAGGCATCAGTCTCACAAGAACTCTTTCTCTTGCTTCTCTCTTTTTTTTCAAGGCATATGACCAATGTTGGTATACCCTTTTACCTAGCTCTTCAGGTATTTGATTTAAAAATTTAGTAGGGGCATACTTATTCTTGATCATTGATTTTATGACCGCCTCTTGTATTTTATTCTGATCCTCTAGATTCAGTGTATCCCATTATCTGATCTTTTTATCAGTCATTGTGTCATGAGTAGAAATTGATTTGGCAGCTTCATCTACCGTTTGATTTCTGAATTTCTTCTTTACTACATCTGGTTCATCATCTTTGGTGTTGTCCAAGTCAGCCTTTTTCCTAACAAACCTTTTTATCTTCTTTGGTGGTGTGGTTTTGATAGGTTGTTGTCTTGTTCTTTTTGCTGGCTGCTTCCTCATATAGGTCCTTACTTGACCTTTCTTAAGTGGTGTGGTATCGGTTGCATCAGTTTGAATTCTTGTTCTTTGCTTCTTTGTAGGAGGTGGAGATGGAGGTGTATCAAATTTAGTAGCCTCTATATCTAATTTATTTTCTTCTAGTTCTTCACCTATGGTGCCCTGTTCATCAGTTTCCTCCTGTTGATCCTGCTCTTCTTCTGAGACCGATAGAATCTTCTTGAGATTCTTAACCATTTTATCCTTCTTGTTTATAGTCTTCTTAACTTCTAGGCCTTGTTTTATCTTTGATTTGGCCTCCTCATATGTTTCAAACCTTGGTTGTTTCTTATCAATGGGCTCATTGATCAGTGCCTCAATAGCACTTGTAGCTTGATCAATATTGATCTCATAGTCTAATGGTGCTAACCAAGCTGTTCTTGGTACAACCGGTTTGATATGTGTGTAGTTTGTGTCTTCCATGAAACATATCTCATATTTTTGTTTTTCAACTAGTTGTTTAGGAATCCTAGTTCTTTCCATCATCTTTTCCTTGAACTCAAGGAAGTATGCAGACATAACAGACTCAAATTTGTCTCCTAGTGACTTAATTAGTTCACTAATCTGTTGGGTTACCGGTTTGGTAGTGTCCCATATAAATTTTCCTACTGAAGGAAAGTATTCTTGAAAATATAAAAATGTACACATGATAAGTGATCCAAACTTACATGTGTTGCTCTTTGCAGACCTAATTTTGATCATGTTCTCATCAAGTTGTTTCAATAGGATCTAACACAGATCCATCTGAATTCCTTTTGTTACAATCTTGTAAGATGTGCTTACTGGTGTTGCAGAAATGTTGTTCATTATGTTGTCTTGAAATATTTTGTACCCAATAACACATGCACAAAATTTTAGTTCTTCGTTGTTGATTGTGTTCACTTTGAGACCTCTGTTGTCTCCTTCTGTATTGGTGAGTTTTGTAACTTCTTTCATGGATGGATTCTTGTGTGCCCTAGGCTTTTCGATTATCAGATAACCAGTAACAATGTGAAGAACATCCTTGGTTATTTGTTTCGGTTGGTCTAGCCATATTTTGCTGTCATGCATCCTGCTCAAGACTAACCTAATCCATTCTATTTTGAATTCCCTCGAGAAATGTAGGGCATTGGTTAACCCTTTGACCTCAAGTGTTTGTGTTCTTCTTTCAGTTTTCCTTCAACATCACATAGCTTCTTGAAAGCTTCATCCATTTTAAGATCACCTATTTCTGCGATCTTGCAGTGAATATAAGACCTAACGTCTTTTATGAGAAAAACCCTAGGCAAAATTTTTGAAAATACACCAGCTTCATCCAGTTTCAATGAAATTTATGGATAGATTTTGTACTTAGGTTATACACATGTGCTATTCTTGATCGGTTTCACAACATTCTTCTTATCATTCTTCAACTTAGTAGTTCTTGATGTGGTTGCTATTGTTTTTCAAGTATTTAGGGTTTTCTCAAAATTAGGGCTTTCTTGACAAAATAATGACAGAGATCTCTTGGTGCCTTTGGTACTTACTTCAATTAGCAATAGTGATGAGGAATCTATTCTCTATGTATTGAATTGATCTGGAGATGCTTCAACTTTCTGCTCTTTAATCGCTTGGTTTTTTCTCTGCTTTCTCTTCAAATCACGGGTGAAAAATGAAGTTGTCCCGTCGACTATTTATAGACTTTTTGACCTAAGTATTTGCAATAAATGCTCAACAACTTGTCAGGACATGAAGATGTGTTTCATTTAGAGGATGTTTCAAATCATCCATGGTGAAGACATGATGCCTTAGACAGTTGTTAACCACATTGATTTTACCGACAGATATCGGTATTCTGTCACGACCATTTATGAACTTTGCTTTCTTACCAATGGTCGTCAGGTTAATAGTTGACTGACAATTTTGGTAATTTTAAACAACTCATTATTTTTCTCACCAATGATTTTCGGTAAGTGTTTACCGACGGTGTTGCATTCTTAGATTAGTAACAAGTAAAGTAGTGTGCATCTTTAAATTATACAGATTTTGACTTTCTATCAATTTGTATAATTAAACTGATGCAAAATATAACTTGGTATAGTGCAGTTCCATACTTGTTCAGCTCAAGTGGAGTTAATGGTGTCACCAGATCCATTGGATGGGGTGTCACCATTTGCATTTCTTGGCTCAGTTTCATCATTGTTTGAAGCTTTTATCCGCATTTTGCCTCTTGCCCTCCAGATATCTTCAATGGTGTTTCCATTGTGATATGTGCTTGTTTCTATCAATATGTCTTTGTAGTCTTTCTTGAGATGACCAACTTTATGACAGTGTAAGCATGCCATTCTAGGGTTTTACTAACCTCTAGACCTTTTGGTCCATGCTCTCATGTAGTTTGCAGTAATATGACCATATCTACCACATGTTGTACAGTTTATCCAAGTGTTGTAATCCCATACATATTGATTTCCGGTTCTCTTTGGTTGATAAGGAACTTCTTTACCTTTTGGCTTCCATACTTGTCTTTTCTTTTTCCAGCATTCTTTAGATGTGTGCCCATTTATCTTTCATGTAGGACATTATTTGTCCATGTAGGTTTCCTTCTTTGGCTTTTCTATCTTGCTCTTGCATTCATAAGCCTTATGTCCTTTCTTGTTACATTTATAACAAAATCCTATGAATGAAGATGTAGGTGTAGATTTAGGAGTACCTTTCATTTTACCTCTGCACACATTTGATGTATGCCCTTGCTTTCCATAGTGCTTGCATGATAGCTTTCTTGGTCTTGGATTTTCATAGACATTCTTTGGATTTGATGATTCTCCATTTTCGGTAAAGCCTATACCATTGTTGTTGTTGACTCTTTGTTTTCCTTCAAGAAAGTCATCCATTCTTTTATTTCTTTCTTTAGCCTTTCTGATAATCTCATTATGTTGTTGCTGAATTCTAACCTCATGCTTTATCTTTTCATTTTATTCTCTTAGTTCACTGATAATCTATATTCTTTCAATGAGTTCCACATTTATTCTATTTTCTTCTTGACTCATAAGGATAATCTAATTTGTGAGATCATGGTGATGCTCAATATGTCTTTGAATTTCCATTTCCTTTTCTTGTAGTTTCTTTGAAGTCATCCTTCTATCATCAATAGAAAGTGTTCTCTCTTTTTTAGATTGTCGGGAAGAACTCATCACATCAATCATTCTTACCATTTGGGTCTCTTGACCGATTTGTATCATCTTTATTTTCTCTGTCAAATGTTGATTGATCTCCTTTAGATTTGTGACATTCTCTTCTAATGTATCTGACGTATTACTTGCATTTGATCCTGAAGATTCAAAGAAATCTGGAATCTCTTCTTCTTGATAGTCTTTTTTATTGTTCTAGATAGCCATACCTTTTCTTTCATCTAGCAGCTCTCTCATCTTGATTCTCACTTCTTTATACTGTTCATAGAACATCTGTATCTCCAGCTTTTTGTTCTCAATATTCTTATCAAGTTTGTACTTCTCCATTGTAATATATTTTCTCTTAAGCCTTTAAGATTTCCAAGAAGAGACTCAGCTCTTATACCAATTGTTAGAATTAATGGGAAGTAGTACTAAGAGGGGAGGGGTGAATCAGTATCTCTAAAACTTTTAACACCTTACACAATTTATCATTAGTAATCTTTCAATTCTGATTTACCAACCATTACTGTTATTCTTTCTTATGTATATATGTTTGTTCATAATATTTAATATTTTTCAATCATTCATAGAAACATTTATGAAATTGATAAACACATAACATAAGATATGGTATCACAGAAAACTCCTGTTAGGAAGTAAAAACTGCGGTGGGGATGACACCCACAAAACTTCACTATCTGCAGAATGGAAGGGAGCCGGTTAAGGCTTACAATTTGATCACTTCTGAT
>MU225325.1:5170301-5240426 GCA_018584345.1 Thuja plicata | reverse complement strand
TTATTGGCAAGGTCATGAGTTTATAGCTCTAGCTGAGAGAAATTTTACAAATCTTGCAACTCCATGCATAGAGATCTATGGATCGATTTGTGAGGGCTCATTCTTGAGTTTCCTTGCATGTAAGGATTCATAGAAGTGCACTATTTTGTGTGTACACCAATTACATTTTTATCATTGGGCCTAGGTACAAGTGTCCAAGTCTTATTCTTCTCAATCTGTCTGATTTCTTCATTCATGAATTGTATCCTGTCTTCATTGTCTAAGGAATCTTTTACTGTTTTAGGCTCAAAATCACATAACAAGTATGTACCGTCTCTCAACTTGCTTCTTTTCATAACTGCAAAATCCTTTTGTTGGTGCTATTTCATTTTTAAAACATGCCTTATAATTTTTGAAGTCTCCTGTCATTCATGATATCAAAAGTTTAAAATCATGGTTAAAATTTGTTCTTAGGCCACTGCAAATCCTATTTTTAAACCTTGACCTAACTGAAAAATGTTGAAAAAACCCTGTCACATGTCTCCGAGTGTAATTTTGGTCATAAAACCCTAAGTGTTGAAATGTCTTTTAATTTCACATTGCCTTTTTCACTTAAGTTATGTCTCGAATGGGTTCATTTTAAAAGTGGTCATGTGTATTAAAATTGTCAATCCTAACACCATGGTGTTATATTTTTTCCTAAGTCCAAAATCCGTTGGTGTTTTAATTAAAGTTGTTATTCAACGGGCAGGTTTGTTTTGATCGGATGGCCCACTTAATAGCTTAGTCCCAAAATGATCAAGATCTATCAGTTAAGATATTAATTCATGGTGCCATGTGTCCTAGGTGGGTCTGATGGTTGTAAAGATTCTCAGCTAAACGGTGGGAAAGTCATGAAATAATCAACGGTAGACTTAATCACTTAAAGGAAAAGTGCACAGCATGTAATGGATAAGTGATTAAGCGGTGTCGATGTGTGTTAAGGGAAGTGATGTGGGTCCAGTCGCAGGTAGCATAAAGGTGACTAAAGTTTAGAAAGATCTAACGGTGGGCTTAACTGCTTATACCCAAGATGCTCAACATCTATCAGTTAAGCCATTAAGTGGTGTTGACATCTGGCAGCTGGTGGACTCGAATATTTAGAGCTAGCAATAATTAAGGTACAGTTAACTTGTTTTTCATCCAATGATCAGCTTAATGGTTGAACTTCAATATAATTGAGATCTAACGCTTAAGCCATTAAGCGGTGTCGACGCATGTCAGGATGATGACGTGTAAGGTAAAGCTAGCCGCAGGATAAAGTTTGGAGAAGTTTAAAAGGATCTGATGGCTCACTTGATGACTTAGAGAAAAGTTGATTGATATCTATCGCTTAAGCAATTAAGCCATTCTGACACGTGTCCTAGGTGGGTCCGTCTGAAGTCATAATAAATATGTATAGTGCAGTTATCATGTTAAAGTCACAGCATGTCAAAAAGAATCAACGGCCGACTTAATTACTTAGAAGGAAAACCAATCAAGATCTAATGGGTAAGTGATTAAGTCTGAGCGATGCGTGCCACAAAAGGTGGGTCTTGTATAGTGCTTAAGTCATGTTGATAATGTTGCAAGTGTAAATGAATCTGATGGTTCGCTTAATCTCTTAGAGGTAAAATAAACAAAATCTAACGGACAAGTGATTAAGTGGTGTTGACATGTGTCCCAAATAAATAGTTATTTTTGGGAAGATAAGATAGTCATCAGATGAAGAAGATGATGTTTAAGATCTAATGCTTAAATTCAAACTTGTTAAAGTGAGTTTTAGAGAGTCGTTAAGCCGCGAATTTGAAGCTGGAAAATTGATTGTAGAATGTGTGGCCACTCTAGTAAAATTCAATATGAATGACTGATTTGATTGAAGCCGTAAAACTAGTTGTTCCAGCTTGAAATCGCCATAACTCACCAAAATTATCAAAGCAAAGAAACAAAATTGCAGAGAATTTCAGCTCCTCGCGCCAGAATTGCAGAGCGGATAAGTCTTTTCTGATATGGAAAAATTCAGGTTCCTAGTCAGATTTACAATTCAAAAGTTTTTTAGAATCATTATTCAAAATCTAAACTTCATCTCAAAAAAGCCCTAGATTTAAGATGGCCCCTAGAATTTAAATTTCTAGAGAAGTAGGTTACCAGAAAAGAAATGTTAGGGAGGACCTCCTACAGTAATTAAAAGGATCCACAGGTGATGCAACCCAGATCAAGAGAATAGTTACATCACATCCCTGTTTCAAAATAGGAGAAGGCTTGTATGACTTGGGTTGGTGGGAAAAAGATGTAAAAACTAGTCCGAATGGTCTAACTTTGTTCAGAACTGCATATAGCCAAAGGAACGCACCTACCCCAGATTGTAACATATGGGACTTGGATGTAGGAAATTTGATAGTACTTGGGGTATTCATGGATACAGACTTGTTGACTCTAATCGCCAACACTTAGAAAAAGTATCCAGGGTTGTCAGGGATACAAAGGGAAATGTGCTATTGATTGTTTCAGCTGATGAAATCAAAAGAATTTTCAAGTTGAGTGATACTTCAATATAAATGGATGATATTAAATTTGAATACTTTAAGGAAGTATACCAGACCCAGAGGGAGTATTACAGAAATGAGTCCTTGAGGGGATACTTTAACAAGATAGGGGACTTGATTGTAGTAGGGCCCAACACACCAAAACCATTTAAATTGGATTATTTCAATGGCAAGGCCAAGAAAATGTATAGTTCCCTGTGCCAGGTTCTAGGAGAAGATGAAGAAGTAACAATGCATGTCCACATAATGCTCATGGTGGTTCAAATTATACATCCCCACTTATCAGTAGTCTTTGACTATGCCTCTTACATTGCCCAACAAATGCATGAGGGTTTGGCAGGTATCAAAAACAGTAATATACTTAAGCCAACGGGATGGTATTCCCTTATGATGCATATGTTTTTGTTTAATAATGTTGACTTCTTTGAGGAAGAGATGAACTTGACTAAGTTACAAGGTGATGAGGACTTACCTATTCAGATGTGGAGTGCTGATCTGTCATGGGATAGAAAAGAAGCTAGTTATGTATACTTTGATAGGGTTTTTTCTACTAGGCTCAGGTCATTATTGTGCAATCAGAATGCCAGGATCCATAAAGACATGATGAGGTTGCTAAGACCCATGGAGTTTTCCCCAGAGCTAAAAATTTCCCATAATTGGGGAGATTTGATTTTATACCCTGTTTCTACAGTGATACGGGTTTATGGATTCAGGGGAACCCCCAATGTGCTTCCCTACAGAGTCCCTCTGAAGATTGGAATAGCAAAGATTATAAGATAATTGGGAGGAATACATGATGAAGCCCTAACATACAAAATGAAGGGAAGCATTTTCCCTACTCTCACAAGAGCCCGTCATTTCATCATAGTAAACGGTGGGTGGTCATAGTTTGACAAGTACTTTGAACCTTACCACTTAGCAACATCTATGTCTAGATGTGAAAATAATGAGGATTTTATAATGGGCATGTTCAGGAAAAGAACTAAGTGTTTAACTTTAGAACACCAGTTTAATTTTCCAGAGGATATTGTCATAAATTTTTTTGATCTAGGTGACCAGGAGGTTAGGAAAGAGAAATGGCTAGTGTACAATAAGTCTTTGGACTTTGTACACAATTTTGATAAATCTTATGATGCTTTGAAGGAATTTTTCCCTTGGGCCAAGAAAATTGAGTCCCTGGTGACTTTATTTGAGGGAATCATGCAGACCCTCAGTGAGAAGAGGTAGAGGATAATGGAAGCTGAGCCAGAAAAGGATCATGCTATTTTGAGAAAACTTTCACAAAGATGAGTGGTCCCACCAGGGAACTATGTGGTGTACAAGAGGAGAGGGTACACTACTATTATGCCCAAAGTTGATAAAACCTCTGAATATAAAGGAAAGAGGCTAGCAAGTACTAGTGCCCAAGAAATGCCCTCTCCCAAAAAATAAAAGGTGGAGGAAAAAGAGCAGGAGAGTGAGTTGTACTCTCCCTCCCAATCCCCTATGCATTTTGATGACCAAGCCATTGATGAGCAATTGGTTCAAATGAGGAACACTGGAAAAAAAAAATTTACTACCTAGGAATTACAAGAAGGGATGCCAGAGGCACCAAGGCATACAACTGTTGGCCTCACAGTGGCATAATTCATAGGTAAAGAACTAGATCCTATGACTAAGTAGGCCAGTGAGGAGTTCTTGGCAGATGACAACTTTGTCAAGACTAGGGCATTCATTTAGTTTCTATGGAGAATTCACATTGATTAGTTCAATAATAAATGCCAAAGGTTGAAGGAAGCTCAACCAAATTATACTAAATATGACATAGAAAAGGAGGTCAAGCAGGAGCTAGTGTCTAGATTCGACAAAATCACCCCTGAAGAGGGTAGAGAATTGGTCAAGAAACATGGAGTCCTCATCCTACCTCAGTGGGACTTAGCTGATGCGGTAGTATTTGATGTTGTCAGAAAAGAGGAAAAACTACTGATCACTACTGGGACATCAGTTGGTGCCCAGTTTAGTGAAAATCATGAAGCCTTAGAAATATGGGCTTTGAAGAAAAAAGATAGAAGAAGAATGAAAGAAGACAATAAAATTGAGGATGCAGGAAGCCTCATTGTCAAAATAGTTTCTGATACCTCAGGTACTAAGGCAGAAAACCTTGTCCTTCAAATAGCTAACCTGAGCCTGAGGGTGGCTAAAAAGGAGAAAGAGGCTTATAATAGCTTGAATCAAAAATATGAATTTGTATTGAAGGCCTATAATGATGAAAGGGTTAAGTCCCTACAAAAGGACAACAAGATAGCAGTTTTGGAAGGGAGGCAAACAGTTCAATTAAAGCCCCAAGTGATGATTACTTAGGGACCTCACCAACCCTCATTATCTAGTCCATTTGTGACTTAGCCCCCATCCCCTACACCAGTGAGCCCTACTACACAAGCAATCATTGATGCAAAGAAAGAATAATTAGAGGCTGAAAAGAACAAGTTGATTGTTGAAAGATCAAGGTTGGAAGAAGACAAAAGGGATCTTGAAGAATCCCCTACATATAAAGAAGCTAAAGAATTAGTGAAGTAGAGGCGTTCTGACAAGATATACTTTAACCTTAA
This sequence comes from Thuja plicata, assembly GCA_018584345.1. Lineage (NCBI taxonomy): Eukaryota > Viridiplantae > Streptophyta > Pinopsida > Cupressales > Cupressaceae > Thuja > Thuja plicata. The sequence continues at coordinate 5,235,295 of MU225325.1, read as the reverse complement.
GAGGTGTGCTGGTGAAGTTAACATTGCTAATCTTTATTTGATGGGAAAGAAGATTGCTATCATAATAAGAAAGCATGATGAGGGTAAGTAGAATTAGGGTTTAATAATTGATATATGGAAAGGGAAGAAATCCCATGTTAAATATTTCTACTCCATCTCAAAGGAATATAATAATATTGACATCATTTTGACAAGAACCTACAAATGCCTTAAATTGATTACTGACCTAGACATCAAGAAAAATATGGTTATCAAAAGGATAGAGACCTTGAGAGGAAAATTCTCTAGAGATAGGTATGACATGTTCCCTAACATGTTCAAGGATTATGGAGACATAAAGAATGAATCCCTGTGGCTAAGGTAGTTGAATGAAACACTAACCAACATGACAAAAAATATTGTTACATTAGAAAACACAGGTTGGTTTGTGTTAACCATTGACATTCTCAACAAGGACAGGGCATTTTTTGAATCTTTGGAATTAGAGATTGAGAAGGCCAGTGTTGATTAGGAAGAGTTCAACAGCCAAAAGGATGAGGTTCTTAGCTTCAATTGGCCGAATGATGAGGTGTTTACCACCTAGGTAAGCAAATATGGTATAGTCACCCCAATAACAGGAAGTACTACTGTAGGAGTGACAGAAAGCACTAGTGATACCTAGCAGTTTGAACGAAGGAAAGTACAGGTTTCTGCATCAATGAAGATGAAAAATCCTAGATGATAAGGACCCAACAACTTCAAGGCAGTTGCAAGCATTCAGGTGGTCATGAGACAAAGGACTATATAACTTGTAACAAAGAACTGTTATTCTCTCCGCTTATTTTTTGTCTTATCTGTGAAGTGTAAATTTTGTCCTATAGCCTAGTCATCTGAAGCTTGTTGCATCCTTATTTTCCAAAAGGATTCCAAGATGACTAAGGCTATCTATAAGTAGCAAGTTGTATTGTATGGATAGAGGATGGTAAAATAAAAACTACAAAGCAGGCTTTTGAATTGAGGTCTAGTTCTTCAAGTCTACAGTCAATCTAAATGTATTGAAATCAGAAAGTTATTAATAAAATTACAATGGAATTTCCAATATCAAATTGTTGATTTCTTCTTGAATTTTATTCAGCTTTTGTATATTTGATATGTAAGGCATGTTAAATGTATCAGTTGCAAGGTAACTGTGTTTCTATTTGTAAGTAGTTATCAAGGATGGTTTAAATCTTACAGATAGTTCCAGGGGGTTAGGGTTTGTGCAAGAATTTGATACAAGGATATGAGAGCGAGAGGATAATTTGTAAGGCATATTATCTAAGATATTGTTGTACTTAGATTAATTATCTTTGATGAATGTATGTTTTCATAGTGACTCTATGGCCCAATGGATTAGGCACTGGTCAAGTTTTGGATAGTAGTATTATCACCAATTAATCAAACATTGAAAATCTTTACTTACTGTTATCAAAATATGTGGATATCTAGCTACTGGTATTGAGAAATGCAATTCATCTTAATGATTCCTTAGAGAGAAAATCAATAGGTTAACCTTCCTATTTCTAAGGACTAAAGAAGAAGGATCATGAATCCTTGATCCACTACTACATTCTAAGTCATTTACTGAATCTGGAAATAGGTACACCCACCTGAGTTTGTGGAGCTCAAAGTGAAGAAGGATTATATCCTTGTTAATTAGCCTTGTCCATGTATGAAGCTAAATTAGGAATTGAGAGTCAAGCATTTAATGTTATTTTAATTTATTCTACAAGAAAAAGTGCTAACAAATTGGCAACTCTACTGGGGAGTAAGATGCAAAAATCTTGTTGAAGAAATCATAATCTCTAGTGTTTTATTGATTGAATCAAATTTTAGTTGAGTTTTCCCATCCAAGTCACACTAACAAATTGGTGACTCTACTGGGGATTCTTGTGATGTTCTAAGAGTCATTTTCATGAAAGAGTTTGTCCTGGCAATATTGAGAATTAGTTTGTTTTTCCTCATAATCATTAAAGCAAGTTTGTTCTGCTTATCTGTCGTGGCACATTGTTTGAAGGTCTTGATCCTAAAAATGATATAGATCTTGTTTCAAATGGAATAGCTGGTAATTTTAAAGCCTCTAATCTAGTCCCTTGTTTGTTTTCAAGAGAAAATCCACTGGGTGGAAAATATTTGTAGTAATATGGGCAGTGAAGAATCATTTTCTTGAAGTTACCAGGTGAGGAATTATCAAGAAACATTGTTTTCAAGTCGCATTTTGACTTATTTCTATAAAAGGAAACCTGAGTAAAGACAAGGCACTTGATCTTTATATATATTTTTCCTCTGAAAAGAGGTGGTGACTCTAACCTCTATGTACTCCAGTGTTGCACATTAAACATATTGAAATATTTGTCTCTTCTGTAAGATGAGCCGGCAAAGAAATACCAGATCATACTTCAAAATAAATCTTGAAAAGGATGTTGGAGAGGAGCTTCATACACCTCAAAGGAAACAATGGTCCAAAAGAGGTACCTCCAAGCATGACTCCCAACATACCTATAAGGGAAGGATGGAGACTCCCATTCCAGAAAGAAAATCATCTTCATCTGAAGATGCAGGACCCATAGGGCCAATTGATGCTCACAGAGCTGATGCCAATTTTGATCCCTTCAGGGGCAGAGAAAATGTTGATATAGGTTTCTTTCCAATAGTAGAACATCTTTCTCCACCAAAAGAGACCTCTACTACTGAAATAACTCCATATGAGTCTGATAAATTGCAAGATGAAATTATGGTTTTAAGAAGAAAAAAGAAAGAACAAGAAAAGGAAATAGCTGAAGCAGAAAAGAAACATGGACAAAAGATATATGCCTTGCTAATGGAAAGAGAAGAGCTCTTAGCTGAGACTAGAAGGAATGATATTAAGGCTAAAATCCCGAGTCAAGAAGTTAAGGGTTTGAATCTAGAATTGTTTGCTAACCTTGATGATTTAAGGAACAAAGCCCCAAATAAAATTTTGAATCCTGACAAGGATGAATTTGAGAAAGGCGGGCCTATCATTAGACAACTATTCCCATATGAGCTTGAGCATGATGAAAAGCTCAAGAAAAATATGAAAGATGTTCCTAACAAAGGTAAACAAAAGGTTGTTGGTGTGACTATAGAGGAGCCTAAGAAAAACTTGACCATCCCTATAGAAGCATCCCAAGTTGATCTTGAATTGGATCAGGCTAGAAAAGTCAAAGATGACTTGGCCAAGCAACTTAAGAAGTTAGAATTAGAAGCTGCTGCAACAGATATGAGAATGAAAATAGATTTTCTACATGCTACTACTAACACTTATGGAAGTAGATCTATGCCAGTTAATCATGTAACAAAGCCAAAAAAGCCATATGTTGGCCCAATCCCAATCCCAATCAATCAAGGGGGTGATCCTAAGGTGCAATTGTATGGTTTGAATTCAAATGTTAAGAACTCTAGTCCAAGTGCAAGTGCTCATCCCGGTGGTCCTTGCCCAAGCATTCAAGTTACCAATACTAAGCAAAGTGTTCCCCCACCCGTTCAAAACTAAGGAGGAGCTACTGGACCAAGTGGTGACAATGTGCATGGAAATTTCCAAAGAAGGCATGTCCACATGAACAGATATAGAGCTCTTTTCTTTGAAGGAATTCCTGGTCACCCTAATGTGATCCCCAATGAGGTAAGAGATAAAATCCCCAAGTTCACTAGAAATAATGTGGTTACTTGTGAAGAGCATCTAAAATCTTTTAGTGATAAGATAACTGACTTTGAGATTGAAAATGAAGATGTTATTATGAAGCTTTTTGTTCAGTCATTAACAGAAGATGCTAGGGATTGGTTCAGAAATTTTCCTAATGATAGTATTGCCTCTTGGGATGAATTTTTAAAGTCTTTTAGGGAACAACATAGAGAGCATGTTAATTCTGGATACATGTTAAATGAATTCAATAACATTAAGAAGTTCCCAAATGAGAGTATGGCTGATTTTAGCAGTAGATTCCAAAAGGCCATGAACAAACTATTCCAAGTCTTAAGATTAGATGAGGAAGTATGTCTTACCACTTATATTAATGCTGCTGATGGAAAAATGTCTTATCTACTCAGAGATAAGAACCTGACTACCTTGAGGGATGCTTATAAAATAGCCATTGACATTGAGAGTAATAGGAGAGCCTCAGGGAAATTGGGGAAGAGGGAAGACAATAAACTTTGGAAAGAGAAGGGACCAGCCAATAAAAGTGTCAAAGAAGATGACACAGTAGATAAATTGGTGAGTGCAGTAAAAGACCTTGCTACCAAAATGGATAAAAATGATAGAGGAGGATACCGTGATAATAAATACACTAACCAAAGATTTGACAAGCAACCTAACCTAAGAGATTACCCTTACAAGACAAATTGGAACAATGGAAAACTAGTCCTTGATGGACAAGATAACCCAAAAGCCAAGGAAACCCCATATCCCCTCAAAAGGAATAGTGCCAACTATGTTTAGAACACCCCCTAGTGTGATGCTTGCAATATTCCACACTCTTCCTATCAATGTGTAGTAGCCCAGGCCATGTTTGATCAAACAGAAGAGAGAGAACAAGAAGGCCCTACTATCAATATGTTTACAGTGAATAAACCATACCCATGGTTCTCTGATACTGGATCATTTTTTGATAGTTTGTTTACAAAGAATAATTCTTGTTCTGAACATCAATTACGAAATCCACCCTATCATAGTGATCAAGATGAAAATGTTTCACACACAACTATAAATAAAGTGGGGAATGATAACTCACAATCTCATTTTAGAACTCTCACTGATGAAGAAAAGAGGTCCTTGACTGTTGTAGAAATTAACCAAGCAAGAAATGCATACAACCTGAGAAATAGAACAGTGCCACCAGTTCAAGGAAGAACCACCCCTGTCTATGTCAAAAAGGGTTCCCCTCGAGTTATTGAGGACTTCAATGTCAAGAAAAATAAAGATGAAAACCATGAAAAACAAGTAGGGCCTTCTTCTAATCATGCTGGAGGGGAAGAATCAACCAAGGAATTAACACCCAATGATAAAACCAAGAAAGTGAAAAGGATAAATGATATCTCCTCTGAATTACCCCTTTTTGACATGAAACATGCTCTGACCCAAATGAAAGTCTCAATCCATCTCATGGAAATGCTGAAAATAAGGGAGCACAAGGAAGTTTCTCTAGCACTTTTAAAAGGGATAGATGATGTATCTACTCCCATCCAAGAAAAAATACCTCTGACAGCAAGTGATGGTAGAAAAGATAGCCCACTGGTGAAAGGAAAAGAAAAAAGCAAATAATTTTCAAATATATGCATTGGAAACATAATCACTCAAGAACCATTATCTGTTGACCCATTTTATGTCACCCTAATGATTAATAGTTTCTTGTAAAAAATTGCATGATTGATTCTGGAGCTGCAGCAAATGTGATGTCTTATCATGTCATGAAGGAATTGGGTCTCCAGGTCACTACTTCGGCTGGAAGTTGTTATGCTATGGACAACAAGGAATTTCCTGTGATAGGAACATTGAAAGACATTGAGATAAAAATTGTTTCTTTCCTTGAAGCAACTTATAGAATGGATATAGTGGTAGTGGATACTAAACCATATTATGGTATGCTTCTGTCAAGGCAGCGGGCAGCAGTAGTAGGTGGAAAAATGCAGCTATATTTGTCCTATGCAACTATCCTTGTAAAGGGACATGAGGTCAAGTTGTACAGGGAACCCCGGTCATCTATTATGGTGGAGTTGGTTCCACTTGTGAAATTAAACTATTGCATAAATGTTGATATGGATAATTTTATCATGGAAGAAATCAAGCCCCAGTTAAAGAACACTGACCCAGTTATGGATGAATTTCTGTTGCAAAAAAATGGACTATGGAAAATGTACTTGGATGGAGGATTCTCAAAGGAAGGATCTAGAGTAGGAGTTTTGTTTATTTCCCCATAAGGTATCACTTTCAAGTACTCTTTCTTGCTGATTTTTCAATGCACAAACAATTCTTCTGAGTATGAAGCCTTGATCTTGGGAATGGATATTGCTATCAAGCATGGTATTAAGTATTTAAAAGTTCAAGGAGATTCCCAATTAATTATATCTCAGATTAGGGAGCATTATGTTGCTAAAGATGACAGATTAAAATTGTATAAATATGTTGTCTGGGATAGAATAGAATTTGTTGATGCTTTTAATATCCTATGGATAGAGAGATCCAACAACATAATGACAAATTTCCTAGTGAGTGTTTCCCTAAAAAAAACTTATGCTACTCTTACTGGCATGTATGTGGTTGAAATAAAAAGTAGGCCTGCAGTTCCTGGCAATATTCATAATTGGCAAGTTTTTGAGGATGATGATGATATTCTCAAGTTTATCTAGTGTGTAGACCAATATGATGGTCAAAATATTGATTGTTAATCTCTAGTATCAATTGTGGACAATAAGGAGCATATCTTTGATCAGGAGGTCATCCAATTGAATACTAATCACATTCCCAAGGGGTTGGTTTAATTGGAAGGCATGTTCAGCATAAATGAAAATTATATGACTCTGAAGTCCAATGCCAAGGTGGGAGATTTAGAGGAAATTAATCTGGGATCTGAAACATCTCCCTAATTAGTCTACATTGGTAAAAAATTGGACAGCAATGGGAGACAGAATTTGATAAAATTGTTGAAGAAATATAAACATGTATTTGCATGGTCCTATGAGGATTTGAAAGCCTATAGAAAATATTTATTTCAGCATGACATCCCTCTTAAAGAAGATATCAAACCAATTAGGAAAAAATAGAGGCCAATCAATCCATTGCTAGCTACCAAAATGTAGGCAGAATTGATGAAGATGAGAGATGCAGGCATAATCAATCCTATTAGACATTCATCTTGGGTTTCTATCTTGGTCCCTATGAGAAAAAAGAATGGGGATATAAGACTGTGTGTTGACTTTAGAAACCTTAATGTGGCCTCATTGAAAGATAATTATGGGTTACCCAATATGGAGGCTATGTTACAAAAGGTCACTGGATATGATATGTTATCTATGATGGATGGATTCTCAGGTTACAATCAAGTGCTTGTCAAAGAATCTGAAAAATTCAAGATGACATTACTACCCCTTGGGGCACCTATGTGTATGCTTGCATGCCATTTGGATTGAAGAATGTTGGTGCAACTTTTCAGAGAGCCATGGATGTAGCCTTCAAAGATCTTATTGATGTTCTGATGGTGATATACCAAGATGATCTAACAACATTATCAAAAGGGGTAGAAGATCACTGCAATGACTTAGAGAAGGTCATGATAAAATATTTGTAATATGGGATATCTTTAAACCCTAAAAAATGTCATTTTGTTGTTACTGAAGGAAAACTTCTAGGCCATATAGTGTCAAAAGAAGGAGTCAGAATAGACCCTAAAAGGGTTGAAGCCATCCAAAAATTACTTACTCCGAAGAACTTAAAAGGTATACAATCATTTCTAGGGCAAATTAATTTTGTTAGGAGATTTATTGCCAATTTTGCAGAACTAGTTAAACCTATTGTTAAATTGCTAAAGAAAAATGTGAAGTTTGAATGGGACCAAGAGGCACAGTTAGCCTTTGAAAAAATAAAAAAGGCTCTCCAAGAAGCACCCATCCTTTTTTCCCCTGATTACACCAAGCCCTTTTCTTTGTTTACTTTTGTTTCATTCCATACTATTGCAGTAGTCTTACTGCAAAAGGATGGTGAGGTATTTGAACATCCCATTACATTTTTTAGCAAGTCATTGTAGTCAGCTGAGTTAAATTATTAGCTGATGGAGAAACAAGCTTATTCTCTAGTGAAGGCAGTGAAGTCTTTCAGGCCTTATCTGGTATGTGCAAAGGTAAATGCTTATGTTCCTCATGTTGTTGTCAAAGATATTTTTGTTCAGAATGAAGTAACAAGAAAAAGATGTAAATGGATAAACAAAGTTCAAGAGTTTGACATAGAAATATGTATCACTAAGTTGGTGAGGGGATTAGGATTGGCTAAGTTGATGATAGAAGAAAACTTTGATTTAGTCCAATTTAACAGTGTTGATGCAAATGAGAATTGTTTGACAAGTATTGAAATGCAACCCTGGTATGTCGATATTGTATATTTTCTAAAAAATTCTAGATGTCCAGATAACTTGAATGACAACGAAAAGAGAAGTTTGAGACTGCAAGCTCAGAAATATATTTTGTTGCATGGAGATTCGCTTTGGAAAAATAGAGATGGGATCTTGTTGTTATGTCTTGACAGAGGTCAATCAGAGAATGTATTGAAGGAAATGCATGTTGGAATGTGTGGAGGACACTATTCTTCTAGGTCCACAGCCCATAAAATTTTGAAGGCTAGATACTATTGGCCCTGTTTATTTCAAGATGCTTACACTTTTGTCAGGAAATGTGAGCCATGCCAAAGATTCTCAAGAAAGATGAAGTATTCAGGAGCATTATTGTCAAACCCTGTAGTAGCAGAGGTTCCCTTTGCTATGTGGGGAATGGACTTCATCAGAGAGTTTGCTGATAAATCAAGTGGGGGGCATAGTTGGATTTTACTGGCAACTAATTATTTTACAAAATGGGTAGAGGAAATCCCAACTAATAGAGAAAAAAGCACTGTGGTTATTGACTTTTTGATGGATAATGTGATTACTAGATTTAGTGTTCCCCTCAAGTTGGTAATGGATAATGCCATGTGCTTTAGGTCTGAGGAATTTACTGATTTTTGCACCAATATGGGAATCGTTATGTCCTACTCATCCCCATATCACCCTCAAGCCAATGGTCAAGCAGAATCCAATAGCAAGAGTATTTTACAAATCTTGAAAAGACCTTGGAAGGAAATAAGAGAGCTTGGCATGTTAAATTAAAATTTTCCCTTTGGGCTAATAGGATCATTGTCAAGAAGGCTACTGGAAAATCCCCCTTTGAGTTGGTTTATGGTATTCAATCAAGAATGCCTATCAATAATCTGCTCCCAATCTATAAGTTTATCCAACATGAAGAAATGGAAGTCTCTAAACCCATGGAAGAAAGAATGGTTCAATTGGTAGAATTGGATGAAATAAGGAGACAAAGCCAGAGAGAAAACATCAAATTGCAACAAAAAATGAAGTATCTTTTTGATAGAAGGGCAGATGAGAGAAAGTTTCATCCTGGTGATTTTTTATTGTAATAGAATACCAGGGCTGAAGACAAAGGCAAACACAAAAACTTTGAATCATTATGTATAGGGCCTTTTGTCACATCCCAGATTTTTGGAAAAGATTCTTATTTCCTCAAGAATCTGGATGATGAAGAACGGGAATTTCCAGTGCATGGACAATTCCTAAAAAAATTATTTAATTAGCTCTTTTAATTCCATGCACAGTAGTAGTGTATTATATGTGCAGGTGTGTTCATTTTCTGTTGTGTGTTTGTTTCTTATTGTAGGTTAGTCTGGTTTGTGGTCTGCTTCCCCAGAGATCTGTGGTTCTTTCTATAACCTGGCATTAAAGAATCCTCAGAGAGAGCCACTATTGGTGCTATTTTATGTTTGAAACACGCCTTATAATTTTAAAGTCTCCTGTCATTCATGATATCCAAATTTTAAAATCATGGTTAAAATTTGTTCTCAGGCCACTGCAAATTCTATTTTTAAACCTTGACCTAACTGAAAATGTTGAAAAAACCCTGTCTCATGTCTCCAAGTGTAATTTTGGTCATAAAACCATAAGTGTTGAAATGTCTTTTAATTTCACATTGCCTTTTTCACTTAAGTTATGTCTTGAATGTGTTCGTTTTAAAAGTGGTCATGTGTATTAAAAATGTCGATCCTAACACCGTGGTGTTATATTTTTCCCTAAGTCCAAAATTTGTTGGTGTTTTAATTAAAGTTGTTATCCAATGGGTAGGTTTGTTTTGATCAGATAACCCGCTTAATAGCTTAGTCCCAAACCGATCAAGATCTATTAGTTAAGCTATTAAGTTGTGGTGCCATGTGTCCTAGGTGGGTCTGATGGTTGTAAATATTCTCAGCTAAATGGTGGGCAAGTCATGAAATAATTGACGGTAGACTTAATCTCTTAAAGCCAAAGTGTGCAGCATCTAATGGATAAGTGATTAAGCGATGCCGATGCGTGTCAAGGGAAGTGATGCGGGTCTGCTCACAGGCAGAATAAAGGTGACTAAAGTTAGGAAAGATCTAATGGTGGGCTTAATTTCTTATACCCAAGATGCTCGACATCTATCAGTTAAGTCATTAAGTGGTGTTGACATCTGGCAGCTGGTGGACTTGGATATTCAGAGCTAGCGATAATTAAAGTATAGTTAACTTGTTTTTCATCCAACGGTCGGCTTAATGGCCAAACTTCAAAGTAATCAAGATCTAACACTTAATCCATTAAGCAGTGCTGACGCATGTCAGGATGATGACATGTAAGGTAAAGTTGGCTGCAGGATAAAGTTTGGAGAAGTTTAAAAGGATCTGACGGCTCACTTGATGACTTAGAGAAAAATTGATCGATATCTATTGCTTAAGCGATTAAGTCATGCCACCACATGTCCTAGGTCGGTCCGGCTGAGGTCATAAGAAGTATGTATAGTGCAGTTATCATGTTAAAGGCACAACATGTTAAAAAGAATCAACAGTCAACTTAAACGCTTAGAAGTCAAACCGATCAAGATCTAATGGGTAAGCGATTAAGTCTGAGCAATGCATGGCACAAAAGGTGGGTCATGTATATCGCTTAAGTCATGTTAATAAGGTTGCAAGTGTAAAATAATCTGATGGTTCACTTAATCGCTTAGAGGTAAAATAAACAAAATCTAATGGAAAAGTGATTAAGAAGTGTTGACATGTGTCTTAAATAAATAGTTATTTCTAGGAAGATAAGATAGTCGTTAGATGAAGAAGATGATGTTTAAGATCTACGGCTTAAATTCAAAGTTGTCAAAGTGAGTTTCAGAGAGTCATTAAGCCACAAATTTGAAGCTGGCGAATTGCTTGCAAAACATGTGGCCACTCTAGTAAAATTCAATATGAATGACTAATTTGATTGAAGCTGTAAAACTAGTTGTTTCAGCTTGAAATTGCCATAACTCACCAAAATTATCAAAGCAAAGAAACGGAATTGCAGAGAATTTTAGCTCCCCGCGATAGAATTGCAGAATGGGTAAGTCTTTTCTAATATGGAAAAATTCAAGTTCCTAGTCAGATTTACAATTCAAAAAAATTTCAAAATCATTGTTCAAAATCTAAACTTCATCTCGAAAAATCCCTAGATTTAAGATGGCCCCTAGAATTTAAATCTCTGGAGAAGAATATTACCAGAAAAGAAATGGTAGGGAGGACCTCCTCCAGTAATTAAAAGGATCCATAGGTGATGCAACCCAGATCAAAAGAATAGTTCCATCACATCCCCGTTCAAAAATAGGAGTTCTTGTATGACTCAGGTCAGTGGGCAAAAGATGTAAAAACTATTCTAAATGGTCTAACTTTGTTCAGAACTATATATAGCCAAAGGAATGCACCTACCCTAGATTGTAACATATGGGACTTGGATGTAGGAAAGTTGATAGTACCTGGGGTATTCATGGATATAGACTTGTTCACTCTGATCACCAACACTTATGAAAAAGTATCCAGGGTTGTCAGGGACACAAAGGGAAATGTATTGTTGACTATTTTAGCTGATGAAATCAGAAGAATTTTCAAGTTGAGTGATACTTCAATAAAAATGGATCATATTGACTTCAAATACTTTAATGAAGTATACCAGACCCAGAGGGAGTATTACAGAAATGAGGCCTTGAGGGGATACTTTAACAAGATAGGGGACCTGAATGTAGTAGGGCCCAACACACTAGAACCATTTAAATTGGATTATTTCAATGGCAAGGCCAAGAAAATGTATAGTGCCCTATGTTAGGTTCTAGGAGAAGATGAAGAAGTAAAAATGCCTATCCACATAATGCTCATGGTGGTTTAGATTCTACATCCCCACTTATCAGTAGTCTTTGACTATGCCTCTTACATTGCCCAACAAATGCATGAGGGTTTGGCAGGTATCCAAGACAGTAATATACTTAAGCCAATGGGATGGTATTCCCTTATGATGCATATTATTTTGTTTAATAATGCTGACTTCTTTGAGGAAGAGATGAACCTGACTAAGTTCCAAGGTGATGAGGACTTGTCTGTTCAGATATGGAGTGTTGATCTATCATGGGATAGAAAAGAAGCTAGTTATGTATACTTTGATAGGGTTTTTGCTACTAGGCTCAGGTCATTGTTGTGCAATCAGAATGCTAGGATCCATATAGACATGATGAGGTTGCTAAGACCCATGGAGTTTTCCCTAGAGCTAAAAATTTCCCATAATTAGGGAGTTTTTATTTTATACCATGTTTCTATAGTGATAAGGGTTTATAGATTCAAGGGAACCCCCAATCTGCTGCCCTATAGAGTCCCTCTGAAGATTGGAATATCAGAGATTATAAGATAATTGGGTGGACTACAAGAGGAAGCCCTAATAGGCAAAATGAAGGGAAGAATTTCCCCTACTCTCACAAGAGCCCATCATTTCATCATAGTAAAAGGTGGGTGGGAACAGTTTGACAAATACTTTGAACCTTACCACTTAGCAACATCTGTGTCTAGATGTGCAGATAATGAGGATTTTATAATGGGCATGTTCAGGAAAAGAACTAAGTGTTTAACTTTAGAACACCAGTTTAATTTCCATGAGGATATTGTCAGAAATTTTTTTGATCTAGGTGACCAGGAGGTCAGGAGAGAGAAATGGCTAGTGTACAAGAAGTCTTTGGACTTTTTACACAATTTTGATAAATCTTATAATCCTTTGAAGGAATTTTTCCCTTGGGCCAAGAAAATTGAGTCCTTGATGACTTTCTTTGAGGGAATCATGCAAAACCTTAGTGAGAAGAGGTAGAGGATAATGGAAGCTAAGCCAGAAAAGGCTCATGCTATTTTGAGCAAACTTTCACAAGGATGAGTGGTCCCACCAGGGAACTATGTGGTGTACAAGAGGAGAGGGTACACTACTATTATGCCCAAAGTTAATAAACCCTCTGAATATAAAGGAAAGAGGCTAGCAAGTACTAGTGCCCAAGAAATGCCCTCTCCCAAAAAACAAAAGGTGGAGGAAAAAGAGCAAGAGAGTGAGTTGTACTCTCCCTCCCAGTCCCCTATGCATTTTGATGACCAAGCCATTGATGAGAAATTGGTTCAAATGAGGAACACTGGAAAAGTTTTTTTTACTGCCCATGAATTACAAGAAGGGATGCTAGAGGCACCAAGGTATACAACTACTGACTTCACAGTGGTAGAATTCATAGGTAAAGAACTAGATCTTGTGACTAAGTAGGCCAGTGAGGAGTTCTTGTCAGATGACAACTTTGTCAAGACTAGGGAATTCATTCAGTTTCTGTGGAGAATTCACATTGATGAGTTCAATAATAAATGCCAAAGGTTGTAGGAATCTCAACCAAATTATACTAAAGATGACATAGAAAAGGAGGTCAAGCAGGAGCTAGTGTCTAGATTCAACAAAATCACCCCTGAAGAGGGTAGAGAATTGGTCAAGAAATAGGGAGTCCTCATCCTACCTCAATGGGAATTAGCTGATGCAATAATCTTTGATGCTGTCAGAAAAGAGGAAAAACCATTGAGCACTACTGGGACATCAATTGGTGCCCAGTTTAGTGAAAATCATGCAGCCCTAGCAATCTGGGATTTGAAGAAAAAAGACAGAAGAAGAGTGAAAGAAGATGATAAAATTGAGGATGTAGGAAGCCTCATTGTCAAAAGAGTTTATGATACCACAAGTACTGAGGAAGCAAACCTTGTCCTTCAAATAGCTAACATGAGCCTGAGGGTGGGTGAAAAGGAGAAAGAGGCTTATAATAGCCTGAATCAAAAATATGAATTTGTATTGAAGGCCTATAATGATGAAAGGGTTAAGTCCCTACAAAAGGACAATAGGATAGCAATTCTGGAAGGGAGGTAGATATTTCAATTAATGCCCCAAGTGATGATTACTCAGGGACCTCACCAACCCTCATCATCCAGTCCATTTGTGACTTACCCCCCATCCCCTGCACCAGTGAGCCCTACTACACAAGCAATCATTGATGCTAAGAAAGAAGAATTAGAGGCTGAAAAGAATAGGTTGATTGTTGAAAGATCAAGGTTGGAAGAAGAAGATAAAAGGGATCTTGAAGAATCCCCTACATATAAAGAAGTTGAAGAATTAGTGAAGCAGAGGCATTGTGACAAGATATACTTTAACCTTAAGAGGTGTGTTGGCGAAGTTAACCTTGCTAATCTTTATTTGATGGGAAAGAAGATTGCTAGCATTATAAGAAAGCATGATGAGGGTAAGGAGCACTGGGGTTTCATAATTGATAGCTAGAAAGGGAAGAAATCCCATGTAAAATATTTCTACTCTATCTCAAAGGAACAGAATAATATTGACATCATTTTGACAAGAACCTACAAATGCCTTAAATTGATTACTGACCTAGATATCAAGAAAAATATGGTTATCAAAAGGATAGAGACCTTAAGAGGAGAATTCTCTAGAGATAGGTATGACATGTTCCCTAACATGTTCAAGAAAGATTCAGACATAAAGAATGAAGCCCTATGGCTAAGGTAGTTGAATGAAACACTAACCAACAAGACAAACAGTATTGTTACATTGGAAAACATAGGTTGGTTTGTTTTAACCATTGACATTCTCAACAAGGAAATGGCATTTTTTTAATCTTGGGAATCATAGATTGAGAAGGCCAGTGTTAATTGGGAAGAGTTCAACAGCCAAAAGGATGAGGTTCTCAGCTTCAGTTGGCTGAATGATGAGGTGTTTACCACCTAGGTAAGAAAATATGGTATAGTCACCCCAATAACATAAAGTACTACTATAGGAGTGACAACAAGCACTAGTGATACCTAGCAGTTTGAATGAAGGCTAGTATAGGTTTTTGCATCAATGAAGATGAAAATCCTAGATGATAAGGACCCAAAAAATTCAAGGTAGTTGGAAGCATTCAGGCAGTCATGAGACAAAGGACTATATAACTTGTAACAAAGAACTGTTATTCTCTCCGCCTATTTTTTGTCTTATTTGTGAAGTATAAATTTTGTCCTATAGCCTAGTCATCCGAAACTGGTTGCATCCTTATTTTCCAAAAGGATTCCAAGATGACTAAGGCTATCTATAAGTAGCAAGTTGTATTGTATGGATAGAGGATGGTAAAATAAAAACTGCAAAGTAGGCTTTTGAATTGAGGTCTAGTTCTTCAAGTTTACAGTCAATCTAAATGTATTGAAATCAAAAAGTTATTAATAAAATTACAATGTAATTTCCAATCTCAAATTGTTGATGTCTTCTTGCATTTTATTTAGATTGTGTATATTTGATATGTAAGGCATGTTAAATGTATCAGTTGCAAGGTAACTGTGTTGCTATTTGTAAGTAGTTATCAAAGATGGTTTAAATCTTATAGATAGTTCCAGGGGGTTAAGGTTTGTGCAAGAATTTGATACAGGGATATGAGACTGAGAGGATAATTTTTAAGGCATATTATCTAAGATCTTGTTGTACTTATATTAATTATCTTTGATGAATGTATGTTTTCATAGTGACTCTATGGCCCAATGGATTAGGCATTGGTCAAGTTCTGAATAGTAGTATTATCATCAATTAATCAAACATTGAAAATCTTTACTTACTATTATCAAAATATGTGGATGTCTAGCTAATTGTATTGAGAAATGCAATTCATCTTAATGAATCCTTAGAGAGAGAATCGATAGGTTAACCTTCATAGTTCTAAGGACTTAAAAAGAAAAAGGATCATGAATCCTTAATCCACTACTAGATTCTAAGTTATTTACTGAATCTCAAAATAGGTACACCCACCTCAGTTTGTGGAGCTCAAAGTGAAGAAGGAGTATGTCCTTGTTAATTATCCTTGTTCATGTATGAATCTGAATTGGGAATTGAGAGTCAAGCACTTAATGCTATTTTAATTGATTCTACAAGAAAAAGTGCTAACACCTTCGATCCTATGATTTGATCAGGTTTTTGTTTCCTCCTTACATAATTTTCTAGAGTAGGTTCTCTTTCTACTTCAGGTTGATCATTCACGTTCAATTTGGGTTGATTCTGTGACTCGACATCTCCATCAGATAGCTCAGCAATTACCTCCTATTGTCCAGCATCCTCATTCTATGACTCAGCAGGTGCTAGCTATTGCTCAGCAACCTCATTCTCAGTTTTAGGTAATGTATTAGAATCTTCCTCATCCATATAGACAAATGATTTGTAACTCTCAGGTTCCTGTGTGCTTTCAACTTCATTTCTTTCTGCATACTCATCAATTCTAACATTTGCACTTTCCATGATTTTGTTGGTGTTAGAATTCAAACACTTATATGCTTTTCTCTTAGTTGAATAACCAAGAAATATGTCTTCCTCACCTTTAGCATCAAGTTTTCCATTTCTATTATCCTTCAGTATGAAACATTTTCTTCCAAAAAATTTGAAATATTTTACATTAGGTGCATATCCATACCAAAGCTCATAAGGTGTAGCAGTAGTACCTTTCTTTACTTGTACTTTGTTTAGGGTATAGACTGTTGTACTTACAACTTCTCTCCAATATTTTTGTGCAACATTTTTCTCCATCATTAATGTTCTGGCACAGTCTATGATAGATTTGTTTCTTCTCTCATCAATACCATTCTATGGTGGTGTTCTAGGTGTGGACATCTGTCTTTTTATTCCTCGGTCATTGCAGAACCTATTAAAATCATTAGAAATAAACTCACCTTCTCAGTCAGATCTCAAACATTTCAGACTTTTACCTGTCTCCTTTTCAACTTTTTCCAAGTACCACTTAAATAACTGGAATGCATCATATTTTTCTTTAAGAAACATAACAGTCATCATTCTTGTGTAATCATCAACAAATAGAATAAAATATCTATCTCCATAGTAACTTTTCTCACCAATGGGACCACAAAGGTCAGTATGAACTAATTCCAGTAATTCCTTAGAAGTATGAGTCTTGCTCTTAAAACTAGATTTAGTCATCTTCCCCAATTGACATTTCTTACACATTGCATTTTCAGGTTTCTTTAACTTAGGCAGCCCTCTAACCTTTTTCAATTTGTTTATGCTTACCAAGTTATCAACATTTACATGACACAACCTTTTATGCCATAACCAAACATCATTATATTGTGCAAAAAATCATGTCTCATCAGCTAAATCCAGATAAAACAAGTTACCTTTTGTTTTCTCACCACTTCCAACTAGTTCTCTAGTAGCATCATAGATCTTTGTTTTATTGTGATGGAATTCAACTCTGTAACCAGATTTATTCAGATATGCAACACTCAATAAATTATAATTAATATCATCAACCCAATATACATTGTCACATCTGATCTTGTCAGTCAAGTTAATTGATCCTTTCCCTTTAGCAAGATATGGTGCATCATTACCAAATTTAATATAACTACCATTACACTAATCTAGGGTTACAAATTTATCTTTATCACCAGTCATGTGATGTGAACAACCACTATCAATAATCCAACGGTCACCTTTACTCATATAAGAAATTAGTGCAGTTTTCTCATCATCATCTTTCATAGCAACATACATAACTTCTATATCATTTTCATCAGATTTGTCAGAAGCTTCTTCAGTTATATAGAAATATTTCTTACCTTTGTTTTTGTAATCCTTATACTTTTTGAAGTCTCGGTCATCCTTTCTATCTTTGTACTTGTTGTCTCTTCTTTCATCTTTGTCATTCTTATTAGGACATCTAGCAGCAATATGACCAAATTTGTTACATGAAAAACAAATGATAGGAAGTTGACCTTTGAATTTTCCTTTTCCTCTAGATAGTCTTCTTGGTATAAGTGCTTCACATTCTTCTAGATCATCATCAGTAGTGTCACTATCACTGTTCATACATTTCTTTCCTTTCTTTGATTTGTTAAGGACCAACTAGGATCTGAATGTAGATTCAATAGCCTGTGGAGTGTAGTTGTCAAAATTTGACATTTCAAATGCAGTAAGTTTGCCTACCAGACCTTCCAAAGTCAATTTTTTATTAGGATTACATCTTAACTCTTGAATTGAAAAGACTCTAATAGCATTTACAAGAAGACATTTTCTCAGTACCTTGCTCATAATGGTGTTATCATCAATGGTTCCCTTAGCTCCTTTAATAGGATTTACAACTTCCTTTATCCTACCATAATATTGAACTATATTTTCTCCTTCTTGTATTTTCATTTCATCAAACTTACCTCTTAAGATTTCAGATTTGGCTCTCAGTACATTTGTATCACCTCCATAGATGGTTGTAAGGACATCCCACATTTTCTTTGCAGTTGTACAATTCTTTATGTCTTGAAACTCATGATAGTTCAGAGATGATGCAATCTCCATCATTGCTTGATTGTGCTCCTGCTTTTCTCTTAACTGTGCAGCTATGGTAGGTGCAGTGGGGGATACATAATCATGTTCAAAATAGTGATTAGCAGCATCACCAATACCAACCAGATGCAATTTCATCAAACTTTTCCATGTAGGGAAATTATCTTTTTTCAACTTTGGTACCTCCTTTTTATACATCTTGATCTTTTGCTCCAAGTACCTTGAAACTATTTTCAAGAGACCAAAGCTCTGATACCAATTTTTAGAAGGAATTTATGATAAATGAGAGGGGGGGTGAATCAGTTATCCTAAGGTCTAGATGTTCCCATTTAAACTTTATACCAATTTGAACAACTTAGATCTGCTCGGCAGCAATAACATAAAATAACAACATACATATACAGTTTATTGTTCAGATGTAATCAGCTTTGCAAAAACTTAACAGTAAAACACAACATACATAATCACACAAGTTGACATTAGTATTTAACGTGGAAACCCAATATGGGAAAAACCACCAATAGCATACTATCAACTTTTCACTCTTCTGAAGTGAGCTCTGTTAGGAGCCAACCCTGTTAAAGGTTACAAAAAACATTGCTACATGTAACCTGGTTAAAGGATTTAATCACCCTGTTAGGAGTGGCCTTATTAGAGGACTTATAACATTCCACCTGAATGTCACCTTTCTAAAAGGATTTATACAATGGCTGTTAGGTCAACCTGGTTAAAGGATTTTGACTGATACAATGGTTAGAAAGTAATCAGAAGGTGTGATCTTATACATACAACTTACTTTGCAAATCCAGATTCAATTTCATCTCTAATGCTAATTTACTGAGTGGCCTCCATTCTCATTTCAATCTCCAGATCTACTTGGAAATCTGTCAAGCAATCACTTATGCAACTCTCTGCTTCTTTGCTCAGTTGTCTCTGCTTAGATCATGCCAATCAGTCAATTAACTATGCAATCCTCTTGCATGCATAAATACTTCATGAATAACCCCTTGATGTTATCATATACCTCTTCATCTAGGTTAGATAAATCTTTCTGCTGCTTAATCAAGATCGTAGATCTTAGGTTACATCAGATCCAATGGATCTTTCCATCATTAAATTTAATTTATTTCTCCAAAGCAATCACTAATTAAATCATTTATCCATGCATTAATTATGGTTACCCATGCATTTACATAGTGTGGATCAATCGAGCTTATCCTTACTTAACTTTACATATCCCAATAAAATTAACTAAGTTGGCTAGAGATCTCAAATCTCAACAATTACCAAAATATTGTTGCTCGGCCAACACTGTATTTCCTTGACAATTTACTGACGCTTGGTCAACACTAGAAATTATGCTCAACATACACTGGTGCTTGGTCGACACAAACTTGCTCGGCACAAACTTTTCACAGTAAACTGTCAATGAAAGATAAACAACACATTACTTTACCAATGTGCCAACTGATCAAGTACCCTTGTGATTTCCCATAACTCAACCATTTCACTTGGTCTTCTTGTTAAATCTCCTTCATCAATCAATAGATATGGTACTCAAATAGATAGCAATAGTCTCACCAATTAAGGTTTGACATCAATGACAAAACAATAATTGTTTCCATTGTAGCTTTTCAACAATATTTCCAACAGTGTTTCCATCTCATTCGCCCATTTTATCTTTTTTCATACTTGTTCAATCTCTACGCCTCTTTTTCTTCAAAATGATCAGGTAATCCATAGGTAGCCTTCCTAGTTTTCCTCAATTTATCCATCTGCAAGTCATTACAAACAAAATTTAGTTTTCAGATTTTAATTCTTTACATCATATTTAAAGGCAACGTTATTATTCTTAAAGGCGGTGAACTTTAGCTTAATAGGGATGAACTTTATCTTAAAAGAGATAGAATAAAGAGAAGAAACGGTAAAAGAATAGGTATAAGCCACTCCTTCTATAGGTGAAATTTTTTTTAGCAAAGTGGATGAACCTTTGTGTAAATATGATGAACTTTTGCATAAAGGAGATGAACTTTTATGTAAAGGTAATGAACTTATGAGAAAAGGCAATGACTATGCTTTTCCCAAACTTGAAAGTGTCAAATCTGCAACAAAAAAGGTCAAAACATGTGTAATTTTTTAGTGAGGCATGGTCCCCATGATGGGCATCATTTGTGTGTGAATTTCTGCAAATTACAAACCTATAATGAAACATTAGTACAATATTTTAAATCAAATGAAATTATACACTAGATTAAGCATAGAAAAGGATTAATTATTGTCTATGGGTACTCATGTCATCTTGGTTCTTTATTCCAAAATGCTTGTGTCAAATTGCAACATAAAAATTTGATGAAGGCGATATTCATACTATCATGGTTAAAATATAACCAATGGTGGTTATACATATTTCAAACATACCAAAAAGCTCAGTGATGATAAAAAAATGCAAAATAAAAGATTCAGTGAAAAATGACAACATCCTATTGAATTTGCATGTTACATTCATAAATAGATTATATCTTGCATGGATAGATAATTGTGGGATTTATCAAAGGTCAAAAAATCAAGTCAAATCAAAATTTCTCCTTTAGGTGGTCTTGGTTGTATTTCCAGTTTTGAAGCTTGCTAGTGGAATTTTTGAGTTCCTAGTCAATTTCCTGCATAAATATTAAAATCCTGCCAAAAGCTATTAGAATTTCTTTGCAACTAAAGTTCTCCAAGCCTTAAAGTTCAAAGAAGTGTGTAAAACCCTAAGTCCTAGGTCAAATTTCATTCGTATTCAAGAGAAAACCCTAGTTCTTCATAATCACTTCTATTTTGAAGTTACTTTTTTAGAAAATCTGAATCACTTAAGTCATATGTCTTTTTCATATTTTAATGTTAAGTCGCGAAATCTCTTTAAGCCTTGAGAATATTCCATTTTACTTAGAGACTTGGCAAAATTATTTGGTCTTGTTATCTCAATAGGAAAAGAATATGCTTTGAAAGTTTGTGAGAATTCACGTGGGTCATTGATGAAGATCTTGATCTTGTGGTGCGCAAAAAGTCTCATTAGAAACCCCAGAGTTAAAGAAATCCTTTAGCGACTTTGAGATCATTCAGTCGCACAGTCTCAAAAGAAAATCAAAGTTAAAAATGGGTTGAAGAGATCATTCACTCATGTTATCATGAAAGGAAATAAGAGTTAAGTCAGATGTTGTGAGATTAAGCGATAGTCGTGGATTTTCAAGATAATCTAGCACTGGGAGTGAAGTCTCGAGACAAACTCCTCAATTAAGAATTCTTAAAGTGACTTTGATTTTATTCAGTCATGGTATCTCACAAGTGAACCAAGGGTTAAGAGATGAGTTAAATGCATTCTGTCATGAGATCTCTAATGAAATCAAGGGTTAAGTTAAAAGATATGAGATAAAGCGACTACCATCCTATTTAAGATTGATCTTGTTGCCAGCGTTAAGTCACAAGATAAAAACTCAGATGGATAAAAGTATAAGAGATCTAGAAACTATCATCAAATTAGAAGAAGATATAAATGATGGCATTCAATCTCGAAGTAAATCTTGATTTAGGTAGTTTATAAAGTGACTACGAGATTCAGTCAGTCACGAGGTCTCAATAAGAACTATGGTTAATAAAAGTTAAGTAAAGCTTAGTTGAAGTTTGCAGCGAAGAGATCTGAACCATAAAAGAGAAGAGATCTAAAAATAGCATGAATTCACTGATAAAGGTCAACAAGTCAAAGAAATATCAGCAATTTAGTGGTGAAGATTCAAATATGGGCACGTGTCTAAGTCATTCAGAGATCTAAGTTCTGTGTAAAGTCTCAGTCTCAATACAAACCCGAGGTTAAGAAATTGATCCCACAACTTGGAGATAGTTCTAGTCGCGAAGTCTCAAGATAAAATATAGTTAAATGTAAAGCTAATGAGATTACATGTGAACTATTGGATTATAAGTTGATCTAAAGGTAGTCACAAAGTCTCATATCAAATAAAGAGAGTAAAACATGGATGTGAGATTTCACGCAAACCGTTTGTTTAAAATAATATCTGACGATGGTCACGTAATCTCTAAAGAAACTCAGGGTTAGTGAAATCTTAAAGAAACTTTGATTTTGCACACTCGCTTAGTCTCTAAAGAAACTAAAGGTTTAAGCAAGAGTTATTTGAAGCCTTAGTCATGGAGTCTCAAAAGGAAATATGAGTTAAGTCAATTATTTTAGCGATTAAGAGATGAACGTTGATAAAGATGTTGATTGTGTGGTGATCGTTAAGTCTTAGAAAAAAACCAAAGTTAAAGATCACTCTTAGCGATAAGGAGACCATAAAAATTGTGTAGTCACTGAAGGAAACCAGAGTTTGATCAAGGTAAAGTATAAGGTTTTCTTCCACGCCATGTTGTACAGTCATCAGCCAATCAGAACATAGGGATTATGACAGCATGTTCTAAGAGTTTTTGAGTTGTGATAAATGAGCCAATCATATCAGATCTTGATCCTGTTTAAAATATAATAAGGTTTTAAATGAAAAATCACTCATTCAAAATTGATCACTTGTCAGTTTAAAAAGCCACAGCTAGAAAGAAAAATTGATATCTCAGCACGTATAAGTAATGACAGAAGTGACTAAATTTCAAATTCATGATTTTGAAATAAGATTTGTACATTGAAATCTCTGAATAAGTAGGCATTACCATTGATCATTTCACTTTACCAAGGGTTTCAGTTTTTAGAGAGAAATTTGCATAAGTGATCAGTGTTTTCAAGAGAACAGAGTTATCTAGACTTTTAGAGTAAAGACAAAGTATTTGATCAATTGCATTTTAGAATAGACAAGATGAGAAGAGCAGTGAGTGTTGCCTCAACTAGCGGGAAGAACAAAGATGGTGATGATGATCTGAAGGGAAAGAGAAACTACTCAGAAGAATTCATAGCTCTGTGTCCAAGATCCAATCAGGGGAAAAAGGTAAATGACGAATACCTTGGTGACAATATGGCTTGCATTAGAGATGCAAAGACTCTTGACTATTCAGGATATCATTTATTTAACTATTTTCATAAGATTATTGAGGTCCTATGCCTGTGTCAAACCCTTGGATGTCAGGGTTAGAAAAATTAATAGTTCCTGATGTGTTTGTGGATGTGGATTTGTTATTGGAACTAGCTAGTAGGTATGATACAATTTCAAAGACCATAAAGAAAGATGATGGCACAATCCTAGTAACTCTTAATAGGGCATCATTCATGAAATAATTTAATATATACAACCCCTGCACAATAGAGATAAACCTTAAAGCCTTAGCTACTAGATATACTAGGGAGGCCGGTATTGTAGCCAAATTGATTCAAGCCCATGTGCTGAAAGGAACTAGAATCTATATAGCACCTATTCCTAGTAATAATGCACCCTATTTCTACAAGGACCTAGAATTTTATAAGAAGTACATTTCCTATGCCATGTGTAGAGTTTTAGGGGTTGATAGTGGAAGAGAGAGAGTATCCTCTGATATGCTAATGATAATTTTGGATTTGCAAAGTCCCTATGTCAGTACCAATTATGATTACAATCAATATGTAATTAATAGAATGCATCAAGGGTTCATGGGTTTTCAAAAGAAAGAAGGAAGCCCTAAATTCCTAGAGTATTCTTTGCTCATGCATTTTATTTTGTTCTAAAATTCTAATATCATGGACCAGCCTAATCTGATACCTAAAAGATTTTATCATGGTCAAGCCAACCCTGTACAATTTTGGTTGAGGGTATGGAATTACACATCCAGGGAGAATGAGTTTTGTGCTTTCCAGAACTGGGTAGTATATCCCCTATTGAGTAGTTTAGGAGTTAACATGACTAGGCTACCAATTAAGGTATTGCAACTCCTGAGGCCCTACAAATTTATTGATAAGTGGAATGGAGATCACAATTGGGGAGATTTCTATTATCATCAAAATTTCACTCTGATTAGAGTTTATGGTTTCTTCCAACAACCCCACATTTTTCCATACAAAGTACCACCGATAATTTATGTCATGGAGTTTATATGGAAGCTTATGCTAACTGATAAGGAGCATTTGGCTCCATATGGAAAAGGAAATTTCACACCTCAGTAGTTTATTGCTTCTAACTTCACAATTGGTAAAAGGGATTATGACTCAGTGAGTAGATGGTTAACCATTTTAGGATGAATTTATCCATGTATAGATATGTGGATATAGAGGGATTTATATCCAGTGCAAAAATACTCTTAACACCCACTATCCCAAATACTAAGGTGCATGAGCAGTGTGAAGAAGAGGATCTTATCAAAAACATCCTTGAAGAGGATGACATTTTAGCTAGAACAATAAAGTACCAGGATTTGATTCATTTAGAGTAGTATCTCAACAAGAAAGGGATCCCATTTGGAGGATATTTCCCTGCTTTTCCTTATCTACAAAGATTAGATTAGATGATTGAATTCTATGGGACACTGTATAGCCAACTAGAAGAACAAATTGAGGATAAGGATAGAGGTCCTAATAAATAGTCATCCTTAGAGTACAGTAATAGTAGTTACTCAGTACATAGCCCACCACCAATGGATTAGCCACCTCAAACTGATGAAAACATAATTGACCTAAAACAGGGACAAGAGGCTGAGGTAGTTATTGAACCTCCAAAGAAAAAGAAAATGGTGCAAATAGGGGATCCTTCTACTGTCAAGACACAGAATAAGAAAAAGGATAAAGTGAGTGCACTATTCACTGGGACAAGAGCCTATGATCATCAATTGAGAAAGGTCATAAGAGAAGGCAAGAAGAAAAGAGAAGACACAGATGAAAATGTTGAAATGCCTCTTTTATTGTGTCAAGATGAAAGGGAGTTACAACAAGAAGAATTCTTGAAGGATGATGAATTCATAAAAAATAAGGAATTCAAGGATTTTCTTATCTGGGAAAAGTAGTAGCAAGTGAGGGCACAATTGCACTTGGAAGGAGGAGAAGCAATAACAAGAGAAGCTTTGCAGGCTCTCCAAGAATATGATCCAGAATCTAAGAACATGACCCCTGATGAAGCTATACAATTAGTGAAGTTTAGAGGCATGTTACTAGTAGAGGTATGGGACTTGGCTTCAACCTTCATCATTGATCAAATCAAAAGGCAGCCAGATATCAATAGCAGAGACACAAGTGGGAGAGATGATTAAAGGGTGTGGTTATAATGTACAATCTTAAACCTTAGCTATGTGGGCTCTAGCTCCCAAAAACTAGAAGTCGTCATTGAGAAATGTACAAGAGAAGATGGAATGGGAAAAAATCATCTGGTTTGTTCACAATATAGGAGATTTGGAGATTTTACAGACCCTAACTCACTTTGATCATCTTAATGAAGCAAAACCTGTGCAAATATCACATAGATGTCAAAAGCTATTTGATGAAGCATGTCTTTTTGTAAAAGACAGAGAATTGGGATTGATAAATATCAAAGCACTAGAGAAGTTAGTAGCAGGATTGACTAAAAAGCTACAAGAGATTCCTGAAACTACTCCTACTAAGCCAAAACAAGTTTCATATGTAGAGGTACAAATAGAGGAAGTAGGGGAGATTGAGAAGGAAACAAAGAAAAAAGATACAGAGTAGAATAATGTGGCTTTAGAAGCCTTTTTGAATATTTTGTAGCACAGAATTAACATTTTGAAGGATAAATTTGATGTAGTACATGGATCCTACAACAAGTTTCCTGGCCTAAAAATTGAGGTAACCAATTTTGTTTCAACATTGAACCCCTATTTGGGGACATGGTCAGTTAGGACCAATTTATTTGAGAGATTAGCAGCCCTGCAACCACTTAGGGAAGACCTACCAAAAGTTGTAACACAAGTGGGTGATGAAATAGAACAAATTGGGGTAACCTTGTCCTTTTTCAAGGGAAAGGAAAATCATATAGATGCCATATTAAATATGTTTGGATCTGATTACAATAATTTTATTCCTTCAATAAGGTTAGAGGATGATCAAATCAAAATAGTTGAAGTATGGAGAGGAGAGTTTGATTCATTATTGCTTAGTAAAGAGGCATTTATTTCTGACAATAGTGAATTGGATATGGAAACGTTCAATAGACCCTATATGAGGCATTTAAGGCCGAGATAGATTTCAATAAATTTGTGACAGATGTTAAAAGCATAACAGATACTAGATGGGAGAGGCAAAAGGAACAACTAGAAAGAATTCAAATCTTTATTTGGCCTGCAAAGAAAGAGGTTGCAGCATGGGATGTTCTCACAAATCCCAAGAAAAAGAAGCCTTCAACAACTAACCTAGACATCATGGATGAAGAGTAGAAGGACACCTGGCACCTAATCTTTGAGCACATGGAGGTTAGTCATCAGAAATATTAGTGTATGTTAGCCTATAATGGCAGTCACTAAATCTCACAATAACTATTGGAGGCTATCCAGAATATATTCAGACAGAGGTTCCAGCTAGCAAGAGATTTCAAGATCTAATTTGATTGTATACCTATTGTGTCCTTCCACTACTTGGATTCTTATTGTCTTTTGTATTCTTCTATTTTTTAGGGTCAGGTCTTAAACCATCTGAAGCTTGGTGCATCCTTAGTCTTTAAGGATTCCAAGATGGTTTAGACTCTATATATAGCAATTTGTATTATTTTGTAGAAAAAGGATGAGAGGTGAAATATAGTTGCAAGCTAGACTGCTCAATTTTGTCTGAGTTTTGTGCTTATTGTCTATTGAATGTATTTGAAGTAGTAAAAATATTAATAAAATACATTGCAGTTTATGTTCTATATCTTGTGTTGTCTCTTTATATTTCTATTCTAGCTCTTGTATGTTTAATTTGCAAGGCATTTTAGATATACCAATTACAAGGTGATTGTGCAGTCACTTGTGAGTTCTTTCAAGGAAGGAGTAATTCTTACAGGTGATCCCAGAGAGATAAGCATTAGTATTAGGATTTGATAACATGGGTGTGGGAGTGAAAGGATAGTTTTTAAGGCATTCTATCTAAATTGCATGTATTTACATTAATCTATTTATTGTGGATTTACATTTTATATTGACTCTTTTCCCAAAGGATTAGGCACTAGTTTAGGGTTTAGCAAGTAGTTAATCATCATCCAATTATTAAAGAAAATCAATCATTTACACTTCAATTACAAAGAAAATATATATGTTTAAATCAATTGTAGTAAATAATACAGTTCAGTTTGTTGATTCCTTAAAGAGAGAATCACTAGGTTAACCCTGCTAAGTTCAGAGAACTATAAAATGAAGAAGGATGAGAATCCTTATCTCATTGATGTTTATTATTGTCAAGATCATAGTTTGGATCATAATGCACTGTATTCAGTTAATCATTGTCATTTGCAAGGTTTTTCATCAATTGATACGGTAAAATACAACTATCCAATCAGTGAAAGCCCTAATCCAGTATAATATATACTGAGAATCAGTAATTATTTGAAGGTACACCCACTTGAGCTTGTGGATCTCAAAGTAGAAGGAGGAACTAGTCCTCATCAATTAGGATTTCTCTTGCAAGAGTTAAATTGGAAATATAAAGAGTAAGCATTCACATTGTTTTAAGAACCTGCAAGAAAAATCCCTAACAAATTGGCAACTCCGCTCAGGAATGGAGATTACAAAATCTTATTGAACTTTCAGACAATCTCTAGTATTTTAAAAGTTGAATCAATTTTACAGTTGAGTTTGCCTATCTAATTCATTCTTATAGTATTCATATTTGGTTGTGTTTATTTTTTCCCAACCTTTTTTGGGTGGCGACTCTCAAATAAAATCTTTGTAATCAGTGCTAAAGTAAATTTCAATTATTCATACACATCCTTTCAATATGTATAAAAGATCAAGACTAAGAGATAATCCTGAAGTGGAGTTGGATAGTGGAAATCCAACTACTTCTAGGACTAAGATGTCTTGGAGAGAAAATAAGAACCAAGATAATATAGATGACTCCTCTCCAAGAATAGAAGAAAACAACACTAGAAGAAAAGATACAATCCAATCCAGTCATGAGGGGAACACCTCAGAGTATGAAGAAACCCCTGACCTAGGATTAGAAACATATGCAATTACCACTACTTCTAGTGAGAGAGAAGGGACAGACACTATTAGTTCAAATTCTAAATTTCATTCTGATGAGCTTGCTGAAGAATAAAGAATCTTAATGAGGCATTTGGCCCTTATTCAGCAAAAGAAGAGAGAAAAATATTTTAAAAATAAAAAACATGATCAAAGAGATGTTGATAAATTTATAAGAAGATCATTAATACATCAAGAAACAAAGAATATTGAGAAGTCTCGTAGAAATCAAGAGACTCCAATCACTCACAAAGGTTTTGGTTCACAAGCTTTTAGAGACAAAGGAAAAAAGAAAGTGACTAGAAATGAAATTGAGGAACCAAAAAATCATAAAGTCCTGACAGAACAAATGTCTAAGATAGACATTGATCTTGAAAGATCAAGAAGGGAGAAAGAAACCATGGATAAGATGCTGGAAAAAGTATAAGTTGAAGCTGCCACCTTGGAGATGAAGAAGAAGATTGACTTCTTTCAATCTTCTAAATATTCTTATTCTGGTGCTGAAAATACTACATCTTCAAAAGCCAAGGCTGCCACTTTCCAGGATGATGACAAATTTCAAAGGAAACCATTGCATCCAGAAAGGTACAAACAATTTACTTTTATTGGTATTCCTGGTTACCCTAATACAATACCTAATGATATTAGGGAAAAACTCCCAAAGTTTTTAGGAAATAATGTTGTTTCTTGTGAATTACATTTGAGAAAGTTTATAGATATCATAGATGATTTGAATATTAATCCTGAAGATGTCCTAATAAAACTCTTTGTTCAGTCCTTAGCAGAAGATGCTAGGGAATGGTTTAGAGGATTATCTAATGGTTATGTAGCATCTATGGAAGAGTTAATAGACTTACTCAAAGATCAGTATGGTGAAAAAACAAATGAAGGATTTTTTTTTAAATGAATTCAATAACATAAAGAAAAATTTCAATGAAGAAGTCACTGAATTCAACACAAGATTTCAAAGAGCCATGCACAAGCTATTTCAAAAGATCAAACTGGATGAAAAGGTATGTCTCACTACATATCTAAATGCTTTTGATTATAAGATGGGGTATGCTCTCAAAGATAAAAATCCTAGAAGTCTTACCGATGCATATAAGATAGCAGTGACTATAGAAATGAATAGAAGAGTGTCGGGGAAAATGGGTAGAAGATATGATGCATGTTTTAGTAGGAGCAACCAGAAAGAGTCTGAATATAAATAATAGAAGGCTCCACAAAACAATAGACCATCCTAAAATGGTTATAATCCATAGAATAGGATGCCGAATCATCCTTATGGTACCCAGTTTAAGGATGGAAAGCCTATTGTCTCACCAAGAAAAGATAAACCAAATAATAGGACCCCTGATCCTTTACACAAAAATGTTGTAAAGATGTGCAATGATACTTACTAGTTTGAAGCTTGTCAAGCCCCACACAACCCTAATTTTTGTGTTGTATCCCTAGACATCAGTGGTAGTGAAGAACAAGAAGGTGAAGAGGGTGACCTATGTGATCATAATCGATGTGATATGACTAATTCTTATGCATGTCCTGATATAGATTTTGAAGATGAAATGGAGAACCATGACATGCATGGTAAACAAGAAAGGATGGAAGTATATCACCAAAAAGTCTTATCTGACAGTGAAGAAGAGGAGGTTGATGATATAAGATGCTATGCTCAGAATAGTCAAGAATCTACCACTATAAGAAAACCTTATGATGAAGAAAAGGCTAGAATCATTATTGATTTAGTAAATAAATCAAGAAGTAACTACCACTTGAGAAATAGAGTAGTGGGTGATGTAGGTAGTCAGTCGGCTGGCATTTTTATCAAAGAAAACAAGACAGATGCCAAGTATACACCAAAAAGAGATGGACCTGGGGAAAATGTAAATAAACCTAAGGTCAAAATTATAAGCAAAGCTATTGATCCAAATATTGTACATGAGGGGAAAGATAAAGTGCCAGAAACAAGCTCTTCCTCTTCTAAAGTTGAAAATAAGAAATCAAGAAAGGAAGATTCTACTCTGAATGTTCAAATAGAGGATAATAATATTATTTCTAAAAAACCAAAATCCTCTGATGTGAAATATACTCCTGTTGATATTGGCCAATGTTTGTCACAAATGAATGTCAATTTCTCATTTATAGAAATGATGAGGATAAAAGAATATAAAGAAAAATTTCTTTCAGTATTAAACACTGTTTCTCCAATGAAACCTCAAAAAATAGAATATGTTGAAAAGAAAGTTTAACAACAAGGGAAAGGAACCTGAGGGAATGATTTCTGAGATCCCTCAGATTTATCTAAACATAAATACTTTTGCAGGAATTGTTGATCCTTTTTTCCTAACATTAGTCATTAATGGTAAGATGCTAAAAAATTGTATGATAGATTCAGGAGCATCTAATATTGTTATGCCTGCATAAATAATGAGATCCATGGGATTACAAGTTGATACTCCTCATGGGAGATGTCAAGCAATGGATTCAAGAGATATCCATGTTGTTGGTACCATTGAGGCCTTACCTTATAAATTAGCTATATGCCCTAACACAGTATTGACAATGAGTGTATTGGTGGTTGATATCCCACCTCATTATGGCATGTTGTTGTCCAGAAAATGGAATGCTTCAATGGGAGGCAATATTCATTGTGATTTATCTTATGCCACTTTCAATATTTCTGGAAATAATGTCAAGGTGTCTAGAGAAGGTAGGACACCCCATATGATTGAGTTACATGAAGATAATGACATTAAATAAGTTGTAGATATTGGCATGGAGAATTTCAGAGTAAAGAGAAGTGCTCATCAATATAAAAATGTTGATCCCTTAGTTGAAGAGTTTAAAACACAAAATGATGGTTTATGGTAGATTTATTTTGATGGAGCTTGTTCTAGAGAAGGACCAGGAGCTGGTGTATTATTCATTTCTCCATCAGGTACAACTTTTAAATATTCTTTCCTATTATCATTCCAATGTACAAACAATACTGCAGAATATGAAGCTTTGTTTTTAGGGCTAGATATTGTTGCTAAGCATGGAATAAATGTCTAAAAGTTTATGGTGATTATGAGCTATTAGTTTCCCAAGTCAGGTCCAAATATGTTGTGAAAAATGATAGACTGGAAATGTATAAGCATGCTATTTGGGACCAAATTGAATCTTTTGATGCCTTTAATATTAACTAGATAGAAAGGTCTAAAAATTATATTGTGGTAGACTTTTTAGATAATGTTTCTTTGAAGACTGATGATTTGACCTTAAATGGGGTATCAATAGTTGAAATTAAGACAAGACTAGTTGTTCCTAACAATATTTACAACTAGCAAGTATTTGAAGATGACCAAGATATTCTTAGATTTATTCAATGCCTAGACCATTATGAAGACCAGCACATAGATTGTAATTCTTTACTTGAGGTCATAGATGGCAAGGATTGTGTTTTGGGGAATGAGGTTGTCCAATTGAGTTCTAACCATATCTATAAGGGATTTGTAGATTTAGAATCATTGTTTAGTAGTCAAGATGATCAACTATCAAAAATAAGCAATGCTAAAATTGAGGATTTGGAAGAAATAAATTTAGGATCAGAGACCACTCCTCATATAGTATATATTGGAAAAGGATTAGATTCCCATGTCAGAACAAATTTGATAAAATTACTAAGAAAACATAAGCATGTATTTGCATGGTCTTATGAATATTTGAAAGCTTACAGGGAAGACCTTTTCCAACATGAAATCCCACTAAAATCATATATAAAACCATTTAGACAAAAACAGAGACCCATCAATCCATTGTTAGCTTGCAAGATGCAACAGGAGTTGATGAAACTAAAATATGTAGGGATTATCCAGCCTATCAGACATTCAACTTGGGTTTCTAATCTAGTACCTATGAGAAAGAAGAATGGTGACATAAGATTATGTGTTGATTTTAGAAATTTGAACATTGCATCTCTGAAAGACAATTATACTTTACCTAATATGGATGCAATGTTACATAAGGTTACTAGTTGTGAGCTATTATCAATGATGGATGGGTTTTCAGGCTATAACCAGGTACTAGTTAAAGAATCAAAACAGTTCAAAACTGCATTTACTACTCCTTGGGGGACTTATGTATATGTTAGAATGCTATTTGGACTAATAAATGTAGGAGAAATTTTTTAGAGAGCCATGGATGTTTCATTCAAAGAGTTTATTGACTTATTCATGGTAATCTACCAAGATGATTTAACAACATTTTCTTAAAAAGCAGAGGATCATTGTGAACACCTAGAAAAAAAATTAATAAAGCCTTGGAAAATGGTGTTTCTTTGAATCCCAAAAAATGTCAATTTGTAGTGACAGAGGGAAAGTTGTTGGGACATATAGTGTCCAAAGATGGAGTGAGGATTGATCCAGAAAGGATAGAATCCATTCAAAAGGTCACTGCTCCAAGAAATATCAAAGGTGTACAGTCTTTCTTAGGAAAGATAAATTTTGTGAGAAGATTTATTGCAAATTTTGCAGAGATTATCAAACCAATAATTAAATTGTTGAAAAAAGATGCAAAGCTTCAGTGGAATACAGAAGCACAACTAGCTTTTGAAATAATTAAGAAAGCAGTTCAGGAGGCACTTATCTTGAAGACACCTAATTACAGTAAGCCTTTCTCACTATTCTCATTTGCATCTTTTCATACTATTGTTGTTTCACTACAGAAAGATGAGGAGGGTTTTGAACATCCTATTGCCTTTTTTAGAAAATCTCTCCAAGCTGTAGAGTTAAATTATGAAATGATGGAGAAATAGGCATATGCTTTGGTGAAATATGTGAAATCATTTAGACCTTATCTGGTTTGTGCCAAAGTATTAGCATATGTACCTTATTTAGTAATAAAGGGCATCCTTACTGAATCACAAGTGACTAGTAAGAGGTGTAAATGGATTAATAGAATTCAAGAGTTTAATTTAGAAATCCATATTACCAAATTGCTAAGAGGACAAGGCTTAGCAAAGCTTATGACAGAAGAAAATCTAAACTGGGTGCAAGTAAATAACACAGAGTTACAACATTCAATAGTAACCAGTATAGAAAGACAACCTTTTAATGTTGATATCATGTACTACTTAAATAATGCCAAGTGCTGAGGTTATGACAGAAAATCAAAAAAGGAATCTCAGGTTACAAGATCAAAGGTACACTCTAGTGCAAGGATATTTGTACTGGAAAGATAGAAATGGTGTACTTTTATTATATTTAGATCAGAGTCAAGCTCAGAAGGTATTAGTTGAAATGCATGTTGGAGTATTTGGAGGACACTTCTCTGCCAAGACCACTGCCCATAAAATATTAAGGGCTGGGTATTATTGGCCTATCTTATTCAAAGATACTCATGCATTTGTCATAAAATGTGAACCTTGTCAAATGTTTTCAAATAAGTTGAAATTCTCAGGTGCCCTGCTCCTAAATCTTGTAAGTGATGAAGCACCCTTTTCCATGTGGGGTATTGACTTCATTGGAGAGTTTTCAGAGAAATTCAGTGGTGGACATAATTGGATACTTGTTGCCACTGATTATTTCACAAAATGGATTGAAGCAATTCCCACAAAGAAAGCAACTAGTAAAGTGGTCATTGATTTTTTGATGAAAAACATTTTGACTAGATTTGGTGTTCCTGCAAAATTAGTAATGGAAAATACTATGTTCTTTAGACCAGATGAAATTAAAGATTTATGTGATGAGTATGGGATTATGATGTCATATTCTTCCCCATATCATCCTCAAGCAAATGGCCAAGCAGAATCCAGCAACAAGAGCATATTGAAAATTTTAAAGAAGACCCTTGAGAAGAATAAAAGAGCTTGGCATACAAAACTAAAACTTGCTCTGTGGGATCATAGAATAACAATAAAGAAAGAAATAGGTAAGTCACCTTTTGAACTTTTATATGGTATGCAATCTAGAATGCCCATGAATAATTTTCTTCTAGTATATAAGTTTATTCAGGAAGAAGAGATACATTTTTTTGACCCAATGCAAGATAGGATGATGAAAATAGTAGAAATAGATGCGGTGAGAAAAGATGGTCAAAAAGAGAATATTAAGTTGCAATAGAAAATGAAATACTTGTTTGATAAGAGAGCAAGTAAAAGAAAATTTCAACCTAATGAATTAGTACTTCAGTGGAATGTAAGGGTTGTAGACAAAGGGAAGCATAAAAAGTATGAATCATTATGGCTTGGTCCCTTTGTTATTTATCAAAGTTTTGGAAAGGCTTCATATTTATTGAAAAAAATGGATGGAGAAGAATTTAAATTTCCAGTGCATGGACAATTCTTGAAAACTTTCTTCAATTGAGAATGAAATTTCCATGCACGGTAGTCTTGTATCATATGTATATAGGTGTGTTTATTTTTGTTGTGTGTTTGCTTTCTACAATAGGCTAGTAAGCATGGTCTGCCTCCCAGAGATCTATGGTTCTTGCATTAAATTGCTTTTAAGCATCCTTGAATAGAGCCATTGTTGGTTGTATTTCCAGTTTTGAAGCTTGCTAGTGAAATTTTTGAGTTCCCAGTCAGTTTCCTACATAAATGTCAAAATCCTGCCCAAAGGTATCAGAATTTCTTTGAAAATAAAGTTCTCCAAGCCTTTCAATTCAATGAAGTGTGTAAAACCCTAATTTCTAGGTCAAATTTCATTTGTATTCAAGAGAAAACCCTAGTTCTTCATAATCGCTTCTATTTTGAAGTTACTTTTTTAGGAAATCCAAATCACGTAAGTCATGTCTTTTTCATATTTTAATGTTAAGTCATGAAATCTCTTTAAGCCTTGAGAATATTCCATTTTACTTAGAGACTTGGTGAAATTCATTGGTCGCGTTAACTCAATAGGAAAAGAATATTATTTGAAAGGTTGTGAGATTTTACGCGAGTTGTTGATGACGATCTTGATCTTGTGGTACGCGAAAAGTCTCATTAGAAACCCCAGAGTTACAGAAATCCTTTGGCGACTTTGAGATCATTCAGTAGCGCAGTCTCGAAAGAAAACTAGAGTTAAAAATGGGTTGAAGAGATCATTCAATCACGTTATCGCGAAAGGAAATAAGAGTTAAGTTAGATCTTGTGAGATTAAGCGATAGCCATTGATTTTCAAGATAATCTAGCGGTGTGCGTGAAGTCTCGAGACAAACTCCTCGGTTAAGAATTCTTAACGTGACTTTGAGTTTATTCAATCATGGTGTCTCACAAGTGAACCAAGGTTTAAGAGATGAGTTAAATTCATTCATTCATGATATCTCTAATGAAAGAAAGGGTTAAGTTAAAAGATATGAGATAAAGTGACTATCATCCAATTTAAGATTGATCATGTGGTCAGCATTAAGTTGCAAGATAAAAAACTCAGATGGATAAAAGCATAAGAGATCTAATGAATACCATCAGATTAGAAGAATATCTAAATGTTGGCATTCAATCTTGAAGTAAATCTTGAGTTAGGTAATTTATAAAGTGACTACAAGATTCAGCCAGTCACAAGGTCTCAATAAGAACTATGGTTAACAAAATTTAAGTAAATCTCAGTTGAAGTTTGCAGCAAAGAGATCTGAACTGTAAAAGAGAAGAGATATAATGGATAGCATGAAGTCACTGATAAAGGTCAACAAGTCAAAGAAAGCTCAATGATTCAGCTATGAAGATTCAAATATGGACACATGTCTAAGTCATTCAGAGATCTGAGGTCTGTGTAAAGTCTCAATACAAACCTGAGGTTAAGGAATTAATCTCATGACTTGGAGATAGTTCTAGTCATGAATTCTAAATATAAACTACATTTAAATGTAAATCTAATGAGATTACATGTGAACCGTTGGATTTGAAGTTGATCTAAAGGTAGTCGCAAAGTCTTAGATCAAATAAAGAGAGTAAAAAATGGGTGTGAGATTTAATGTGAAATGTCTGATTAAAATAATATATGATGATGGTTGCATAATCTCTAAAGAAACTTAGGGTTAGTGAAATCTTAAAGTGACTTTGATTTTGCACAATCGTGTAGTCTCTAATGAAACTAAAGGTTTAAGCAAGAGTTATTTGAAGCCTTAGTCACGGAGTCTCAAAAGGAAATATGAGTTAAGTGAATTCTTTCAGTGATTAAGAGATGAACATTGTTCAAGATGTTGATCATGTGGTGATCATTAAGTCTCTGAACAAAACCAGAGTTAAAGATAACTCTCAGCGACAAGGATATCATACATTCACGTAGTCGCTGAAGGAAACTAGAGTTTGAGCAAGGTAAAGTATAATGTTTTCTTCTGTGCCATTTTGTATAGTCATCAGTAAATCAGAACGTAAGGATTATGAAAACATGTTTTAAGAGTTGTTGAGCTGTGATAAAGAGCCAATCATATCAGATCTTGATCCTGTTTAAAATATAATAAGGTTTTAAATGAAAAAGAACTCATTCAAAATTGATCACTTGTTAATTTCAAATGCCACGGCTAGAAAGAAAAATTGATATCACAGCATGTAGAAGTAATGATAGAAGTGAATGAATTTCAAATTCATGATTTCAAAATAAGATTTGTGCACTGATTTCTCTGAATAAGTAGGCATTATCGTTGATCATTTCATTTTACCAAGAGTTTTAGTTTTTGTTGGTTAACAGTTTGTCCTCTCGTTAGATTTGTAATCTCTGACTCTTTTAGCACCCAAGGTGAGAGAACAAAAGGATGTCACCAACAAATGGGTCAGCATATGTCTTCTATCACTGCCCTCTGAATTGACAGGTACAGCTCCCTGATTGTGTAAGATATTCAATGAATTTGTTTTTATACTGATCACCAGGTTATCTCTTGTGTGATTTAACCAAATTGCTTGTAGACACAAACAATTCAGGCAAGGATAATGTTTAATTCTATATTCGAATCTAATCTACCTATTCTAGAAATGCATATTCTACTGAGGAGAACATAAGCAGGACCGTACATGGAAAGCAAATAGAATTGCTTATGCTGCAACTTCTAACATGAAATAGAATCCAAGCTGGAATTACAGTTCCACATACAATTGTACTTTCTATTCTGATGCACCTAAATTACTGAATGAACAGAAGAAGAACCATACATGACAAGAAAATAGAATTACTTTCACTGCAATCACAGACATGAAATAGAATCCAGTATGCAACTGCGGTTTCACATATGACTGTTCTATCTATTCAAAATGCAAATGATTCACTAAAATGGAGCAACAAACATGAGACAAAGCCTCTATAAATAGAATCACTTCTACTTCATTAAGAAGTTTTCTGACCCTCACATTGATTTCTTTCACAGTATTTATAGAGTTTACAATGCATAATGTTTGTAGGGACTCATGACCTTTCCACTTCCTGAATACAAAAAGACAGAATGCAAGGAAAAAGACTTTTCAAATCTGAGAACTCGAACAGTCACTATAGAATCTTGAAATTCTTCATCTCCAATCAGCATTATCAAGCTGAATCCATTAGGCCACAGAGTCAAAACATCATTTACTCCATGAATGATTTCAAAATGCCCATGTGATCAAAACCATCGATATATCGGCCGGCGGAAAATACCAAAGCTGCTTCTCCATTGCGGAAAATGAGACTGAAGCTTCTCCTTGGCGGAAAATTGGAAAAGTGCTTCTCTTCACGGAAAATGGGAAAAGAGCTTCTCCTTGGCGGAAATTTGCAATCTTGGCTTCTCTTCGCAGAAAATGAGAAAAGGG
Source organism: Thuja plicata (assembly GCA_018584345.1). Classification (NCBI taxonomy): domain Eukaryota; kingdom Viridiplantae; phylum Streptophyta; class Pinopsida; order Cupressales; family Cupressaceae; genus Thuja; species Thuja plicata. The sequence goes on along the minus strand of MU225325.1, from coordinate 5,196,982 downwards.
CTTCTCCTCGCGGAAAATGAGAAAAGGGGTTCTCCTCGCGGAAACTGAGAAAAGGAGTACTTAACTTAAAGCACATGCTTTATTTGATCTCTTAAAACAATAATATTCCCTTTTAATACATCAGGCCCACCTTACTATAACTAAGCTTGCGGAAAATCACAAAAGAGGTGCGAAACCCGCAGAGTGCAAAGTTCTTCGTTGCGGAAAATTACCTTAGAGGTGTGAAACCCACAAAGTGCAAATTTCTTCTTTGCGGAAAATTACTTGAGAGGTGCGAAATCCACACAATGTAAAGTTCTTCTTTGCGGAAAATCACTTTCTTAGGTAGAATTCCACCATGGAGAAGACGATTTCTGAAATCCCACCAAGCTCGTTCTCACTCATTTCTTAACCAAATTGCTCGCCGTTTGTTGCATGAGGATCGTTGAGACCTATAGAATTGATCCATACCAGTTTTCAATCTCTTCCTGAGGAAGAACATCGATTAGAGCACAAATTTTTTCTGGGTTGGGATCTACAACCTACCCAAATATGAAAATACCTCAGAACAACCCGCCCGGTTAAGAGAAGGAAAGGCAATGATAGGGGAACCCGACAAAGATAGCCTACCTAAGAAAGAATTAGACCTAGACTCAGACTGACCAGACTGACCAGACATGACTCTAATAATGCCAAAAAAGGGGGACTGAAAGTCAGGCAATAGTTTTCAAAGAGAAAGTTGCATAAGTGATCAGTGTTTTCAAGAGAACAGAGTTATCCAAACTTTCAGAGTAAATACAAAGGATTTGATCAGTTGAAATTTAGAATAGACAAGATGAGCAGAGTAGTGAGCATTTCCTCAACTAGTGGGAAGAGAGGAGATGGCGATGATGATCTAAAGGGAAAGACAAACTACTCAGATGAATTCATAGCTCTTCTTCCAGGATCCAATCAGGGAAAAAAGGTAAATGACAAATACCTTGGTGCCAATATGGCTTACATTAGAGATGCAAAGACTCTTAACTCTTCAGGATATCATTTATTTAATTATTTTCATAAGAATAGTGAGGTTCTTGTGCCTGTTTCAAACCCTTGGATGTCAGTGTTAGCAAAATTAATAGTTCCTGATGTGTTTGTGGATGTGGATTTGTTATTGGAACTAGCTAGTAGGTATGATACAATTTCAAAGACCATTAAGAAAGATGATGGCACAATCCTAGTAAAACTTGATAGGGCATCATTTATGAAAGCAATTAATATATACAACCCCTGCACAACAGAGATAAACCTTAAAGCCTTAGCTGCTAGATATATTAGGGAGGTCGGTATTGTAGCCAAATTGATTCAAGTCCATGTGTCAAAAGGAATTAGAAACTATATAGTGCCTATTCCTAGTGATAATTCACCCTATTTCTACAAGGACCTGACATTTTATATGAAGTACATTTCCTATGCCTTGTGTAGAGTTTTAGAGGTTGATAGTGGAAGAGAGAGAATATCCTCTGATATGCTAATAATAATTTTGGATTTTCAAAGTCCCTATTTTAGTACCAATTATGATTACATTCAATATGTAATTGATAGAATGAATCAAGGGTTTGTGGATATTCAAAAGAAAGAAGGAAGCCCTAAATTCCTAAAGTATTCTTTTCTCATGCATTTAATTTTATTCTACAATTTTTATATCATTGACCAGGCTAATCTAAGACATAAAAGATTTTATCATGGTCAAACCAACCCTGTACAACTTTGGTTGGGTGTATGGAATTACACATCCAAGGAGAATGAGTTTTATGCTTTCCAGAACTAGGTAGTATATCCCCTATTGAGTAGTTTAGGAGTTAACATGACTAGGCTACCAATTAAGGTATTGCAACTCCTGAGTCACTACAAATTTGTTGATAAGTAGAATGGAGATCACAACTAGGGAGATTTCTATTATCATTAGGATTTCACTCTGATTAGAGTTTATGCTTTCTCCCAACCACCCCACATTTTTCCATATAAAGTAACACCAAGAATTGTTTCCATGGAGTTTATATGGAAGCTCATGCTGACTAACAAGGAGAATTTGGTTCCACATAGAAAAGGAACTTTCACACCTCGACAGTTTATTGCTTCTAACTTCACAATTGGTAAAAGGGCTTATGACTCAGTGAATAAATGGTTAAGCCATTTTAGGATGAATGCAACCCTGTATAGATATGTAGATACATAGGGATTTATATCCAGTGCAAAAACACTCTTGACACCCACTATCCCTAATACTAAGGTGCATGAGTAGTGTGAAGAAGAGGATCTTATTAGAAACATCCTTGAAGAGGATGAAATTTCAGCTAGAACAACAAAGTACCAAGAGTTGATGGATTTAGAGAAGCATCTCAAGAAGAAAGGGATCCCATTTGAAGGATGTATCCCTGGTTTTCCTTATCTAGAAATATTAGATAAGATGATTGAATCCTATGGGACACTGTGTAGACAACTAGAAGAACAAATTGAGGATAAGGATAGAGGTCCTAATAAATAGTCATCCTCAGAGTAAAGTGATAGTAGTTACTCAGTACACATCCCACCACCAATGGATCAGCCACCTCAGACTGATGAAAACATAATTGAAGTAACACAAGGACAAGATGTTGAGGTAGTTATTGAACCTACAAAGAAAAAGCAAAAGGTGGAAATAGGGGGGAGCCTTCTGTTGTCAAGACACAGAAGAATAAAAATGATAAAGTGAGTGCATTATTCATTGGGACAAGAGCCTATGATCATCAATTGAGAAATTTCATATGAGAAGGCAAGAAGAAAAGAGAAGACATAGATGAAGATGTTAAAATGCCTCTTTTATTGTGTCAAGATGAAATGGAGTTATAGCAAGAAGAATTCTTGAAGGATGATGAATTCATAAAAACTAAGGAATTCAAGGATTTTCTTATCTGGGCCAAGCAGTAGCAAGTGGGGGCACAATTCAAATTGGAAGGAGGAGAATCAATAACAAGTGAGGATTTGCAGGATCTCCAAGAATATGATCCAGAATCTGAGAACATGACCCCTGATGAAGCTAGACAATTAGTGAAGTCTAGTGGCATGTTACTAGTAGAGGGATGGGACCTGGCTTCAGCCTTCATCATTGATCAAATCAAAAGGTAGCCAGATATCAAATTTTAAATAGAGACACAAGTGGGAGAGATGATTAAAGGGTGTGGTTATAATGCACAATCTCAAACCTTAGCTATGTGGGCTCTAGCTCCCAAAGACTAGAAGCCATCATTGATAAATGTACAAGAGAAGATAGAAGGGGACAAAATCATCTAGTATGTTCACAATATAGAAGATTTAGATATTTTATAGGCCCTAACTCACTTTTCTCATCTTAATGAAGAAAAATTTGTACAAATGTCAAATATATATCAAAAGCTATTTGATGAAGCAAGTCTTGTTGTAAAAGATAGAGAATTGGAATTGATAAAGATCAAAGCACTAGATAAGTTAATAGCAGGATTGATTGAAAATATATAAGAGATTCTTGAAGCTGCTCCTACTGAGCCAAAACAAGTTGCATATGTAGAGGTACAAACAAAGGAAGTAGGGGAGATTGAGAAAGAAACAGAGCAAAAAGATATAGAGTAGAATAATGTGGCTTTAGAAGCCTTTTTGAATATTTTTCAGCACAAAATTAATATTTTGAAGGATAAATCTGATGGAGTACATGGATCCTACAACAAGTTGTCTGGCCTAAAAATTTAGGTAACAAATTTTGTTTCAACATTGAACCCCTATTTTGGGACTTGATCAGTTAGGACCAATTTATTTGAGAGATTAGCAGCCCTACAACCACTTACAGTGGACCTACCAGAAGTTGTAACACAAGTGGGTGTCATGCCCCAAAATTTGGGAATTTAAACCTTAATCTAAAGAACATAAATTTCTATTTAATCATTTTAAGTTAACTAAAGGAGATGTAGTCTTTTCTTTCCTTTCTACACCCATGCAAATTTCACAAATTAAATTAATTGAAAGTTTAATATATATTAACAACATCAATTAAAGTTATAGTCTTTAAAATTCCTTTTCCACTATATTGAGTAAAAGATCCATAAAATTCATTTTGGGATAACCATAATTTTAATTAAATGTCCAAATACTTATTTTATTAATAGAAATAAACATACTCTGATTTCAAAAATACAAGAGATTACAATTTCCAAAACATTTCAAATTTTACAAGTAGCTTTGAACAGAAAAAGACTTTGAGGTAGAAATTGCATCCAAAACACCAAGACTTCGGCTATACTTTCATAAGATTTCTATGAACCTGCAAGACCATCAAGGTTGACCATGGAGGCTCACCTCCCAACCTAGGCCTTTGCAAGGCCACCCATGAGCTAGGGGATCCAGAACTGAACCAGGATACATACACACATAACATCCATAAAACTGAAAATAGGAACACAAGAAAATACCCAATAACCAAGGATATAATACAAAATACATACACTAGGAATAGGCCACACATGGGCTCAACATTCTTAAGTACCATATCTTTGATCTTGTTACATGGCCACATATGGACTCATGAACAAATTTCTACCCTTCCCCTCCATGCCCTACGGCAGCAACTGGAGTAAATTTACCTTTCTTTCACAAAACAAGTCATGGCTTCAATTCTCCCAATTTTTCTTTTGAGCCCCACATTCCATTGGGTATTCTTGGCATCATGGGCATATACCCATTTACATCCCTCCACACATGGGAGACTCTACACTACTTGGGTAAATCACTAACTTTCACCCCATCAAGGTTACCCAACCATCCCAAGGGTGAATATTCCTTGAAGAACCCCATAAAAAACCAATTACAAAATAAAATACAAGAGTCAACACATAAACTCCATGAAAACCACGAAGTTGAAAACATTAACATAAACTCCATTCGTGGATTCCTCAAGCTATGAACATATCCAAGCAAGAACTAGTCTAAACTATGCTAATTAGGAAACTCGCCTCAAATCCTAGCTATGGAAAATTCAAGGTGGTTTATGAAGAGCTTCTCCTTCCAATCCTTCCTCCTTCTCTCAAGACTTACTCCTAAAAAAATGAATCTATCTCTAAAAGTAGAGAGTGGGTGTGTACCCCAAACTCCCTCTAAACCCTCCCTTATATAGGCATTCTTCCTAAAATATCAGGAGTCATAAATGGAGGGGAGACCCTAATCCATCTACTCTCCCCACTTTCCTTCTCCATAAATGGATTTAAATGCTTGCAAGGAAAGGAGGGATGGCTAAACCAAAGTCTTACAACTCTTTAATTTCGCCACTTCCCAAAATGGTGACTTTAAAGGAGTCATAAATGAGTTTCAAGACTCTTAATGGGCTGAAAATGACCCCTAACCCCTAAGGTACCAATTGGAGTAGTTAGTTTGGACCCTAATTACTCCCTAGGATTCCAAATGACCCTCCTAAACTCCACCCAAGGTTAAATCTCGAAAATCATGTTAGGGATTTTTCTTGTATGAACCACAATGCTTGAATAATTGTTTGAACACTATGACTCCTAATAATGATTCAGACAAGATAAATTCCTAATTGATGAGGATTGGATAAGATCCTCCTTATTTTTTGAGCTCCACATGCTCAGGCATGTATTACCTCTGAATGATTACTGCTTATTCAGTATCTGTTATAGTGGACACTGATTTTCTATTTACCCTTTATTGAATCAACTTAAAAATACCCTACAGATGACTAAAATCAACTGTATATAGAGCTTAACCAGATAAACTAAGATTGTAAGAATAGAAAAAATCAATGAGACAAGGATTCTCATCCTTCTTCCTTTTAAGGAGGGTTAACCTAGTGATTCACTCTTCAAGGAATCAACAAACTGAATTATATTCGGCTTATACAAATCCACTTGAATTTAGCTCATGTGTTCTTAGTAACTGAGTGTAATTGATTGATTGATTTATTTGGATGAAAAAGTAACTTCTCACCAAACCCTAAACCGGTACCTTTTCCTTAGGCAAAGATTCAAATGAAAACATGAATCCATAGAAACAAATTAAGGAAATACTATAGAATTCCTTACAAACTATATACAGCTTAGATTGAATGCCTTACAATCTATCCTCTGATTTCCATACTACTGTATCAAATCCTCACATTAATGATTAACCCTCTAAAATCACTCATGAAACTTAGTTCTCTCCTTGAAAGAAAATCACAAGCAATTAGACAGTTAGCTTGTAACTAGTATGTTTAAGATGCCTTATAAATTAAACATACAAGAGCCATACATAGAAATATAAAGAGACAACAATAACATGGGATAGGAAACTGCACGGAATTTCATTAATATGTCCTATTTCAATATATCCAGACCGAAAGCTAAAAGAATATAAAAAATTAGAAGCCTGTCTTGCAGTAGTAATTCAACAACTTTTAAAAATGTTACAACAGGCCTATATATAGCCCAAAATGATCTTGGAATTCTTATGAAATAAGAATGCAAAAAGCTTCAGATGATTTTGACCTAACCCTAAAAACTCTTGGAAGACAAAACACAGTTTGCTTCTGAAATAGATAGATAGATAGATAAAATATCTAAGCTCATAATTTTTGTCTTCATCTTCTTTGGCATTTTTTAGAAAAACCCATTATGTAATCAGGCAATTAAATGCCCCATACTTCTAAAACTATCTCATCACTAGTGGATGAAACTCGGTTGAGTGGTGGTTGACCATTCTCTTTACCGATATTGAAACAAATCTATCACTCACCCTCACCACCAGTTGTTAAATTCTCTATATCTCAACCTTTTATCACTGGAAACAATGTTTTGAGGACACATTAGTCATATCTGCAATCAATTTTTGATCATTAACTCTCCTGAGAAACACTCAAAAACATCAGCCACGGCTCTCAAAGAAACTCCCATCATCGTTACTCTGATCAGAAAGAAATGGTAGATTCATCCACTCTGTCTGCATCTTGAAAAATCACGCCACCGCCATGAAATCTGATAGGGAACCGCCTTTTAAATATTTTAATTTAAACCATAACGGTCACAAGTGGCACAAGATAGCTCGATCAATGGCCCCAATTTAAATTTGAAAATCCTTTCAAAACATAGCTGCCAATCCATCTTTAATCTATACCCAGGGACTAACCTCAACATCATAACTTAACCTCTGACCTCAGGTTACCATCTTTCCTTTAGTCTCTGAGTTGGTGGACATTTTTATTAACTCTATTCTCATCGTGAGACTCAATGACTATCATTATATTTGATCTTAATCGAACGGTCAATGGGAAGTCTCTTAATAAAAAGAGAATATTCAATATCAATTGGAGACTCAACGACAAGGCAAACTCATAATTGTTGAACACTTTGGAATATTCCATCTTTATCAAGAGACTTGGAGACTGATCGCATGAAGCACGGGCCCATCAATACATGTGTCCCCTTATCACTTGTCTATAACTTCCTCAGAACTTCTGACACTAATTTCAGCTCTGACCTTTGACCTAACCCACCATTAACCATGGAAAATCTAGAGACTCGGCGACTGAGTAATCTCAAAGTCATGAGACATTCTTCTTAACTATAGTTTAATCTAGAGACTGAGCAAATGAAGGCATTCTTAACTCTTATTAAACCTTTTCTCTCATCTGGAGATGTGGTGACTAAAAATATCACCTGTACTACATCTGTGCCTACCAGAAACATATGGCATTCAAACTTAATGGCTTACAAGATAGATCGTGCACATCTTTGCTTTAAGAAATCAAGTTAATCGTTGGATCTTTTCCAACTTGCTCTAAATTTAATGACCCCAACAATGATCAGTAACTAGGCCTACCAAGGACATGTGGCACTTTTTCCTAATACCTTATCCATCAAATAACTACATCTGTGTCTTTAAGAAATTACGATAGCTGTCAAATTTGAACAACTTACAGGATCACTAATTGATCTTAAATCTATAATCCTAGCTCTAACTCAACCCACCTTTGACCTCGGCCCATCCAACAATGAAGCGACTAAGTAATATCAAAGTTGGGAGATAATTTTCTAACCTTGGGTTACATCACGAGACTTCCCGACCACCATAGGATTAACATTGCATCGGATGGTTTTCGACAATTCTCATGAAAACTGAGAGCATATTCTTTTCCTAAGGAGACAAATCGACTAAAGGAAAACCGCTAAGTTGTGAGAAGGTTTGGAATATTATAAAAACATTAGGATGAAGGCATTATATTTTTCCATTAGTATGCTTAGAGAAAAACATGATCTACACCATCGGTTTACTCTACACCGACAGATAGGGCACAGCACTATCCAACGCCAGGGTTACCCGACAAACACTGTTAAGTGTTACCTAATGAAAAAAAAGGTAAAAGATACTCGACGAGTAACAACAAAGATACAAGGAACCCAATGAATAGTTCAGTCAAGGAACACCGACAGACTGCAAGTTCAAACCGACGACCAAGAACTGACAGTCAGTTACATTCTGCAAAAAGTGGATCTGACTTTCCACGTCAGCTAAATCACTAAAGTTGTATTTATAAGTTCTTGATTTGCTTTTAAATCCATTATGTGCGGAGGAAGCAATGTAATTTTTATTGTTTTAATTAGTTTTACTATTTTAAAACATGCAAACTAAAGATCAAGGTCAAGTTGTAAACCTTGGATCTGAGAGTTAACATTGTAAAATGTGAATTATAATATAGGTCAAATAATTGTATAAATAGGTGCTCAATCCATTGAGAATAGTTGTTTTTCAATGAAGATAGTAGCCACAAAGAGAAACTAAAGACCAAACAGAGAATTCATGCATAAGAACACAAACAAAATCTAATCAGTTTTCAAGAACAGAACAGAGGCTACCGACAAGCAAAGAAAAGGTATTCATCAATCACTTAAGGCGATATTATTATGGTAAAAGATTTAATGGATCTTTAAATAATCAATAGTAGATTGCATATAGTTAGGTCAACATTTGTACTCATTCTAACAAGTGTAGTACACTAATGAAATCCTTTCAAGAAAGGTGGGCTTAACCATCCTATTGTAAATCTCATAACTGAGTGCACACTTAAATCAGTGTTGGTAAAGCTCTTAACAAAGTAGATCTTTACAGGTCTCCACCTTAATACTCTTAACAGGGTAGATCATCAGAAGTGATCAAATTGTAATCCTTAAACGGCTCCCTTCCATTCTACAGATAGTGAAGTTTTGTGGGTGCTATCCCCACCGTAGTTTTTACTTCCTAACAGGAGTTTTCTGTGATACCATATCTTGTGTTATGTGTTTTTCAATTTCATGAATGTTTCTATGAATGATTGAAAACTATTAAATATTTTGAACAAACAATAGATACATAAGAAAGAATAACAGTAATGGTTGGTAAATCAGAATTGGATGATTACTAATGATGAATTGTGTAAGGTGCTTAAAAATTTAGAGGTACTGATTCACCCCTCCCCTCTCAGTACTACTTCCCATTAATTCCAACATAGGAGACTTAGCAAAAATATGAGACATGAAATATGCACATGCCAATAGGGATTTTTAAGTTACTCGCTAAAGTAACTTCAAAACATAACAAATTTTGGAGAACTAGGGATTTTTTCCATTTTTGAGAAGAATGAACTAGGGCTTAGGGTTTTTGACATCTCTCTTTTATTTTTTCCTAGAAACCACAATTTGCAGAGGGATATTTTTCAATTTTAGATAGGGTTTCAATTTCTGAGGAAGGATAGGCATGAGAACAACAAAATTTTCAGGGCAAACTCAAAACTAGAAATACAACCAACAGTGGCTCTATCTAAGGATGGCTAAAAGAAAATTTATGACAAGAACCACAGAATCTCTGGTTGCAGATCACTTCAAAAAATGAGAGCAATCGATTACAGAAAGGAAACACACTAAATACATATGATACATATTTACTTGTGCATAGAAAATTTGATTTCTAATTAAAGAAAGGCTTTAAAAATTGCCCATGCACTGGAAATTCAAATTTTTCTCCATCAATATTCTTCAGCAGATATGAATCATTTCCAAAAATTTGATAAATAACAAATGGTCCAAGCCATAAAGACTCAAAATTATTGTGTTTCCCTTTATCCTCTGATCTCACATTCCAATGGAGTACTAGATCATCTAGTTGGAATTTTTTGTCACTAGCCCTTTTATCAAACAAGTATTTCATTTTCTGTTGTAACTTAATATTTTCTTTCTCGCTATCCTTTCTAATTTCATCCAACTCTGCCAACTACATCATTTTGTCCTGCATACTGTCAGAAACTTCTAAATGCTCCTCTTGTATAAACTGGTATACAGGTAATAAATTGTTAATAGGAATCCTAGACTGTAAACCATATACAAGCTCAAATGGTGATTTGCCTATTGCTTTCTTAACTATCACCCTATCAGCCCACAATGTCAATTTCATTTTTGTATGCCATTCTCTTTTAAATTCTTCTCAAGATTCTTCTTTAGGATCTTCAAAATGCTTTTGTTGCTAGCCTCATCCTATCCATTTTCTTGTGGGTGGTATGGAGATGAATATGACATTATGATCTCATACTTCTCATAGAAATCTTTGATCTCATCAGATCTAAAACACATAGCATTATCCATCACTAACTTTGAAGACACACCAAACCTGGTTAGAATATTCTCCATTAGAAATTTAGTAACAACTTTACTTGTAGACCTTTTTGTAGGTACAGCTTCAATCCATTTTGTAAAATAATCTGTGGCTACAAGTATCCAGCTATGTCCTCCACTAGATTTTCCTAAAAATTCTCCTATAAAATCAATTCCCCACATAGCAAAAGCGGCTTCAGCATTCACTGGATTCAATAACAGGGGTCCTAAAAATTTCAATTTATTTGAGAACCTCTGGCAAGGCTCACATTTTCTTACATATGCAAGTGTATCTTTGAGTAAATTGGGCCAAAAATATCCATCCCTTAGAATCTTATGGGCAGTGGTCTTGGAAGAAAATTGACCTCCACATGCCCCCACATGCATTTCTTCTAACACTTTATCAGATTGGCTCTGATGTAGACATAGTAACAATACACCATTTCTATCTTTCCAAAACAAATCTCCTTGAATCAAAGTGTACTTCTAAGCCTGCAATCTAAGACTTCTCTTTTGATTGTTTGTCATAGTATTAGGACACTTGGCATTTTTCAAGAAATACACAATATCAGCATAGAATGGCTATTTCTATATTTTGTAATTGTCTGATCATGTATTATTCACTTGTACTAAATCCAAATTATCCTCTGTCATTAGTTTTTCCAAGCCCTGACCTCTCACCAATTTTGTAATGTGGATTTCTAAATTAAATTCTTGAATTCTATTTATCCACTTACATCTCTTACCTGTCACTTCTGACTGCGTAAGAATATCTTTTACTGTTGAATGAGGAACATATGCTTGCACCTTAGCACAAACCAAGTATGGTCTAAAATATTTTATAGCTTTTACTAGGGCATATGCCTTCTTTTCCATCATCTCATAATTTAGCTCTGCAGCCTAGAGAGATTTACTATAAAAGGCTATCATATGTTCAAAACCTTTTTCATCCTTTTGTAGTAAAACAACAGCAATTGCATGAAAGGATGCAAATGAAAATAAAGAAAAAGGCTTGCTGTAATCTAGTGATTTCAAAATAGGAGCCTCCTATACTAATTTCTTTATTCTCTCAAATGCTACCTGAGGTTCCTCATTCCACTGAAATTTTTCATCTTTCTTTAACAGCTTCATGATTGGCTTGACAATTTCTACAAAATTTTCTATGAATCTTCTTACAAAATTTATCTTTCCTAAGAAAGACTGAACACCTTTTAAATTTTTTGGAGCAGTGACCATTTGGATAGCCTCAATTCTTTTAGGATAAATCTTTACTCCATCCTTCGACACTATATGTCCTAGCAACTTTCCTTCTTGTACTGCAAAATGGAATTTTCTAGGATTCAATGAAACACCATATTCCAAAGCTTTATTAAAAATTTTCCCTAAGTGTTCACAATGATCTTCAAATTTTTTAGAATATGTAGTTAAGTCATCTTGGTAAATAACCATGAATAAATCAATAAATTCCTTAAAGGAAACATCCATGGCTCTTTGAAAAGTTGCTCCTACATTTATCAGTCAAAATGGCATTCTAATATAGACGTAAGTCCCCCATGGAGTAGTAAATGTCATCTTGAACTGCTCTGATTCCTTCACTAAAACCTTATTGTAGCCTGAGAAACCATCCATCATTGACAGTAGCTCACAACCAATTACCTTATGCAACATTGCCTCCATGTTAGGTAGAGGTAATTTTCTTTGAGAGATGCAATGTTCAAGTTCCTAAAATCAACACACAATCTAATGTCACCATTCTTTTTCCTTACTGGTACTAAATTTGAGACCCATGTTGAATGTCTAATGGGCTGAATAATCCCAACATCCTTTAATTTCATCAACTCTTGCTGCATCTTGGGAGCCAACAAAGGATTAATAGGTCTCTATTTTTTTCTGAATGGTTTCACCTCTGATTTTAGTGGTATTTCATACTGGAAAAGATCTCCTCTATAAGCTTTTAGATCTTTATATGACCATGAAAACACATCCTTATATTTTCTCAATAATCTAATTAGATTTGTTCTGACATGGGAATCTAATCCTTTTCCAATATAAACTATTTGAGGAGTAGTTTATGATCCCAAATTTATCTCCTCCAGCTCCTCAATCTTAGCATTGCTTATCTTTGTTGAGTGATCACTTTGACTAGTAAAAAATGCCTCAAGTTCAACCAAACCCATGGGAATCTAATTGGACTTCAATTGGACAACCTCACTTCCTAGAACCATATTCTTTCCATCAACTATCTCAATTAAAGAATTACAGTCTATAAGGTGATTTTCATAATGATCTAGGCCTTGAATAAATCTAAGAATATCTTGGTCATCTTCAAATACTTTCCAGTTGTAAATATTATCAGGGACAACTAATCTTGTCTTGACTTCAACTATTGATACCCCACTTAAGGTCAAGTCATCAGTTTTCAAAGCAACATTAGCTAAGAAATCTGCCATGATGTTTTTGGACCTTTCTATCCAATTAATATTGAAGGCATCAAAAAGTTCAATTTGGTCCCAAATTGCATGCTTATAAATTTTGATTCTATCATTCTTTACTACATATTTAGACCTAACTTGGGCTACTACTAATTCTATGTCACCATAAAATTTTAGAAATTTTATTCCATGTTTAGCAACAATATCTATCCCTAAGAACAAAGCTTCAGATTCCGCTATGTTGTTTGTACATTGAAAAGCTAGCAAGAAAGAATACTTGAAAGTAGTACCTGATGGAGATATGAGTAACACACCAGCTCCTGATCCTTCTTTAGAACAGGCTCCATCAAAATACATTTTCCATAAGCCATTTTCATGTGCAATCAACTCCTTTTACCAAAGGATCAACATCTTCACACTGATGGGCACTCCTTTGTACTCTGAAATTATCCATATCCACATCTATACAACAATTCATTTTAGTGTCTTCATACCACTCAATCATATAAGGTTCTCTACATTCTCTAGACAATTTAACATTATTCCCAGCTATGTTGAAAGTAGCATATGATAAATCACATTGTATGTTGCCTCTCATTGAAGCACTCCATTTTCTGGATAATAGCATTCCATAATGTGGTGGAATATCAACTACTAGAACAATCATTGTCAAAACCACATGAGGACATACTGCTAACTTGTAAGGTATAGCTTCAATGGTACCAATAATAGGAATATCTCTTGAGTCCATTGCTTGACATCTCCCATGAGGAGTATCAACTTGCAATCCAATGGACTTCATGATTTCAGCTGGCATAACAGTGTTTGATGCTCTTGAATCAATCATGCAATTTTTCAACATCTTACCGTTAATGACCAATGTTAGAAAGACAGGATCAACAACCTTTGGAGAAGTAGTTGTATTTAGGAAAATCTAAGGAATCTCATAAATCATCCTCTCAGGTTCCTTTCCCCTATTGCTTGGTTTCTTTTCAACATGCTATGGACTTTGAACCTTCATTATAGACACACTATTCAACACTGATAGAACCTTTTATTTGTGTTCTTTTATTCTCATCATTTCAAAAAATGGAACTTTTACAGTCATTTGAGACAAACATTGGCCCATATCAACTTGAGTATACTTTAGATCAGAGGGCTTTTTTTTTCAACCACAATGTTATTTTCCTCTATTTGCATTTTTAGAGTTGGTTCTTCCTTCTTGGATGATTTGTTCTCAACTTTAGGAGAAGCAGCACTTGTTTCTTGCACTTTGGATTTCCCCTCATGTACAACACTAGGCTCAATAGCTTTGCCTACAATTTTGACCTTGGTTTTATTCACATTTTCCCCATGTCCATCTTTCTTTGAAACATACTTGGTATCTTTCTTACTTTCTTTTACAAAAATACCTGATGGCTGACTGCCTGTACCACTGACCACTTTGTTCCTTGGGTGATAATCACTTCTTGCTTTGTTCAATAAATCAGTAGTAATTCTGGCCTTTTCCTCATTAGAATCCTTCCTTACTACTATAAATTCTTGGTCACCTTGGGCATAGCATCTTATATGATCACCCATTTCATCCTCTTCACTATCTCATACATTTTGTTGTTGATGAACCTCCATTCTAGCCTATGAGCCATATGAATCATGATTTTCTATTTCATAATCAGAGTCCATATCATGGAATGAGTAAGCATTAGTCATATTGTAATCACATTTCTCATTTTCATATTCTTCTTGTTCCTCATTTGCTTTTAAATCTAAAGAAACAGTGCAAAAATCAGGATTATGTGGAGCTTTACAAGCCTCACACCAGAAGTCATCATTGCACAAATGAATAGTATTCTTATGTAAGGGATTAGGAGTCCTATTTTTAGGTTTATCTTTTCTTGGTGGGGCAATAGGTTTTCCATCCTTAAACTGAGTACCATAGGGATGATTATGCATGCTATTCTATGGATTGTAAGTATTATTATAGGATGGTCTATTGTTTTGCTAAGCTTTGTATTCTCTTTGTTTAGGCTCCTTTTGGTTACTCCTACTCAAACGATTAGAAAACATCTCTACTACCCATTTTCCCTTATATCCTTCTATTTATTTCAATATTAACTTCTATTTTATATGCATTAGTAAGGGTTCTATGATTCTTATCTCTAAGAGCATATCCTATTTTTGCATCAAAAGCATTTAGATATATAGCTAGACATACTTTTTCATCCAAGTTGATCCTTTGAGATATTTTGTGCATAGCTCTTTGAAATCTAGTATTGAATTTAGTAACCTCTTCATTATAATTGTTCTTTATATTATTGAATTCATTCAATAAGAATCCCTCAGTGGTCTTTTCACCATACTGATCTTTGAACAAATCAATGAATTCATCCATGGACGCTACAGAACCATTAGACAGACTTCTAAACCATTCCATAGCATCCTCTACTATGGATTGAACAAAGAGATTCATTATGACATCCTCGTGATTGACATTCAAATCATCTATAAAATCTATGAACTTCCTCAAATGCATTTCACAAGAAATAACATTATTTCCTGAAAACTTTGGGACAGTTCCCGCAAAATATTTAGGTAGTTCATTAGGGTAACCAGGAATGCCAATAAAATTAAATTGTTTGTACCTTTCCAGGTGTAATGGAATCCTTTGAAATTTTTCATCATCCTGGAAGGTAGAAGCCTTGGCCTTTGAAGATGTAGCATTTCCAGCACTAGCATGAGAATCCATAGAAGATTGCAAAAAATCAGTCTTCTTCTTCATTTCCAAAGTAGCAGCTTCAGCCTCTGCCTTCTCCAGCATCTTTTCCATGGTTTCTTTTTCTTTTCTTAATCTCTCAAGATCAATGTCTAACTTGGACATCCTGTTCTATTAGGACACTGTGAACTTTTGGTTCTTCAACCTCCTTTTAAGTAAGTTTATGTTTTCGTTTATCCTTGAGATCTTGTGAACTAGAAGCCTTATAAGTAAAAGGTATTTCTTGGTTCCTACGAGATCTTTCAACATTTTTTGGAGCCGGATGCCTTAAGGATCTTCTTCTAACCTTGTAAACATCTCTTTTATCATCTTTTTCCCCTTTTAGATATTTTTTCTCTTTTCAATTACTGACCATGGGGTAATTGCTTCATCAAAATTCTTTCCTTTTTAGAAAAATCATTGGGAGAAACTTCACGATCTGAACTACTGGCATTGATTCCTTCCCTTCACTAGAAGTGGTAGTAACTACATACATTTATAATCCTCTTTCTAGGGCTTCTTCATAATCTGATATGTTTCCTTCATGACTAGATTGATTACTACCCTATGTTCTAGTACTCTCTTCCTCATTTCTTGGAGAAGGCTCATCTATATGGGCTTTTTTTCTCCTCTTTCTCCAAGACATTTCCATCCTTGAAGTAGTTTGGATACCACTATCCAACTCAACATCAGGATTGCCTTCATCCTTGACCTAGTATGCATATTGAAAGGATATGTACTTAACTTTTCTACCGATCACAGAGATTTCACTTTTATGGTTGCCACCCAACATTAGTTTGGGACAAATATAGTAGAACCTGAATATGAATACTATAAAAATATGACCCTAGGCAACTTCCACTGTAAATATGATTTTTCTTATCAAAAACCAGAGATCTCTAAATACTTAATAAAGACCTTTATAATCTCTATCCCCAGTAGAGTCTCCAATTTTTTAGTGTGACTCGGATGGGAAAAGTTGAGACTGGTATTTGTGACCCTCTTTTTCAACCAGATTCTGGGATGTATCTGCAAATTATTAAACTTTCTATCTTATTAATCCCCAGCTGAGTTGCCAATTTGTTAGGCAGCTCGGATGGGCTAACTCAACTAAAACTGGTTTGAAAGATTTGAATTGATGAACCAGAGATTTTAGGATGACTTTGAATATGATTTCTTATATATAATCCCCAGTAGAGTCACCAATTTGTTAGGGATTTTTCTTGTATGAACCACAGTGCTTGAATAATTGTTTGAACACTATGACTCCTAATACTGATTCAGACAAGAGAAATGCCTAATTGTTGAGGATTGGATAAGATCCTCCTTCTTTTTGGAGCTCCACATGCTCAGGCAGGTATTACCTCTGAATGATTACTGATTATTCAATATATGTTATAGTGGACACTGATTTTCTATTTACCCTTTATTGAATCAACTTATAAAATACCCTGCAGATGACCAAAATCAATTGGATACAGAGCTTTGTTGGAAAGTGATCAGTTTTGGAAATGTGATTCACTTTTTGGTTGTCATTTATTGTAACACATCTGGGTTTGAGATCAATTCTTTTGAAGTTAAGTTTTGGTATGTCTAAAATTGACTAAGTATAGAAATAGGGATACTTTATTATTTTGGATGTCGAAGACAGATATCGATGACTTAAGGCATGCAAGCTTAGAGGACAACAGTATGAATTATGTATGACATTTACTTAAGATTGATTTGGTTTTGGATAGGTGCACGGTGATTTATAAGGAATTGAAGACTGACAGACAGTAGAGAACAGCAATACAGAGCAGTTGGACAGCAGCGAAGAATAAGGGAGTCTGACTTGGACTCCGGGAAATTGAAGTTTTATTTTCTTTGTTGATAGTCTATACTTTGACTATGCAAGAGTGCCAACTATGCATTTGATACTTACTATATTAAATGTATTTTTTATTGAAGGTCTACTTAGTACTATTTGAAATATTCACACTGAGAGCCGACTTTGTAAAGTTGAGAGATATATATGTAAGATCTTTTTGGTAAAGATTGTGGATGTATGTGTAGTATTTTATCTGGAAGGGTAGACATGCAAATGGAAGAGTAGAGAATGGAAGAGCTATAAAGGAAATATCAAAGCATTTGTGATGCTTGTTTTGTTTGTGACTGAGAACCTTTTGTAACAGAATTACATTGTAAGAGTTGTAAACTCAGAATCCCCTAACAGGGTGTTGTGAACCTTTAATAGGGTTGTTATTCCTCTAACAAGGAAATGTACTATGTAATATTCAGCTCCTAACAGGGCTAGGTCTCCTTATAGGGACATTATACTTTAGTACATCCTTGTGGGTATCATCCCCATCGGGGTTTTCCCTTGGCCAGGGTTTCCTCATAAACAAATCATGGTGTTATGAGTATTGTGTAATTTTATTATGTTACTTACTTTACTCCAAATGTATGTTTAATGTTTAAGTAGAGAAGAATTAGTTTAAAGTGCTATTATACTGATTCACCCNTTCCCCCCCCCCCCCCCCCCCTCTCAGTATAATCCAATCCTAACAATTGGTATCAGGGATTTTGGCCCTTGGAGAGAGATTCTAATAGCTTGAGGGAGATCAAAATGGATTTGAATATTTTATAGGAGAAATTTGAAGCTGCACTTGAAGACCTTGATGATGCTAAAGTAGTGAATGGTGAATTAAAGTTCAACCTCTGAAGAGCTGAGAAATTCATAAAGAAACTAAAAGAACAACTTGAACTTTCTAGAAGTTAGAGAGAAGATCTTGTGGTTTAGATAAAAGAAGATTCAGATGAGGACAATTCAGATCAGGTGAAGCAACTGAAAGAAGAGATTGAGACTCTGAAGCTTGAGAACAAGAATATGGCTAAAGAAATATAGATGCAGGAGGATGCTAAGAAGAAATCTGAAGAAACCTTAAACAATGCTTTGAATCAAATGAAGGATGAGGCTGACAACTACAAGAAAAAATACTTGGAATTAGAGAAACACAATTAGATTGTGAAAGGTGAACTTGTTGAAGCAAAGAAACATATTGAGAAACTTCACACCAATAGTTATTTGATTGATGAACAACTAGACAAGTAGAAACCTAAAGGTGACATGAATGGTATTGGCTTCAATGGAGCTGAATGTTCAAAGAATCAGGAAGAGAAATTAGATGAGAATATTGATGCTGAGAAACCATCTATTGAACAACCTAAAGAGCATATCAAATCATTTAGAGGCAGATGCTTTGGTTGCACAGATTTGGACACATGAAGAGAGACTGCAAAGGTAATGCCCCTTTTAGAACTTTTTCTGGTTATTGTTTTAACTGTAATGGATATGGGCACAAGAAGACAGAATGCAAAAAATCTAGTTATAGACAAGACAATGGAAGAGAACCTACATGCTACAAATGTAACAACATTGGACACATTGTGAAGTACTGTAAGTTGCAAGTTAATCAAGAAATAAGACCACCTATGTGTTACAAATGCAATAATCTAGGACATATAGCAAATTTTTGCAGGTATAATGGAGTAGATAACAGAAGAACACCACCTCCTATGAAACCTCAGAAGAATGGAAGTGATAATGGTAAGAGAATTGTAGATGTGAAGAGTGATTTTGAAAATTGTTTTAAGAAAGCAGGAGATAGAAACAGTGGTAAGATATGGAAGATTAAAAAAACTAGTAAAACATCAGTTCAGGGAGAGTCAGTAGATGCTACTAGATCTTTGCCTAAAGGTAGCAAGATAGAATCGACCTAATTGGCTGATCATGGCCTTAGGGGGAGCATTAAATGCAAAACATCAGAATTTATCCTACCCCAAAATTTGTTGATTGAGCTCATGCAAGATTGTGTATGAGTTAAGCTAGCATCATGGATTATATATCTAAGAGCGCATCATTAGCTGACATGTATATTTTGATCACAAAAATTAGTAGCCGACCAGACAGTTTGAAATGAAAAAGAAAGTTATAACCTAACTTGTATAAAGCACCGTGTTATGATCTATTTATCCATCATTTAACAAGGAGTGAGCCAAGGAGATTAGAGACTAGAAGTATTCATATTTTTCTACACCTGTCGTGCATGATCGATTGGAGCATAAACTCAGATTTTTGCGTAAGAAAGGTATTCTACATCATCTAAGCTATGGATACACCTAATTTTCAATGTTGTTGATCGTCCTAAATAAAAATTCAAGAAACATCCTTATAAGTCATGTGAAGAGGATCCATAAGGAGAATTTTCATAGACCCCCACATGGCATACTTCATGTAGAATACATTAGGGCTTACATTCACTGTAAATATGATACATTGGGAGATAATGAAATATTCACTGAAACGGAAGATATGACTGAGAATGGAATCATGAAGGAAGAATTCAAACACATCAGCCAATTGAGTATAATGAAGATTATGGATCTGTGTGACTTCAATGAAAATGAATGGTTTAAAATACTTATGAGAAGGGTTCATGACCAATTCATATGGATTGGTAGCCAACCTGTGAAAATGTGCAGTGACCTAATTCATGATGTTACTGGTTTAGCTAACATTGGAATTGTACCCATTGTGGAGAAACACGTCAAGAAAGAATTCAAAAACCCAACACACTCAAAGTGGGATAGAAGGGCAATGACAGTAAATGATATTTTCCAACAAGATGTAAGGTTGATTGCAATGATACTTGGTTACAAATTCTACTATAGTAGCAGACCTAACTCAGTTTCAGTTGGAGTGATTATGATGGCATGGAGAATCATAAAAGAAAACACACAGTACAATCTATGCGAAGTATTGGCACAACAATTCCTTGAAAATGTAAAGCTTGTGAAGAAGGACAGAATGAAATATTTTAGGTTTGTATCGTTACTGGTACACATGTTCATTCATATTGAGCACAAGTTTCCTGGTCTACACCCTAGTGGTTGGAAATCTGGAGTACCTACTAGTATACTAATCTCATAGAGTTACAAAAGATAGAAAACTACTTGGGTAGATGGAGAACTGTTTGTAATGATCAAAATTCTACAAAGACAAATGAAGAGTAGATATAGAATATATGAGGACATTATTGAGAAGTATAAGGATACAATCTATTTTATGGTTGAAACAGATTGTGTATGTTTTGAGGCAGATACACCTAGGAAGAAATGGTGTTACCCTATGGGCTATGAAGTGAGTTCTGAAGTACTCACCATGCAAGTAGAACATATTCTTGCATCAGAAGTTGATACATTAGAAGAGAGATGGGGAACCTGTGAGGAGAAGTCAGAAAAGGTAAGAGAAGAACAATCTAGAGGATCAAGGAAAAGGAAATTGCTAACCTCATTCATGACTGTGGTATAAAGGCTAGTCTATCAGAGGAAGAACTTAAAGAAGTAAAGAGGAAGATGGAAGAGAGATCCCTTGGAGTAGCAAGTGGAAGAACTGATGCCCCTTCCACCCCTGAAGTAATTATGGTTGACAATACACCTCCATCACAACCATAGATAGAGCAAGCAAAGGATGTTACTCCTAGAGTAACTAGATCTAGTATGCAGACAAAAGAGAAGAACGCAGTTGAAGAAGAGAAGAAAATTGAGAAGAATAAAACAAGGAAACCTGACATGAAAATGCTGGATAAAATAGTAATTGAACAAGTAAAATTGGTTTCAATTGACAAATATTATGACAGGTATGAAGAAGATAAACTAAAAATTGAAGACATTTTGATAGAACACATGCTTAGCTTCAGAAATACCCTTTTGGAAATTGAAGGAAGCATACCTTCAATGTTGTATACAAAATTAGAAAATAGAAAACACTTGGCACAAGTTGAAGATGATCAGATTAGGAATAAGAAGATTGATAACATGTTGCATGTGTTATCAGTACAAGAAAGAGACAATATAATCAAAGAACTGAAACCTCTATTGAGAACAAAGATCATATTACTGAAGATAATGGCGATGAGTTATGATTAATTAACTAAGGAAACTCATAAGGCACTTGAGAAGATCTTATTAAAAACTACTTTTGACAAGCCCCCACCTGCTAAGACAACTTTTCCTACACAATTGGGAATGGATGATAGCTCAAAGGAAATAGAGACTAATGATGAGAAGAGTAAAGAAGACATAAGTGTGGATTTCTATGTTTCTTGTGTGGCAGTAACACTAGACCCTTCACAAGATGAGAAGGACCCTTTTGCAGGAACCATGGACACTTCTATTACAGACGAACTTGAAAAGGAAGAGGAAAATAAGGAAGATAAGAAGAAAGAGGATGAAGGATAGAAGACTGAGAAGAAAGAAGATGAAAAAGAAAAGGTAACTTCACCATCTAGTTCAACATTGGCAAGTAGTAATGTTAATATTGATAGCATGGATGAAGATGAATTGATGAAACCGGCATTCACCACACTGAACAAAGCAAAGGAGAGATCAGCATAAAAAGGAGATAAGAAGACAAAAGTGATTTCAAGAGATATTGATACTATGTATAAATTGCTTCCAGTACCCTTAGTATTCCAGAACAAAGATGATATTGAGGAATTTAAAGTCACACTTGATGAGTTTGATGGCCACTTTGAAAATTTGCTGAAAATTGTAGAGGAGAAAGCGGAGAAAACATATGAAGAGAAGAAGTTGATAAAAGTATGCAAGTCCATCTCTTGGGACTTAGGAATTGTGAAAACTTGTTTGAAAAATGCAAGCAACTGCATTTCACATGGGAGAAATTTATTTGGTTACAGTATGAATCCTATTAGACATGTTCAAAATGTTGAAGACTTTATTGCCAAGGAAAGGGAAACCTTGAACAGTTTGATGGATGGTTGTGAAACATCTTCACAAACCACTACAGAGTTAGACACTGAAGTGACAAGGATATTATCCAAGATTAGTGTATTGGAGAATGAGAAGGAGAGAGTACTGAATAGATTCAATTTTCTAAGGAACTTTATAACTCCAAAGCTATCAATACTTGAGGCACATCTAATAGATTTAGAAAAGACTACAGATTCATTGGCAAAAGGCTTACCCACAGACTTGAAGAACATTGAAACTACATCATTTGCATTGAATGGATTGATTGACATAAGTCAAATTTTGTTCAAGACATGGATCTCAGAAGTGAATATTTTGGAAGATTCCTTCCAAGACATTCTGAAACTGGTAAGCAGGAAATGATACTTATTTATATGCACCTTTGTCATTGTTGTCAAAGGGGGAGAAGAGAAGAACAAAATATATAGAAGTAAAAATGAGAAGTAAAATATATATATATATATAAAGAAAAGAAGAAGAGAAAATGAATAAAAAAAGAAAGAGAGAAAAATATGGAGAAGAGATAAGGAGGAGAAGAGACAGTTTTGATTGGTTGGAACACTTAGTCATTTTTTTTGTTAAGTGTTGCCATCAATGCCAAAGGGAGAGATTGTTAGTAAGTGATTAGTATTGGAAATGTGATTCACTTTTTGGTTGTCATTTATGGCAACACATCTGGGTTTGAGATCGATTCTTTTGAAGTTAAGTTTTGGTATGTCTACAATCGACTAAGTATAGAAGCAGGGATACAGTATTGTTTTGGATGTCGAAGACAGATATTGATGAATTAAGACATGTGAGCTTAGAGGAAGACAATATGAAGTATGTGTGAAATTCACCTAATATTGACTTGGTTTTGGATAAGTGTACGGTGAGTTATAAGGATTTGAAGACTGACAAACAGCAGAGAACAGCGATACAGAGCAGTTGGATAGCAGCGAAGAATAAGGGAGTATGACTTGGACTCCAAGAAATCAAAGTTCTATTTTTGTTGTTGATAGTATATACTTTGACTATGCAAGAGTGTCGACTATTCATTTGATACTTACTATATTAAATGTATTTTGTATTGAAGGTCGACTTAGTACTATTTGTAATATTCACACAGAGAGCCGCATTTGTAAAGTTGAGAGATATATATGTAGGATATTTTTGGTAAATATTGTGGATGTATGTGTAGTATTTTATCTAGAAGGGCACACATGTGAATGGAAGAGCAGAGAATGGAAGAGCTATAAAGGAACTATCAAAGCATATGTGATGCTTGTTTTGTTCGTGACTGAGAACCTTTTGTAACAGAATTACATTGTAAGAGTTGTCAGCTCAGAAGCCCCTAGCAGGGTGTTGTGAACCTTTAACAGGGTTGTTATTCCTCTAACAAGGAAATGTACTATGTAATATTTAGCTCCTAACAGGGCTAGGTCTCCTTATAGGGACATTATAGTTTAGTACATGCTTGTGGGTATCATCCTCATCAAGGTTTTCCTTATGGATGTTATGAATATTGTGTAATTTTCTTATGTTCTTTACTTTACTGCAAATGTATGGTTAATGTTTAAGTAGAGAATAATTAGTTTAAAGTGAAATTATACTGATTCACCCCCCCCCCCTCTTAGTATAATCCAATCCTAACAAGCTTAACCAGATAAACTATGACTGTAAGAATAGAAAAAATCAATGAGACAAGGATTCTCATCCTTCTTCCTTTTAAGGAGGGTTAACCTAGTGATTCACTCTTTAAGGAATCAACAAACTGAATTGTATCCAGCTGATACAAATCCACTTGAATTCATCTCATGTGTTCTTAGTAATTAAGTGTAATTGATTGATTGATTTATTTGGATGAAGAAGTAACTGCTCACCAAACCCTAAACCAGTGCATATTCCTTGGGCAAAGAGTCAAATGAAAACATAAATCCACAGAAACAAATTAAGGAAATACTATAGAATGCCTTACAAACTATATGCAGCCTAGATTAAATGCCTTACAATCTATCCTCTAATTTCCATACTACTATATCAAATCCTCACATTAATGATTAACCCTCTGAACTCACTCGTGAAACTTAGTTCTCTCCTTGAAAGAAACTCACAAGCAATTAGACAGTTACCTTGTAACTGGTATGTTTAAGATGCCTTGCAAATTAAACATACAAGAGCCATACACAAAAATATAAAGAGAAAACAATAATATGGGATAGGAAACTACACTGTATTTCATTAATATGTCCTATTTCAATATATCTAGATCGAAAGCTATAAGAATATGCAAAATTAGAAGCCTGCCTTGCAGTAGTAATTCAAAAACTTTTAAAAATATTACAAGAAGCCTATCTATAGCCCAAAATCATCTTGGAATTCTTATGAAATAAGAATGTAACAAGCTTCGGATGATTTTGACCTAACCCTAAAAACTCTTGGAAGACAAAACACAATTTGCTTCTGAAACAAAAAGATAGATAAAATATCTAAGCTCATAACTATTGTCTTCATCTTATTTGGCCTTTTTTAGAAAAACCCATGATGTAATCAAGAAATTAAATACCCCATACTTCTAAAAATATCTCATCACTAGTGGTTGAAACTCGACTGAGTGATGGTCAACCATTCTCTTTACCGATATTGAAACAAATCTATCACTAGCCCTCACTAGTAGCTATTAAATTCTCTGTATCTCAACCTTTTATCACTGGAAACAATGTTTTGAGGACACATCATTCATATCTGCAATCAATTTCTTATCATTAATGCTCCTGAGAAACACTCAAAAATATCAGCAATGACTCTTGAAGCAACTCCCATTGTCATTAATCTGATCAGAAAGAAATGGTGGATTCATCCACTCTGTATGCATCTTGAAAAATCACACCACCGCCATGAAATATGATAGGGAACCCCCTTTTAAATATTTTAATTTAAACCATAACAGTCACAGGTGGTGCGAGAAAGCTTGATCAACAACCCCAATTTAAATTTGAAATTCTTTTTAAAACACAGCCATCGATCCATCTTTAATCTGTACCCAGGGATTGACCTTAGCATCATAACTTAACCTCTGACCTCAAGTTACCATATTTCCTTTAGTCTCTGATTTGCTGGACATTTTTCTTAACTCGGGTCTCATCACGAGACTCGACGAATATCATTAGATTTGATCTTAATCGAACGGTCAGCGGGAAGTCTCTTAATAAAAAGAGAATATTTGATATCAACTGGAGACTCAGCAATAAGGAAAACTCATAATCCTTGAACACTTTGGAATATTCCATCTTTATTTAGAAACTTAGAGACTAATCACATGAAGCATGGGCCCATCAAGACACGCGTCCCCTTATCACTTGTCTACAACTTCCTTGTCACCTCTGACACTGACCTCAGCTATGACCTTTGACCTAACCCACCATTAAGCATAGACAATTTGGAGACTCAGCAACTGAGTAATCTCAAAGTCATGAGACATTCTGCTTAACTATAGTTTAATCCAAAGACTGAGCGAATGAAGGCATTCTTAACTCTCATTAAACCTTTGCTCTCATCTGGGTACTTGGCGACTAAAAAGATCACCTGTACTGCATCTGTGCCTACCAAAAACTGTTAGAAAAGATAATGAAATGAAGAGAAATAAAATTGTTTAATCTAAGAGTTAGGTCTAAGAAGTGATACCATGAATAATGCAAAACCAAAGTGCATGCACCAAAACAATTAGGCAAGGAGACAAGATTTTGAAGGGGGAAAAGCATAAAAAAAACCCCATGATAATATTATGAATGGGGAAAAATGCCTAGAAAAAGAGAGAGAGTGAGCTATGCTCTTACAATGATATTTTAAGAAGTGAGGAATTGTGTCTAATATGTCTAGGAGAGAAAGAAATCCATCTCTTTAATAGAGAGGTGAGGAGGGAGTTACATTGTAACTCCCACTTCTATGGATGCCACATGTCATAAGTGTGTGAGCCAAGTGTAGGATTCCTCATAAGGAGGAATATCTAAGAATAATAAAGGATACCTTGGTTTATCCAAGTAAATATAACAACCAAGGAAAGATTAA